>JARYHS010013630.1:182379013-182459033 GCA_031002005.1 Vandiemenella viatica
TTTGTGTTGCTTCACAATGTTCCCTTGCAAAACCAGAGATAGTTTCCCTAGATTACCAAAAACATGTGAAAATACATTTGGAATTAACAGGGAAGTCACCAATTTCTCCATTCACAACCTGATGGAACTCTTATTATAATTCCATAAAAAACCTTTAAGCTGTGCAGGTGGTCTTAATGAAACCATGAAAAGTCTTAAATTATCTCCTTGTAAGGAACATGAAATACATTTTGTATGTGATATTGTGAACTGTTCAAAGTCAATAGCAGAAGTTATTCAAAGTCTGCAACGGGGTGAGGAAAACTATTACAGCTGCCTACTTGCTGAACTCATAATGGAAAATCTATAATACTGTGGCACTTTGTTAGAAATCATTGAAAAAATGTAAATAAATGTTTCATTGTAGTTTCAGCCTGTAGCAAATGATGCAATTTTAGCCTCAGTGTCCCATACAATAAATATATATATATATATATATTTGGTACCAAAAGTATTTACAGCAAATGTAAAAGAGCTTATTCTTACTAAAACACTGAAAATTAATCGAACTGAAAAACAAACGTCAGAGGCTTTAAAGAGCAATGGGGAGGACCTATAAAACATGAATCTTATATCATGTTTTTAGAGGATTTTGAGTCCTCTATTGCTAGTGCCACTAGTGATGACAACACAGGGTCTACTGGCAGCATCGCTTTCTTCGAAATATTTCAATACCTAAATAACAAGGACATCTGCCTAAAAAGTTTAAATGTTTATCCAACAATAAAAAAATACTTTTATTTATAACACCCAATTGGTGAGTTCCACCTTTGTGGACAGAGGGTTATGAGGGGGTAATAATGAGAACCCATCCAAGAAAAATGAGTGATCAGATGTTTGAAGAAATGGTTTTACTTAAGTCTTATTTAAAACCTTTAAGACCATCTTGTAGATTGTAGACAAATTAATATGTTTCAAAATAAAAATACTATATGTAAAAATAGTATTTTATTCTAAAAAAAAAAGTATTTTGAAAATAAGTATTTTGTATTTAAAATACCATTTCGAAAAGTATCTTGTATCTGATAACTCTAATACATTTCTTAAAAGCATCTTGTATTCTAGAAACTTTTTATAAGGTAACTTGTGCATCTCTGTCTATTTTGTTATGCAATAGAGTATCGATAAATTGACAACTTTCCACATCCCACAGAGTCAGTGTCTTAAATTGGGATGCATGGAAAATAAATGTATAGTACAGAAGTGGAGGGAAGTAGTAGTGGAAGGATTAAGAAATTAATTACATTTAAAAGTTGACAATAATTGGATAGAGACTGTCATTTAAGTTAATTTAGTGTACACTCTCAGAACAGACAGATTAAATGGAGCTATGAATATACTAAATTCCAGAAATGGTTTTACACAGATATTGACATTTTATATGCTCAACACACTACTGTAGATAGGTACAAAAATTACAATAATATTCAATAAAGAACTGACATCTGACTTACTTTTGAAGAGTTAATACACTTCATATTTCCACATAAAAACATGTTTTGACACTGAACTGCTTCAAAATTTCTTTCATAGTAGTTCCAGTCATCATCAGAAAACAAACTTCCTGATAACCTGCTACTGCTTTCAGTTAATAAACAAATTTGTTTTTCTTCCCTGTATATGTAATAAGATTAATTGATGAAACAGGAAAAACAATGTACAAGAAAAAAATAGTATTAGAAGAAATGATGTCAAAATCATTTTTTACTAAACTAAAATAAATGAAAAGAAAATACTAGAAAAGAGTGATAAAGCTGTATGAACTAGTTATTATGGGAAATTTCTTTGGTTTGAAGTTAAACAGTTTGTATAAATAGTTAAAATTTTGTTAATTCAGTAGAATTATTTTCTCTGAGTGTGTTTCACTCCATTTACATTTTTTTTAACTAGCCCACTCAAATGATTTTTCCCTTTATGTGTTTTAATTGTATATTCTTTCTGTGTTTTTGATAAACCATTCTGCACTTTCCATGGTTATTTATTCCATATTCAGACCTCCCAAATCTGTATGACACCGTTATAGTTGTTATTATAGCCTACATAGAAAAATAAGACCTGCCAAGGTGGTGCATTATTCACTACAAAGCCTGCCTGCACCATCCCATTTGCCTATAGCTGAGCTGGCAGGTTTGCAAGACATTTTTCTGATGGTGTATAATTTTGAATGTAGTTAGTTTGTTTCATTAGTTTAAAGGATATTTGGTTTGCATTTATGGTAAGTGACACCTGCAGTGTATTATCAGATAGATGTAATATTGTTTTTCACAAAGGTCATCCAAAGTCATTGTGGAAATTTTTTCAAGTATTTTTGGGAACCTTCTTCATAACGAAGAAGCCAGGAGCAACATTAAGTGTGCTCAATTACAAGCACTGACAACTCAGTCATAGAGTCAGTTAGTAAATTTCTTAATAAGTCATCTCTTGGTGATAGCTGTAGTGAAAAAGTACAGGGCATTTCATTTTGTTATAATTATTATTAAAGTAACAAGGTTTTACAATATACCATTTTAATATGTCTTTTTCTCATATAAGTGACTGTTATAATATCAACTGCCATCAGTTATGGTAAGCAAAAGTCCCTCTCTTCAAGCTTATTTATTTTTGTTTATTGCTTATTCACTGCAAATTTCTACAATACAACAATAAAAAATATTGACTCTTTGTTTGGGTTAATTCCCAGGCTTCACACTGAAATAACTACAATTCAATTTATTTCCAAACATTTGAACAAATAGGTAAATCAACATTTATAACATCAAACTAAATAGAAATGCCTTTTTGTTTCAAGATGAAGGGCACCTATCTGAGTATGATGACGAAACAAAATAACACTTTATGAAAAAGCAGACCGAATTAAAATGAACTGAATTTCAACAGAGCACATGCTCTGGTGGCAAATTTGTTAGTCATCTAACTATCCCTTTCTTATATATTTTTAAAATTATTACCTTATATAATTTGAATATTAAATTTCTTCACCCATCTGATTTTGCCATTTACAAATTTTAACTTTAAATTCTTTCAGCATTTTTGGTAAAATATTCATTACTTTTGGTAATTTATTCCAATCCCTGGCACCCTTATTTAACCACAAAAGAAAATTTTTACACTTCCTAATGTATGAAATCTAGTACCAGCTTGAGCCAATTTTTTCCTTTCCATGTCCTACCCCAAATTCGCTGACCAATAATAATGATTTTTTTATTGTCAATACTCTTGAGATTACAATTTTCTAGCAAAGTCAAGACCTAATGGTCATACAAATTAACTTACATTATAAATACAGCATATTTTATAAAGGCACATTTATATATAATATATAATTCATCAAGTTTGTATAATAACTTATTACTTAAATGTTTTATTCCAATTTTGAATACATTCCCGGACAAGAATTTTAGATGAGACGGAAGCTTGTTATATAGCCTAGCTCCCATCTCATAGGAACTCTTATCTGCTGCCATAGAATTATGTCTTTCACTATTTAAATCTGACTTGATTCGAGTGTCATTTATGAATTTCATTATTTGTATGATTAAAGTTTGTATTACACAAAAACATTAGTTATACCCTATATACACATAGTGAAAATATGGTAAGACATTTCCTGTCTATATGTTTTTCTATCCAACTTGTTTATTATTTTAATGCATCTTTTCTGCAGTAGTAACAATCAATTTATACTATAAATGGCAAAAGGATTCCCAAATTCAGTGCCATACAGGATATGTGGAAAAATTATTCTATAGTATGCAATTTTTAGAACATTGCTATCCAAAATTTTAGATAACTGATTGATTAGAAAAATTATGTTACTCACTTTTTTACAAACAGAATCTACATGTATTTTCCAAGTTATGAATTTTTCAACATGTATTTCCAGGAACTTATGTTCAGATATTTCATCAACGCTTCATTCACTAGTCATTAGTTTTAATTTATGATCCATATCATGATTATTTAATCAAAATTTTACTAACCATGTTTCACTTTCATTATAAATTAATCTGTTTATATCAAAACAATTTGACAACTCATTTGAGGCCTTATTAGCAGTTGTCTCTAATGAAGAATCATTGTTATCCCAACAAATTGTTGTAGTGTTATAATAGTACATTCATTTGGTATAGAAATATCAATAACTATAGAACAAATAGCAAATGACGAAGTGCATATCCTTGAAATCACCACATTTAATTACCCCCATTTTTGATTTTATTTTACTGATTCACTATTTCTAAAATAAATTTCAATGTTCTGAGGTCTTGTTTTGGAGGTAAGATTACAGTAATTTATTAGCTAATCCCCTAATTCCATAATTTTCTAATTTGCAAAGTAATAGCTGCACCATCAACACAGTCAAATCTTTTTTAGATATCTAGAAATAAACCAGCAACTATTTGGTTTTTATCTAATTTTCCTAAAATCTCATGCACATACTGAGTGACAGTAGTAGTAGTGGATGGCCCTTTCTGAAAAACCATATTGATATGGATTAATAATATTATTTTGAGGATATGAAGTTATTTAATCTCACTAATATAACTTTTTCAGTTAATTTGCTCAAAACAATATCTCTCTTGTTGCCATTCTTATAGACAGGCCAAACTACACTGATTTTCAGACAATTTGGAAATTCTTCATTCCCAATGGATTCATTTATAAGAAATGCCAGTGGCTTTGATAGGACTTCCTTACATTGTTCAATACAAATGGAGTTATAATATCCCACCCACTAGAATTTTTATTTCTTAAATTATTTATAACACCAACAAATTCCCCATTTGCCACTTCATAAAAACATTGATGGAGTAATTGCTTCAATTATCTGCAATTACTTTATTGCTACTCATAGCTTCTTCTACATTTAGAAATAAATTTTTAAACATGTTACTAATGTTACTGGGATCTTTTTCTACTTTTCAATTTGTATTTAATTCAATGTTCTTCATCTCCTGCTTGTCCTTTCTTACATCATTTATGAGACCCCAAGTGGTTTTTCCAATATTATCTAAATCCATTATTTTTTCTCTATAAATTCAGATTCTGTAGTTCACATTCAAGCATTTTTTAAATAATTTTTAACATATTTTTGTAGTAGGTAAAACCTGATGACTGGTACAAATGGAACATACCTCATTATTTTTCGTGTATTGCTATAACATTTGTTGGTAATTGAATTATGGTTTCACGGTTTATCTTTTTTTGCTTTATGGGCAAAAAAAGCACCCCATTTAACATCTACACTATCAGAAGTAAATACACCTATCCAAGACTCATTTGCAAGGTGTTTCTTAAGATCTGTGGCATTGTTATTCATTATTATTCTGAATTAATTTTTTTTTCAATATTTCGTTTCTAGTTGTAAAATTTAACACATCAATGTACTGAGCCTGATGGTATGGCAAATAGCTATTTATTACCTTATATAGATAATGGAAACAAAGAAACTGCCATTGGGCACTAAAAATAAGATATGAAAGGGAAAGATGACCCATCACTTACCACAGATGAAGGCAGGAGGTTGAGATGAACATATAAAAAAACAAACAAATTGCACAATATTTCAGTGAGAAACCTTATTCATATGAGAGGCGAGACGTATGGTGGAGGAAAAGATGTGATCACAACCCAACCCTCCACATGAATGAAACGAAGGCGGAAACACAGGGTGGGTGTGGAAGTGCCGGCAGTGGGGGGATAAGGTTGAAGCAGTCTGCATTTTGAATATTTTGCTAGAATCCTTGTGCCAAGATGCTGCATGCAGTGCTGCGCTGGCTGGTCTTAATGGGACTGCAGGTAACAGCTTGGAATGTGTTTAGTAAGTGGGGACTGAAGGAACGGGTGTCATGGCTAAAAAAATTTATTAGGTGTGAGAGAGGAACATACTGTGGGACAAAGGTGCAGAAGGTTAGCACAGAGTGTGTGTGTGTGTGTGTTTGAGCCAATCACAGCCTGTGTTTGGTTTCACGTGGACTAATGTGCATCTTGCTTACCATGCAATGGCGGTAGAGGACACTGTGCTCCCAGATGGCGAGCTGGAGAGTGCTGGTGTGATCTAGTGAGCTTCCAAGTGGAGTCAATGTGAGTTTGATCCTGAGGAGGCAAAGACAGCCTTCTATAGCAATGGGCTGACTGGAAGTGTGCGGTGAGTGCAAATTTGTTCTGCTCCGCAGTGTGTGTGGTCGTCAGTGTCAATAAGTGTAACCTCACACAAACGTGAGATCCTGAGTTACGTGTCTGGCTGTAATTGCCACCCAGTAATTTGAGATTTTTTTGTGGTGACTTCTTATGGTGGTCTTCTTCAATCCTCCTTCATCGCCAAGGACCAGCTCCTAGGTAAAATTTTCAACTATCTGCTACCGCAAATCTTCATTTTAAACTGTCGAGACCCTAAAAATTGTGTTACGAAACCCAGTAATGGCCCTAATGAATAGCTTCACTGAGCTAAAGACACTCTCATCCTCTCTGAACTGAGATTAATTATATTCAATTGTAAATGATCTGTTATTCCTCTGATTTGATTTCACTTTGTATTTTAGTTTTTGTTTTCATTGGATCAGATTTCAGTGTCAAAACAATTTTCGTGAATAAATGAACTGCTTCCTTTGCATAAAATAAATTTATAATGCAATTAATGGTAAATTACAATTTTCATTTCTTGAAATCTCCCATTTCCCAATGTTTAATAAATGTAAGTAGTTCCTTGCATTTCTATCATTATTGTAATTTTTGTAGGGAATACAGTTTATTAATTTTATGTGGAAGTAATTCCTGACGCCCAGCTCCAAATTAGGAATACATGATTTATAGCAGACATAGGCAGCTCCCGCCAATAAATGGTGCAAGGTCTAGTGTGATAATTATATCAAGGGACCACTACAAGGCTGCACATCGATAGAAGTCGAACAAGAGAATCTCTATGGCACCTATTTCAAGTTATTACGGAACCGACTGTGGACCTCTGGTTCAGATCCGAGTCAAGGTTCAGAACCAGAGACTGCAGCGTTTCTGCGATAATCATGGCTGCAGATTCCTAGATCTTCGCCCTGGGGTCGGGTTGTGCAGGGTTCCCTTGGATAGATCAGGTGTGCACTATACACATGAATCGGCTACACGGGTGGCAGGGGCCGTGTGGAGTGAATTGGGGGTTTTTTTAGGCTGAGAGAGGAAGACCTGAAACTGGGATTACAGTTACGGGCAGCCCAATTAAATTCGGCACCATATGTTAGGAGTAGCGTAAATCAATCTTGACTGTTACAAGTACTCGTTATTAACTGTAGAAGTGTTTGTAATAAGCAGCCCGAGCTTGAAAGCATAATTAGTAGCACAGAAGCAGATATTGTATTAGGTACTGAAAGCTGGTTAAAACTGGATATAAGTTCAGCAGAAATTTTTAACAATAGCATGAATGTTTTCTGTAAGGACAGATTATATTCAAATGGAGGTGGTGTATTTATAGCTGTTGGTAAACACCAGTCGTGAAAAGGAAATAAATATCAATACGGTCTGTGAAATCCTATCGATTAGACTAAAAGTAGCTAGGATAAAACTAGTAATAGGGTCTTTCTATCGGCCACCAGATGCAGATATAGCTGTTGCTGAGGCCTTAAGAGATAATGTAAATAATATAGATCATCAATTTCTGGATCATGGAATAATATTAGGAGGTGACTTCAACTATCCATTTATCGACTGGACTAATTACACCCACGTTTCTGATGGCAGGGATAAAATATCCTGTGAGATGATTCTTAACCTTTTCTCAGATCTTAATCTTGAGCAGCTCGTTACTGAACCAATGCGGTGCCACAACAATAACGAAAGTTTTTTAGATATTCTCATTACAAATAGGCCTGAATTATTCATGGACATTTCTACCACCATGGGAATAAGTGATCATAAAGCTGTAATTGCTGCAGTAAAATTAACAGCCGCGCGCAAAAAGAAAAAAGAAAGGGTCGTTTACAGGTTTGAAAAGGCCCCAAAGGAAAGATTAACAATGTTTTTGAGGGATAATTACATTACCTTTATAGAAGGAAGAGGCTCGGTTGAAGAGATGTGGCTTTGATTCATGAATATAGTCAGGGAAGGTATGCACTTACATATACCGAAAAGGACAATCAGGGATGGAAACAATCATCCGTGGTTCACACGTGAAGTTAAAAGGTTACTTAAAAAGCAAAGGAAGATACATGAACGCTCAAGAAGGGCAATGTATAGGAGTGATTCAGAAAAGTTAGCTGTTACAAGAGGAAATGTCAAGAATACGATGTGCGAGGCCTTTAATGACTTTTGTTGCAACTCACTTTCCAAGAGTCTCATCGAAAATCCAAAGAAATTTTGGTCATATGTAAAAAAGGTAAGTGGTTGTGACAACAATATGCCAGTTCTACTACAAGATGGTTGGGAAATTGATGACAGCCACGACAAAGCTATTGTATTTAACACCGAATTTAAAAATTCGTTTACTGACGAAAACATGGAAAACATTCCCGTTTTTGCACGGCATGTAGAATTTGAGATGGATCCAGTACAAATTGATAGTGTAGGTATCATAAAGCAATTAAAGCTCCTGAAGTGGGGGAAAGCGTCGGGTCCCGATGGTATACCATTAAGAGTATTTTTGGAATATGCGGAAGAAATAGAACCATTTCTGTCAGATATATTTCGTAAATCTTTAGAAGAAAGAAAAGTACCTTCTGATTGGAAAATAGTGCAGGTAATTCCTGTTTTCAAGAAAAGAGATCAGAGAGATCCTAGGAATTATTGACACATATCTCTAACATCCGCTTGCAGTAGAATTCTGGCGCATGTCATATGCTCTAACGTTATGAAGTTTCTAGATGAAAACGAGTTACTTACAGCAAACCAACACGGATTTCGGAGAACCAATTGTGTGAAATGCAACTTGCTCTACTTTCGCATCACGTAATGAAAGTTATTGATGCAGGATCACAAGTTGATGCTATTTTCTTGGATTTTCAGTATAACTGATCAGGTTTGCGAATGGATACGTGATTTCCTAACTGGTCAGTTCTAAGCTAGATGTTACTTCGGGCATTCCTCATGGAAGTATAATAGGACTACTTCTTTTCTTAATTTTTATAAACAATCTCTGTGACAATGTTAATTGCAGGATGCAATTTTTTTTGCTGATGATGCACTTATTTATAGGTAAGTGAGGTGCTCTGACGATTGCTTAGAAATTCAGCACGATCTGGATGTTATTTTGGAATGGTGCCATAAATGACAGCTTACACTTAACTGCAAAAAGTGCAAGACAATGCAAATATGTAAGAAAAAGACCCGGTTTGCTCATGAGTACAAAGTTAACAATTCAGTTGTTGACACTGTGGATTCCCTGAAGTATCTAGGTGTAACAGTACAAAGCAACATGAAATGGGACTTGCAAATAACTTCCGTCGTAGGCAAAGCTAATTCTAAACTACAATCTATAGGTCATATTTTGAGAAGTTGTAATGCTCATACAAAGGAAATAGTGTACAAAACACTAGTGCATCTGCATTTGGAATACTATTGTGGAATTTGGGATCCGTATCACAAGGGATTGATTGACACGTTAGAGAAAGTACAGAGGAGAGCCGCTCGATTCGTGACTGCTAGTTACAGTCCTTACGTAATTGTCACAGAGCTGATACGCGGGTTGGGCTGGGATTGCTTGGCGGACAGACGATGTCGTTTTCGTTTGAATTTGTTGGAGAATATGTGAAAATATTTAATTTACAAGGGCAACAAAATACTTCTTCCGACAACCTATTTAGGTCGCAATGACAGGAGGGATAAGATTCAAGAAATAAGATGCCATACTGATTCATTTATGTATTCCTTCTTTACTCATTCTGTTCGGGATTGGAATGCACTGAATTAGGATTGGTGCTTAGCACCCTCTGCCACCCACAGTATTTGTGATTTTCAGAGTATAGATGTAGGTGTAGATGTAGACAACATTACTAAAAAAAATTACAATATCATTTTGATTTGGATCAGTTATAGGGGTGAATAAATGAAGGCAGAAATATATTTAATTTAAAAAAAAAAACTAAAAATTAGTATATATATATATATATATAGATAGATAGATAGATATATATACAAAGTTAGTAAGTGACAGGTTTAAGTTTTTATTTAGGCCAGGGGTGTGTCTGGTGTCAAGGATATGTTGGGAGGCTACTTCCCATCTCTGGATTTCTGAAGGGGTGGTGGTGTTCAGAAAAACTCTTACAGTTCTAACTGTGAAGCAGGTGTTAAGGTTGTTTGAATCATGTGAGTTGGGATGAATTGCCACTGGATGGTCAGGGTTGGAAGTATAAAATTTTTACCTCTGGCCATTCATCCTGTAGGATAGTTGTTGAGTGGTGAGGCTGATGTAGGAAGCATTCCAATGGAGACTTGTGAGTTGGTAAATAAGGTGAGCGGTAGCACATGTATCATGTCCCATTATGGGAAAGGATTCTCCTGTGATAGGATTAGAGTAATGAGTGGTGGCAGGGTGCATGCTACATGTTTCACAGCAGGGTCTGTTACAAGGGAAAGATCCCTGTGGAAGTCTAGAAGAGTCAGACAGTAAGTATGTGTGCACCAGGAAGTTGTGTGGTCTGCTGAAGCAAGTGTGGGGAAAAGTGGGTAGGACTTTGGGAAGAAGGAGACGCATTTCAGGGAAGGGCCGTAGGAAGTATTACCCATGACAGAGAATCTGGTTGATGGATTCACAGTCAGGAAAGAACTGGGTGATGAATTTTGGTCCACGGTCAGATTTAGGAAGTGCCGAACGAGGATTGTGGGAGATGGCTCAGGAGATTTGTTTTACAACAAGGTAGGGGGGTATTGGTGGGGATAGATTTTTGGAGTAACTGGATATTGATTCTTGATTGGAACAGGTGCGTCTGCCATTGATTGCAAGGCTGTATGGGAGGACACGTTTGGTATGGTAAGGGTGACAACTGTCAAAGTGTAGGTATTGTTGTAAGTTAGTAGGTTTGATGTGTACAGAGATGAGGAGGACACCCTGTCGGAGGATGATATTCATGTCATGGGAGGTGACACAGGTGTGGGAATATGACCAGGTGAAATTGATGGAGTGACTGTTATTGAGTGAGTTGAGTAGTTCCAAGATGCGGTCTTCCCCATGGGTCCAGATCATAAATATATCATCTACGTATCTTAACCACACGAGTGGACTGAGAGGGCAGTTCTTCAGAAAATTTTTCTCCAGATGGCCCAGGAAGAGGTTGTCATAGGATGGGGCCATGTGGGTACCCATGGCAGTGCCACGTATCTGGTGATAAATCTGGGAGTTGAAGGAGGAGTTGATTTTGGACTGGATAAATTTGGCTAGGGATATGAGAAATGATGTTCTGAGAAGATTGTTTGGATGGCGCATATCCAGGTAGTGTTGAAGGGAACTGAGGCCTTCAAGGTGGGGATGCTCCAAAAAAATGTGAGGTGTCTTTGATGTAGGAAGGAAGGAACTGCACAAATTCGTTCAGTGGGGGAACCAAATGCCACAACTATTGATCATCCTGGATTGTCAAGCTTGTGTATCTTGGGGAGAAGGTATAAGGTGGGTGTGAGGGGATTCTGAGGTGTGAGAAGGTGTAAGGATTGTGAAGAGAGGCCTTGTAAGAAGCTCAGGAGGTCCAGAAAGGAGCGAATTTCAAGGCAAATGGAAGAGGTGGGATCTGAGGCATGTGGACGGTAATTATTGGTATCAGAAAGCTGTTTAAGGGCCTTTGCATCATAGTCACTGTGGTCCATGACCACGGTGGTTGAGCCCTTATCCATCAGAAAGATGGTGATGTTTTTGTTCATGGACAGTTCTCTCATGGCTGAGATTTCGTTAGGGCTGAGGTTATTGGAGTTGGGAATAGAGTTGAGGAAAGATTTTGAGGATAGGGTGGATGTGAGGAAGTTTTGAAAGGGAAGGAGGGAATGGTTTTGTTGAAGTGGAGGAGGATCTAGTTGAGATGGTGGTTTGAATTGCTGTAAGCTGGACTCATTCTTGCTCCGGCAGTGGTCACTCTCCATTGTGGTAGCAACGTGATAATGCCAGCAGAGTGTGCGGTAGAGCGCAAGAGAGTCCTTGACCAGAGCAGAGTGTTCAAACTTAGGAGAATGTGAGAAGGTGAGAAGGAAAGAGAGTTGTTGTTCAGACAGAGAATTGGATGACATTTGACCACTGACAATTGTGGTGTGACCACAGGTGGGGCAGTGGCACAAGGGGTAGGTTGTAATGGGGATGGGTGTAGCATATTAGAGATGTGGGCAATACCTGGGGCTTTGGCAACCAGGGGAGGATATTGTGTGTGCTGTAGATGTGAGGGCTTGAAACAACTTCGTTTTCATGCCATCCACCTTACTAAACTCCATTCCCATATACTTTTATTTCAATCATGCCTCTCTTTTAACATATCCCCAATGGTCTGACCATAAAACTACCAGTCTCTGATTGCCACCCACAACTCCATCAAGCCCACAATGCCTTTTTTTTATACAATCCCCTACTCTCACTCATATTGTTCTCCAGCAACATGCACTAAAAGCCCACCAACATTCTAGTAAACTTTCCTCTTTCCACAAGATTCTTTGTTGCACCCCTCCCCAACTCAACATCTTAAACAAATTTTAACTGGGCGGAGGCAGTTTCAACAGAAATGTGCACAAAAACATCTGCACAAGCTATCTAATTAATTAAAGAGCTTTCTTGTTCTAGGCCTGACTCTTCCTTACCAACACCTCTCAAATATGCAACACACACAATCTCGTCCCCTGGTTGCCAAAGTCCCATGTCTTGTCCACATTTTTAATATGCCATACCCATAACCATTACCACCCACCCATCACGCTACTGCCCGCCTGTGGTCACACCACAATGGTCAGTGGTCAGCCTATCATCCAAGTCTATGGCTGAACCACAATTCTCTATCCTATCCATGGAACTTTCATTCTCACCTACTACTAAGTTTGACCATGCTGCTCTGATCCGGGACTCTCTTGTGTTCTGCCGCACACTCCTTCCTGGACCTGCTGGGCCACTTACAAGGCCTCTCTTCACAATCCTTATCCCTTCTCACACCTCAGAATCCCCACACACCTTCTTCACAAGATACCTTCTCCACAAGATACACAAGGCTCGAAATCCAGGACGATCTATAGTTGCGGCCTACGGTTCCCCCACTGAACGGATTTCAGCTTTGGTGGATCAAACCTCCAACATTTTGAGCAGGGTGCTTCCTACATCAAAGACACCCCTCATTTTTTGGTGCGTCTGTCTAATGTCCCCAGTTCTCTACCCCCATACTCTATCCTTGTCTCCATTAACGTAACTTCCTTGTACACCAACATTTTTCACCTTGAAGTCCTCAGTTCCCTTCAACACTTCCTGGAAATGCACCCTCCAAACAGTCTTCCCAGAACATCATTTCTCATATCCCTAGCCAACTTTATTCTCTCCAAAAACTACTTCCTCTTCATCTCCCAGATTAATCACAAGATACAAGGTACTGCCATGGGAAACCGCATGGTCCTATTCTATGCCCACTTCTTTCAGGGCCATCTAGAGGAAAATTTTCTGAAGAACTGCCTCCTTATTCCCCTTGTGTGATACAGATACGTAGATCATATATTTATGATCTGGACCCATGGGGAGGACCACCTCCTGAAACTTCTCAACTCACTCAATAACAGTCATTCCATCAATTTCACCTGGTCATATTCCCACACCTGTGTCACCTTCCATGACATGGATATCACCCTCCGACAGGGTGTCCTCCCCACCTCTGTACACATCAAACCTACTAACTTACAACAATATCTTCACTTTGACAGTTGTCACCCTTTCCACACCAAACGTTTCCTCTCATACATACTTGCAATCCGTGGCAGACACATAAGCAATTTCCTGTTACTCCAAAAAAACTATCCCAAGCCCTCATTTTCCCCCAGTACACGACCTCATGGAAAAACAAATCCCCTGAGCTATCTCCCAGAGCCCTCGTTTGGCACCTCCTAAAAATGACCACGGACCAACACTCATCATCCAGTTCTTTCCTGTCTTAGAATCCGTCAACCAGATTCTTTTCCATGGGCATGACTTCCTACGGCCCTTCCCTGAAATACATCTCCTTCTTCCCAAAATCCTACCCACTGCTCCCCACACTTGCTTCAGCAGACCACCCAATCAGAATCCCGGTCCACAAGAACTTACCGTCACACTCTCCTAGACCTCCACAGGGACCTTTCCCTAGTGACAGACCCCGCTGTGAAATGTGTAGCATGCATCCTGCCACCACCACTTACTCTAATCCTGTCACAGGAGAATCCTTTCCCACAATTGGACATGCTATGTGTGCTACCACTCACCATATTTACCAACTTACATGTCTCCACTGCAATGCTTCCTACATTGGCCTCACCACTCAACAACTATCCTACAGGATGAATGGCCACAGGCAAAAAGTTTATACTTGCAACTCTGACCATCCAGTAGCAGTTCATGCCAACTCACATGATTTGAACAACCTCAACACCTGTTTAACAGTTAGAGGTGTTATAGTTTTATTCCGTACACCATCAGCCCTTCAGAACTCCACAGATGGGAAATGCCTATCAACATATCCTTAACACCAGACACACCCCTGGCCTAAACCTATGTTAAACCTGTCACTTTGTATATATGTATATAATGAGCAGAAAAATGCTTTAAGGCAATAAAACTAAGGATGGATAGGGAAATATGACCCAACACTTACCACAGATGAAGGTGGCTGGGACGACGAACACAAAAAAATTCAATATTTTGGCAACAGCCTTATTCGTACGAAAGTAAGAAATGAAACACCAGGTGGAGTCAGATGTGTACACAGCAGTGACCATCTGCTGAATGACATTACAGGCGCAGGGGGAGGGGTGGAGGGGGGAGGAAAGCTCAAATATTGGATCGATATTGTAGACAGTATAATATTATTGAAAGTGGTAGACCAACATAACTGAGGGCACATATATAGACCAAATTTTGAAAAACTATACTTAAAAAATAAAGTATCAGCAATATAAAACATATAAATATTAAAGATAACAAGTGCTGGGTCTGGTAGGAGGAGTTTATTGGACATTGAGGCCTGGAGGATGTCTGGTTTCAAGGATATTATGATAGGCTAGTTCCCAAAAGAAAATATTTATATATTTATGAAATATATATATATATATATATATATATATATGAAATCAAGATGCTAAGCAGTGGAAAGGAATCAAATTAGGATAGGGAAATGAGCCACCACTTACCTTTAGGTGATGGATGTGGGGCGCAAACACACAGATAAGACACAAACACAAATAATAAAGAAATTTTCGGGATAAACCCTTCGTCAATGGGAGAACATTATAAGAGGTTGGGAGCAGCTGGAGACTGCCTCACAGAAAGACCGCCGGTCAGGAACATGGTGGGGAAAAGTAGAGGGGCAGTGGTTCAGAGCTAATACCTGAGCATCAATAAACATCCAAAGTAATCTCTGGTCAGTGGGAAGAGCAAAATATAATTAAAAACTAAATTTGAATATGAAAAAGGTAATTATAAAAATTATATTATATTAAAAAATATTCAATAAAAAAATAATTTTTATGAAGAAAACATCACCTTAGGTTAGTGGTGGTTCAATATAGGTAGTGGAAAAGAGAGGATTAAAAAAGGTTAAACATATGTAATAATTATAATAATGACTGGGTATTATCTCAAGTTGAGACCAGGTGGTTGCCTAGTGCCAAGTTTGTACTGGTAGGCAAGTTCCCGCCTTCTGAGTTCAAAGAAACTGCTGCTATTAGGGAGAAAACCTTACATGGGTGGTTTCACAGGTAGCGTGTCCTATGATAGGGAAGCTTTCCCCTGTGACAGGGTTGATGAAAGTGGTGGAAGCATGGTGTATGTCACACATCTTTTTAATTCTTATATATTTCTGCCTTCATTTAGTCACTCTTATAACTGATCCAAATAAAATAATATTGTAATTTTTTTTTAAATTAATGTTGCCAATAATAACTTCAAAACAGGTGCCACAGAGATTATCTTGTTCCACTTCTATCGATTGTCAACCTGTGACAGAACAGAATAATTTCATAAGAAAATCATAGTTTTGTGCCATGAAATTAAACAAAAAATGATATATTTACTCCTTTAGCAAGGAAATGTAAGTTGCCATGGCAATAAGAAAAGATCAAGAGATAGCTAGAGGTTAGCGACGTACAGGCCGAACGGTTGCTTTGTTACCAGTTCACTGCTTAAGAACTTTGCATTCTTCGGATACTTTAAGACCGATGTAGTTCCTAGAAGAATAAGAATTGGGAACAATAAATGTTAATCTGTTAAAACCGTAAGAACTGAGTTATTTATAATTATAACATCAGTCGCGCGACATGGCGACCGTGACAGGACTTGCATTTGTATGATGTTAAGCTAGAATGATGTATGTATGTTTTCATTATTAGATATTTCAAGACAATACATGTTTTTTTTTTTTTTTTTTTAGTTCGTTTCATTATGTTGTTAGTATTAAGAAGAGTTTTGTAAAAAATTCTAATAGGAACAGAGGAAAGAGTATCGCTGGATGCAAGGTTATTCTTATAAGTTTACCAATGTCTTTTAAGCAAAGACATGGTGAACTTGAGGAGGCATGTGACAGAACAGAATAATTTCATAAGAAAATCATAGTTTTGTGCCATGAAATTAAACAAAAAATGATATATTTACTCCTTTAGCAAGGAAATGTAAGTTGCCATGGCAATAAGAAAATCAAGAGATAGCTAGAGGTTAGCGACGTACAGGCCGAACGGTTGCTTTGTTACCAGTTCACTGCTTAAGAACTTTGCATTCTTCGGATACTTTAAGACCGATGTAGTTCCTAGAAGAATAAGAATTGGGAACAATAAATGTTAATCTGTTAAAAGCGTAGAACTGAGTTATTTATAATTATAACATCAGTCGCGCGACAAACCTCCCCTGGCACTTTCACCGCCACCCTGTGTTTCCGCCTGTTTCATTCGTGTGGCGGGTCATGTTGTGATCACATAATTCCCCCCGCCATATGTCTTTCCTCTCACATGAATAACGTTTCTCACCATAATACTGTGCAATTTGTTTGCTTTGTGTTTTGTACGTGTTCATCTTTCCCTCCTGACTCCACTACATCTGTGGTAAGTGATGGGTCATCTTTCCGTTTCCTATCTTATATTTATTAGCTTAGTCAGAATATATTTGTCATTAAGATTGGTAACAATATGGTCAATAGTTTTTGAAGTATTTACGGTGATTCTCTAATATTATACATATAGTTTTATATCACCCTCTACATTACATTGCAATCTCCTGCCAATTACATCTGTCAGTGCTGTTTATTATTAAATCCATTTGGTCAATAAAATCAGTTACTTAGTTCCAGAAGATCTATTTACACCAATATCAATTAGCATGCTGGAGCTGTTTGATACAGTTATCCCCACAATTTCAAATGATATTTCACAGAAAAACTTAGTAACTCCTTTCAGTTTGTTTGCTTTCAACCCACTTTTTGCATATATTACAACTCCTCTACCCTTATGTTTTGTCCTATTGAAGAAGTTTATTGGATTGTAATTTTTGATCTTATAAAATTTGATTTCTTCATTACTTAGGCCAAGCTCAATGATTATAACATTATCTGCACAGATACTATTGATAAAATTGTCAAGAAATTCAATTTTATCAGATGTATATATTGTATATTTAATGCAGAATTCTAAGACCATGTTTATTACTTACAGAAACAGAACCTGGCTCATTGGATTTTTTGTTTTCGACACTAACATTTGAACTGTCATGTTGTTGTGCCCTGCATTTTGGCATCTGTTGCACATTCAGATCACTAGTGTTTACTTGCAAGAATAATGTATTAGTTCTTGAGAGTGGGGCGATATTATTACAAATATACCAGTACACCTATATAAGCCCTTGTATTTGATAAATAGCCACATTTATCTTAGAAATCTTAAGTTTATGATTTGTGTTTAGGACTCTTAAATTTCAATTATAACTTTTAGTTTTTATTTAATTTCTGATTGTGTACCCATTCCTCACCTGCTTTGAATTTGCTTAAATCAAGTCTGATTTTGTTGTCTGCAGTTTATGAACACCAATATTTTCCCCGTACATAAGGGAATCATCTTATAATAACCAGATTGTGGGGCTTCTATGTCAAGTTCTCAAACAAACATGACTGATTTTCTGACAGAGTTTTTTCCCTTAGTAAGATTGCCTCAGTTTTTGGGCACTATATTCCCATGTTACATCCTCTGCAATAAGCTACACTCCTATTGGAGTGAACTGGCTTTTACTTTCATGGACATGAGACTAGGGTTTCCTGCCAGAACTGCTAAGAAAATAACTGAGGTGTTTCTCAAGATTTTGTTATTCTACCTCATCCAGTAATGTATTAAGATTGTTGGATCATAGCAACTTTGGACCCCCCTAAGTGATTTGTATTACCAAACTAAACAGTATGCTTTGCAACTTGTGTTTAGCTATAAACAGCTTGATGACCAAAGTTTTTTGTAGACTTACCAAATGTTTCATGAAACTTACAGACAGTTCAATTCATTATTATCTAGAGTAAACAGGCAAGACTGTACTAATCTTGCAATAAACTGGGTTCACATTTATAAATCCTACAACAGAAATGGTTATTTACCATCTGTTGTATAAGATGGAATGTTTTTTTTAATACAATTGCTATAATGGTACATTTACTAACTACCATATAATAATATAGTCAATAACAAATCATCTTTCTTTTTAAGAAATGAAGTGCTATCTGCAGGATGATATACAGTTCTCAGTTTTGGTGGTTGTATAAATTGTAAACCAAACAACCAATCTCATTTGGTTTCTATAAAAAAATAAAAACTTTTTGTATCAATACTTACTGGTAATTAAAGGAATGACAGGTGAATTCTACTGCTTCCAAGCACCTGCGAGCACACATACTTAAGGTTGTGTGTAACCACTTTTCAACATCATGACCTTTTAGACGGTGACTATGGATAATTGTAAATTTGTCTAAGTAAGCAGCACAATTAGCTTCATCTCTACCATTAGAGCAGTCCTGTTTAATGAAGAATCATTATAATCTTGATTATATTGTAATTAATACAGTACATTGCTGAAGTAGTAAGAACTTACCTGCTCACCATCACATACCCAAGAATGATCTATGCATTCATTCAACTGGCATTCAAATTTTTTTACACCACATCCATGAATTAATGGAGTTTTTTTGATTCCTATAAATACAGTAAAACATTTGTTATGAAATGCAGCAATAATAATTGTTTGCTCTATACCAATTAGTGTTAAACCTTTCAGTACAAACCATTGTTCCAACAATTAGGAATATCACAATATTCAAATGTGGCTTCTTTTCCAACAAAACACCATGGATGACTTTCACCACCATTCACATTGCGACAGTAATTGTGGCCAACAAAAGCAGCATTTCTTATTTTATCAGAAACTCTATATTTTAGAGCAGGTATAACTTTTGGATCATCCCAGAAGAGACAGGATGATCCACTTACAGATACATTAGCACTGCCACCATAGTCCCGACCAGTTCCCACCACACACCCTGTAGTAAGTAAATGACAAATTTGACACATTAAAATATGAATGAGAAAATTATAACCATGACTCAAATAAAATAATTTCTTAATTTAGTGCCTACCAGTAACTGATAAAGTGGATGTAGTAAACATACTATGACTTTTCTAAAATAGGATCTAGGACTTAATAAATATTAGTGATAATACCAAACTATACACCCAAAAGTGAAAACGTTTTACAGTATTTGGGTATAAATCTTCATCATAATCAGAGGAGTATAAATGCAAGGGGATTTGACATGTGCACACCAAGACTAATCACATGACTAAACCAAAAATACACCTGGAAGGAGGGTGGGGATGGCAATGGTGGGGGAAGAAAATGACCAATGATAATTATGTTAAGATATAGTCCCTACAAGAGACGATCAAAGTAAAATAAAATGAACAGAAAAGTGGAATGTATTAAAATAAACATCTTTTGGAACAGGTTAAAAAAATGATAACCTAATTTGATAATAAAAAGAAGCAATAGTTTTACTAGTCGGGTCTTAGTAAAGGATGAGGCTAGGGGATGCCTGATATAAAGGATATATTGATTGCTTAGTTCCCATTTACAGAATTCAGAAGGAGTAGCAGAAACACAAAAAACTCTGACAGCTCTGACTTTAAAACCATTGTTAATATTTTTAAACTGAGGGAACTGGCATGAGCTGCTTATCAGTGATGGATCCAGGATTTTGTATTCGGGGAAAGGGTAGGCTTTATAGTATTCTCAGACAATGTGAGCTGAAGAAAGGGGGGGGGGTGTCAACAACAGAAATCTCATGTCAACATTTTATTTCAGATTGCCGTCCTTAAAAGAACAGTAGAGCTAAAAAAAAAAAAGTCTCCATAATTATGATGTTGGGGGTGGACCTAGACATTTTGGGGGGGGGGGGCTTGAGCCACTTAGCCCTCCTCCCATGGATCTGCCACTGGATTGTCTAGCTTGCCAGTATAAAATGTCTGTGGCCATTCATACTGATAGACAGTTGGTTAGTTCTGTGAAGGCAGGCAAATAGGTAAATGGGATGCGTAATTTTGCCAGTGCTAGGTCCAATAATAGGGACAAGTTCCACTGTAGTAGTATTGGAATAGCTTGTGGTTGCTGGATGCATTCTTCAAAGTTTGCAGTGAGGTGCCTTGTATGGGTAAGATCAATGTGGTAGACTGGGAGGAACAGAAGGTGTGTATTTGTGGACCAACATGTTCTTGAGTTAGGTGGTGTGCATGCAGATGTGGGTAGGACATTTGGAAGAAGGATGGGCATATCACAGAAGCAAAATAGAAAGTCATGATCTTGATGAAGGATCTGATTAATGAACTTGAGGCCTTGAGAGAACTGGGTGATCTATATGGGGCTTTAGTCAACTATAGGGAGTGCAGAATAAAAGTTGTGGGAATGGTGGGTGGTAGCATGAGAGATTTATTTCTTTGGATAAAGGAAACAAAGAAAACTGCTGCGAGGCACTGAAATAAAATAGGATAGGGAAAATAAACAGTTACCCGTCACTTACCACAGATGAAGGCAGGAGGGCGAGACACGTAAAAACATAAAAACCAACTAATTGAATCATGTGGCGGGTTGGGATGTGACCACATCTTTCCTCCTGCCATATGTCTCGCCTCCCACATGACTAAGACTAAAGTCAAAATATTGTGCAATTCGTTTGTTTTTGTGTTTTTACGTGTCTCACCCTCCTGCCTTCATCTGTGGTAAGTGACGGCTAACTTTTTATTTTCCCTATCCTATTTTATTTCAGATTTATTTCTTTGCAAGACTAGGAGGTTGCAGTGAAAAATGAAGGCTTGTGTTAGGTTTTTAGAATTCCTGGAGAGTGAGTCCTGATCTGAACAGATGTGTTAATCCCAAATTTCAAGGATGTAAGGAAGGGAACACATTTTTGGTGGTATGTAGAACTATGACAGGTACCTGCATTGCTTCATCTTATCCTAACATCTTCCTGGACTGTATGGAGGTATAATTCCTGAAGAACTAGCAACATGTGCCTCTTTTGTGGTTCAGACACATAGATGACATATTTATGACATGGACCCACAAGGAAAACCACCTCCTAGATTTTTCAGATTCCTTAATTAGAGCCATTCCATCAACTTCACCTGGACTTACTCCAACACATGTGTTCACATTTTCCAATGTCCACACCTTCATTCACATCAAACTATCACATTTAGAACAGTACCTACACTATGACTGTTGTCATCCTTCAATACGAAACATTACTTCCCTAACAAACTTTCAATCTGTGAGAGACACATTGGTCTATTTATGAATCACTTTCCAGGTATTTCCAAAATATAACATAGGCCCTTATTTCCTCTTGGCACCACCCAGATCTTCTATTGAAAGAAATCACTTGTGCTACAACCTACTATTAACAAAACTCTCATCCTAAACTCACTAAAACTGAATACAGTCCAATATTTGTCCTCCTGTTTACTCTTGAGCTCTTTCAACTTTCTTTTTCAAAAAAGGGCATCCTTCTTCCCAAAATCCTACCCAATTACACCATGCTAATGCTCCAGAAAACCATCCAATCAATAGAAAAGGTTAATCTACAAATATTCGCCTTCTGACTCTACTAGTCTACTACATGAATACTTCCCGTGGAATAGACTATACTGCAAAATTTTCAGCTTCCAACCAGCCACCACTAACTAATTCAATCATACCAGAGCAGAACATATCATATCATTGGACAATGCACTTGACCAACTAAAAACCTTATTTACCAACTAACTGGTCTTCACTGCACAACTTCTTATATTGGCCTCACACTAACCAACTGCCCATCAGGATGGACAGTCACTAGCAAACTTGACCATCCAGTGGCAGTCCAAGCCATTTCTCACCACTCTAAAAATCTCAACAGCTCTTTCACAGTGAGGGCTGTCACAGTTTTTTCTGATACTATTACCCCTTTGAACTCCAAAGATGGGAGCTAGCCTACTAACGTATCCTTGACATCAGCATCCCGATGATCTCAACCTCCATTAGGACCTCATCAGTAAAACTATCACTTTTTTAAATTACAGATACACTGTTGTTTCCTTATTTATTTGTTTTTTACTTGTTCCAAAAGTTTTAACTTATGAATTTTTCAATTTATTATATTTTACTTAGATTGGACATTACAGAGATTATACTTTACTGTAATTATCATTAGTCACTTAAATTACATTCTTATAAAGCAGATCAATAGAATGTTTATATCAGGCATGATTTACTGACTTCTTCAAATTAATTAGCTGTTTATCCTGAATCTATGCTTCATTTGCATTGTAATTCTAATGATAAAATTTTCTTTTTATTTGTATCTTCTCATTGTGACGGCACACTTCCTTCCTACTTATTCTGGTAAAAGTAAAGATAAAATTTATACATTAGGATGAAATGCTTTAAAAAAGAGAGGGAACAAATTAATTAAAATATTTTGAAAATTTGAATGAATGAATCAGATTTTTACCTATATTATCATGTGGACGTTTGCAAATGTAAGCATCCACTGACAGATTACTACAGTTTTGTGGTGTCCAGTAAAAATAATCAGTGCTACAAATTTGTGACTCATAACCAGAAGTGCAAGGAAATACATGGCTCATAGTTATGCAAAGAGGATCTTGAACTGTTTCTGGAGGGATCCTGAGTTCTCCATTCCACCCTGAAACAAACATATAATTATTTTTTTCTTTTTGTAAGAAACAGAAATAAAATTATATTCTAGCTTTTCACATAATGCAATAAAATATTCAGGAGTGCATTAAGAAAAGAGGAAACACTTTTGGGCAGTATAAATAACAAAGTATAGGGAAAGTAACCCACCACTCGCCAAAGTTGAAGGCTGTGATGTTTGAAAAACATATGAGATGAACAAAAACATATAAAATATTATGGATTAAAGTTTAAACCCTTATTAATGTAATAGGGAATGATCAATTTGGTTCACAATGTGTGCACACACTGAAGGAGAATATTCTGAAATATAAAAATAGGCAATTATAGTTGGTAAAACCATAACTAGCTAAATTTAATGATAGTGGGAAAGCAATATTCAAGTTCTGGGCAAGCTTTTAATGACCTTGTACTTAATAAAGCTGGAAGAGGATTGGGTGACAGAGGGAAGGGAAAAGAGGAATGAGAAGAAATTCACTCATGGTATTTTGAATGAAGTAAGCATGGAGAAAACTGGAATCTGAATAGCTGATTCTGGCATCAAACCCACATCCTCACAAATGTCAGGGCAATTAACTACTCACCCACTAACCTCATAAACATGGAAGAATCTGCCTCAAAAAATTTAATATAAATAATTTAATTGCAATGGAGCACAGGCTCCGGTGGCAATTTACCCCTATCCTGCAGCCACCTACATTTGACTTCTACAAATTTTATCTTTAAATTCTTTTAACGTTTTTGGTAAATTATTAATCATTTCTCTTGGTAACTCATTTCAATCCCTGACAACCTTACCTAAATAAGAGAATCTTCCCACACCCTTGTGCCTGAAATTGAGTGCCAGCTTGTGGTCATGGTCATCTTTTCCCTTCCATGCATTATTTTTCATGCCTACTCCAATATCTTTCCATGCCTCATCACCAGTATACGCCCTGTACACTCCCATGACCCTCGTCATCCTCTTCCTGTCTTGCAATGAATCCTATTTCAGTTCCTTTATCATATCTGTCATTAATTGCATTCTGCGATAATTTCCAGAAACAAATCTAGCAGCCCTTTTTTGCACCCTCTCCAACTCCTGTATTTGATACGTAAAATGAGGGTTCCATACTACACTACCATATTCCAGCAATGGTCTGACCAAAGTTTTGTAACCCAACTTCCTCACTTCTTGACAAAGGTAATCACAGATTTCATGGGCAGAGATGTAATACTGCCTGATAATTCCATAATGATGTTGTTACAGATCTACATATAAATATACTTGTGTATATTTCTTTTCAAGAAGTGCCAGACACTATAAAGTGCTAGTTAATCCGCATTATGTAAAAACTAAAGTAGTTACATCATTAAAAAAAAAAATCTCATACTCATCTCTCAGAACCTTCATACTGAGAATAATGCTTTCCCATTCAGAAAAAAGAAATATATGGGTTTACTTCATTCCCAGCAAATCATTAATAAACTTTTTTCCCAGTTAAAGTTTTATTATATATAATATATATGATGGATTTACTATAGTGGGATAAGATAGAAGAAGGATTTTATCTGAAAGTGATGCCAGAGGATGTATCTGATGTCTGGAATGTGTTGATACACCAATTCCCATCTATAGAATTAACATCTACATCTACATATATACTCTGCAATTCACAAAATTGTGGGTGGCAGAGGCTGCTTAGCACCAAAGCTAATCTCTTTATTGTGCATTCCGATCCCAAATGGTACAAGGGAAAAACGAATTAATATAAGAATCAGTGTGGCACCTTATTTCTCTAATCATACGGTATCTTTCCTGTCTTTCTGACACAAATAGGTTGGTGGATGAAGTATTTCACTACACTCATAAGTGAAGGTGGGTGTATGCATGTTTACCAGCAGGTTTAAATGAAACGTGTGCCATCTATCTATCAGAGACTCCCAGTCTACTAATCAGTTCTGTGATGCTTTCATAAGGACTGTAGCAAGCTGTCACGAATCGAGCAGCTCTTTTCTGTATTTTCTCTATACCGTCAATCAACCCCTTACGAAACGGATCCCAAATGGCACAACAGTAGTCCAGACGCACAAGAGATTTGTACGCTATCTTCTTTGTTTGTTCATTACAATTTTTCAAGATTCTACCTATGAATCACAGCATAGAATTAGCTCTACCTACTAACGAATTTATATGTATGTCCCATTTCATGTTCCTTTGTATTGTTACTCCCAAATATTTCATAGAATCAACCATATCAATAATTAAACTGTTTACTTCGTATTTCTTAACAATTGGATTCTTTTTGTTAGTTATGCTCATTGTCTTGCACTTTTTACAATTTAGTGTAAGTTGCAACTCAGCGCACCATGCCAAAATAACATCCAGATCACGCTGAATTTCTAAGCAATCAGCCAAATTCCTAACATTCCCTATAAATAACTGCATCATCAGCAAACAATCTAAAAATGCTTTTCACTTTGTCTCTGAGATTGTTTATAAAAATTAAGAAAAGAAGTGGTCCTATTACACTTCCTTGAGGTACACCTGATGTAACATCTAGATTAGAAGAACTTTCTCCTCCAACGACGACATACTGCGACCAATCAGTTAGAAAATCCTAGATCCATTTGCAAAGATGATCCGATATACCATATGCTTGAAGCTTCACTAAAAGGCAGTTGTGTGGCACAAAGTCATAGGCTTTCTGAAAATCTAAAAAAATTGCATCTACTTGGGAACCTGTATCAATAACTTTCATTACGTCATGAGTAAATAGGTCCAGCTGTGTTTCACATGATCTTTTCTTCCGAAATCCATGTTGATTTGTTGTAAACAAATTATTTTCATCTAGAAGATTCATAATGTTCGAGCATATAATATGCACCATAACTGTTATAGATATGGGATGGTAGTTTCCAGGATCACTTCGATCACCTTTCTTCAAAATCGGAGTAACTAGCACGATTTTCCAGTCTGAAGGTAGTTTTCACTCTTCTATGGATTTGCTGAATATATCAGAAAGAAATGGCCCGATTTACGCCACATACTCTGAAAATACTCTTACTGGAATTCCATCTGGGCACGGTGCTTTCCCCCACTTCAGGAGCTCTAATTGCTTTATGATACCTGCAGTAATCTATGCATAATGATTCCATCACCAACTCGAAATGGCATGGGAAAACGGGAATGCTATCTTTATTTTCATCAGTAAATGAATTTTTGAGTACATTATTTAGTACGTTAGCTTTATGGTGACTTCATTAACCTCAGAACCTTCACAAATTAGTGCTGGAATATTGCTGTTGGGTCAATTGACTTTTTTTACATACAACCAAATTTTCTTTGGGTTTTCTGTGAGACTATTAGAGAGAGAGTTGGAATGAAAATCGTTGAAGGCCTCATTGTATCACATTCTTAACACGTCCTCTTAACTCAGTTAAGGTTTCTAAATCGCTATGACACCCATTCCTCCTTGAGTGTGCGAGTATTCTCCTTTGTTTCTTGAGTAATCTTTTGACTTTGCATGTGTACCATGGTGGATCATTTTCCCCCTTTATTGTCCATTTTGGTATATGTGTTTCCATACCTTCCCTGACTATACGTATAAATCGATGCAACATCTCTTCAATGGTACCCCTCATTAACTTGAAGTTATGATATTTATTCCTCAGGTAGGTTCTAAAACACTCTTTTGAGGCCTTACTGAATCTGTATACAAACCAGTCCTTTTCCCCTTTTTCGCTTGGTCATTAATTTGATAGTCGCAATTATCACTTTGTGATCGCTTATTCCTGTGGTCGTTGAAATGTCGGTGAATAATTCTGGCCTGTTGGTAACTAGAAGACCTAAAATGTTTTCACTACCATTATGACACCAAGTAGGTTCATTAACTAGCTGCTTGAGATGATTATCTGAGAGCAAATTGAGAATTACTTCAGGAGCTGCCTTATCCCTGCTACCAGTAATGTGAATGTAATTACACCAGTCGATATAAGGCAGATTGAAGTCACCTCCTAGAATCATTGCATGATCCTGAAAACAGCTAGCTATGCTATTTACATTATTCCTTAACTCCTCGGCAATAGCTATGTCGGAATCAGGTGGATGGTAGAAGGTGCCTATGACGAGTTTTGACCCAGCAACATTGAGTTTAATCCATATGATTTCACAGGTTGTATCGACATTTATTTCATTGCATGGGAGGAATCTACTCACAGCTATAAATACCCCACCTCCATGAGAATGTAATCTGTCTTTACGAAAAACGTTCATGCTATCCTTAAAAGTTTCGGCGGAACTTATTTCTGGTTTTAGCCAACTTTCTGTACCGATAACGATATCCGCTTCTGTGCCAAAAATAGTGCTTTCAAGATCTGGTTGTTTGTTACAAACGCTTCTACAATTAATTGCAAGGACTTTTAACTGTCAAGTTTCTTTTATGTTACTCCTACATTCCGGTATTACATCTGATTGGGTTGTCCGTAACTGTATTTCGTGTTTCGGGTCTTCCTCCCACAGCCTAAAAAACCACCCGAGTGCATTCCACATGGTCCCTGCAATCATGTAGCCAATTCACATGTGTAGTGCACACCTGACCTATTAAGGGGAACCCTACATGACTCAACCCTCTGGTGAAGATCAAGAAATCTGCAACCAATCTCACCACAGAAACGTCATAGTCTCTGGTTCAGCCCCTCAATATGGCTCTGAATCAGAGGTCCACAGTCAACTCTGTCTACGATGCTACAGATGTTTAGCTCTGCTGATATCTTGCGACCACTGGTCACTTCACCTTTTCAGCCAGCCGCCGGAAGGAAGAGAGGATAACCTCCAACCCAAGGCGACAAGCATCAAGATGGGGATGTGGTTAACTCTAGGTAGAAATTGGCCGACTAAAACAAACCAGGGACCACACATCCTCCAGGCCTCAATCTCAGGCAATACAATCCTCTTTACCATCCCATACTGATATATCCATCAAATTTCTTTTCAATTTATGAGGTGTATTTTTAAAGTAAATTCCATTATAGATTATTGCTGTTAAAACTTTGCAACTGTTGTAATCGTAGGATGATGATGAACATGACGCGGCAGCCACCTGGACAGCCAAGAATCAAATTTTCAACTGTTGTTGTGTACTTGTGTGTTCAGTTCTCCAGTTGCAACTTGTACACACAGATTGGAAGTCCTTGTGTGTGGTTCACGGTGAGCGATTGATATGTTCAAGGTAACTGACCGGCCTACCAATTGTGAATTATGGTCTGTTTGTTGAATGTAAGAAGTGTCAAACTGGCTGACATTAATCACCAAATTTATCTTTAGTTAACACCAAATATGGCTAGTTTATTAACCGGGAGTTAAAATCATTTAAAACCATGCTTCAGTGACATCACACCGAACTTCTGCTTGCACAAATATTATTCTTTGAGCTTTAAAACATATTTTACATGATTTTAAGGCATTTCAACAACCTATAAAGCTTTCAATCTTGTCTCTTGCTGCTGTTATTACTCTGTAATTAATTTTTGAAAATATTCACTTCCTGGATTAATGCAGCCATGAGCAAAAAATACTATTTTCACTGGTTATTATTAAAGTACTACCTATTACTCAAAAAGGCATATGGAATTAGATTCAGAGGTGATTATTATGTATTCTGAAACTATTTTCTTTTACTGACTTTACTTGACGGGTTAATAATAATTGAAACTGTGTATGAAAGCATGGACATCAATACATTTCATTTGAAAACAATCTTTGACTCGTCTGACTGTATGATACATTCTAAAATTTTAGTATGTTGCACTAGAATAAATTACCTTTATCTCATTCTATCAGCTGATTTCAAATACTGCTTTAAACATATGGTTTCATGAAGTTCAGAGTGCAAGTTTATGTGATAAATTATCTTACTGGTGTTTTATGCTTTAAATTCTTATTACTGTTTCTTTATGACAAAATTTATTTACTAATGGCTTATTATTATCATGAAGAACTTTTAAAGTGGCGAAAAGTGTTGTTTTATGGTGAAATTACTGAATTACAAGATATTGCATATAGCATAATTGATTATGTTGCACTACAGCTGTTTAGGCATGTTTACTGCTTGCTTTCTACTATTTAGTATTGATTTAGTATCTGTGTTGACTGATTAGTTAACTTTGCAACTTTAATTTACTACGAATATAGCTGTAAGGTGGTGGTATCAGGTCCTCCACTATGCCTGTTCTTCCATAACCAAAGTGTTTAATTAGAATTTAGAGAATTCTAAGGTAGCTTACACACACAACAGCATGTGAATATTTATTTCCATCATTTAATTAAATCTGTATATAATTTATGATAATCTGACAAAAGAAAACAGTACAAAATGTCTTCTGGAATTAATAAAGAAAGAAGCCATGTGCCACATGGGAAAAGGAAGGGAGCAGTAAAGGCAAAAGCCATATCAGGATACGTGGCGGGAGGATTCACAGGAGACCAGAATGGAGCTACATAGTTTATGGACACTCCCTAAAGTGGTCAGGAGATGGATGAGGAAGTTCAATGAAGGCCACAATGCTATGCATGATGAAAAACGTAACAGTTGGCTGTCTCTGGTCAATGATGATTTGGTGAGTGCATTCATAGCAAAACTTTGTGAGAACAGAAGGTTCACAATTTCTGCACTTTCATTACACTTTCCACAAGTTTCAAGCAGTTCCAACGAAGAATCCTATCTTGATATTCCCAAAACATATCACAAGCTCTCATTTAACAGTGCTATCCTGCTGGTCTCGCATAAAAGCATAAAAGCAAATAACTTATGCTGTCACTCACCCTTCAAACAATTTCTCTCTTCCTCCAAAACCTAACTGTAGCCTTCATCACACACCTTGTAAGGACATAGGCTGATACCGGGGTGGAGCATAGCCTTAGTGCCTTAACTTACACTCTTGATGTGGACTCAAAGTTCTCTGTAAAACTTACGGAATAATTTTGATTTGACCATGTAGCCTGGATAGTTCAACTCGAATGCTTCAGGTCGCCACAATAATTGTTGACCCACAAATATTGAAAAGGGTTACTATTTAGCTACGAAATGACAACAGTTCAATTTTCAAAACTCTTCCAATTTATTCAAATAAAACCAAAAGTTCAAAACAGCATTCTAAAAGTTGATTTGGCTCATCGAACATACGTTTCCAAAAGTTTGCAAGTTGTGGAGAGATGTTAAAACCCGACCGAACCCCTGATGTAAAATTCTACCAGTTCATGTCACCGTTGAAACCCGCCGTAAGTCGAAGTCCCAAAATGGCCGACTCGGTAGTGCCAACCCTGACCATCTCCTACCAACAGCACCGACGCTTACACCACCTAGACGCACATATCAGCACAGCGTCCAAACTAGTAAAGATGGCGTCTCCTCTACGCATCATGTTATATAGGCTCTCTGACGTCACAACCAAAACACAGCTTTCTACTAACACTTTGAAAATTTAGGTCCGAAATATCTCGGTAACCAAACGGATATATGGAAATTAAAAGATGTCAGTCCCTGGACTTTTTCAGTAGAGAAATAGTGGATATGCAGTGAGTAACTTTAAGCAATTGGTTTTTAGAGATCTAATTTATTCTAAGCGTATGATGCGAACTATTTTCTACTCGGGGAATTACTATCCTTCTCGAAGTTTCTATATTTCGTCATTTCAGCTAAATCACAATTTATCCAAATAAAATTGTTATCAGCGTGTTCGCCCAAAATTCCTGAGTTTTCTGGTGTAACTTTTATTAAGATTGATGCACGGGTAGTGTAATTACAGTGTGGACAAGATTTACCAAAAATGCCACGAGTGTTTTAATTTAATAACTTTATTTCTATTACTTTTATCGGAAATATAACATTACCAAAAGATTCTCTGTATTGAATTACGTATTCTGAAAGTTGTCTCATCTCTGTATCTAATTTTGATCAGCTGTAATAAATTCCTAAACATGGCACGTGCTTACATTGAAAAGTAATCTTTAAAATCTTCATAGAATTGGTTCTGCTGCGTGGAATTGCTTGAAATTAATATATGTGATATTAGATTTTTGTGTCTTTCCGGAAATCTACTTTTTATTTCAAAAGCTTTCTAGGATTTTGTGATAAAAAATGTTAAAAGTGAAGTGCATCTGATGAAGTGTTAAAAATTGATTTAAGTTATTTATACGTTCAGAAACTACGGAATTTTAGTGAAATTATATTTTAATTGCGTTATTACTTCTTTAAAACTACATTGTTCTGCTCGAAAGTATGCAAAAACAGTGAAATACCAAATCTTAGAAATCGATTGTGTGGTGAACTGGATTATTATGGATTATCATGTTTCAGGTAAGTAAAAGGTTTTAATATTATTATAGAAATTTAATTTAGTTGGTTTATTAAATGTTGAGCTACTTTATTGCTCTTAAATTTGTTTAGAAATGACAAAATGCTCCCAAAGTAGAAGCTCACAGGTTCAAAACTGAATTATTGATGATTATTTAATTTTCGGTTGATTTAGAGTTTATTTACTATTATACAAAGTTTATACCCGGCTTTTATTAAATACTGACAGTCTTTACTGCATTTAAATTGGTTTAAAAAATGTTGAAATTAACCTATATCAAAATTTATTGTTTGAAACTGAATTTGAGTGATTTAACCTATTTCCTCCCAAGCTAATGTTTTCTTACTGTTATAGAAGGTTTATTTAGGGCATTTATTAACTTTTGAATACCTTTACTGCTCCTAAAAGGGTTTATTTAGTCTGTTTGGTTACAGTATCTGCATGCTATATAAGGCTTCACTTTCCTAACCTATACAAGCCACGAAACTATCTGTTACTAAAGAGTGAGCTTTCCCCCCTTATACCTAAAGGTGAGAAGCTAGAATTTGCTAACATTCTAAGGTGCTTACAACCTCTTTCCATTTTTTGATTCCATAACCAGATCCTGCAATATAGGTATGACTTCCTTTTTTTCATTTTCTGAATTGAACACCCTTTTCCTCAAAATCTCACACACACCCACCCTTGCATCATTATACCACCAAATCTCAGGAACATATTTGTCCACAAACACTCTCATTTGAATTCCCCCAAACCACCAATTGGATCCTTTTCATTCAACAGACATCACTGCATAACTTACAACATGCAACTGCTATTCCAATCTGACCACAGGAAAATCTTTCTGCTTATTGGGCATGCTACATGAACCACAACATGACTCATACACTGGTACCAACTTATCTGCTTCCACTGGACTAGTTCTTGCATAGACCTTACCACAACTTGCTTTCAATCAGAATGGATCACCAGAAGCAGACTATACCCACAACTGTGACTGTCCAGTGGCAGACCATGACAATTCCCACAACTTTAACAACTCCAGTAAGTGTTTATGGCAAGAGCTATTAGAGTTTTCCTTGAAACTACCATTGCCTCTAAAATCCATAGATGGAGATTAGCTAACAGACATATTCTTGATACCAGGCAACCACCAAGACTCATCCTTCAATAAGAGGTATTTCACTGCATGAATAAGGTGTTCTATGTGTCAGTCTTTCCATCCGCTTTGTTGGGTAAGTAATTTACTTTTCATAACAATTTTTATTTTCATGTTTTACAATATATCACTATAAACTTTAATCATCATTTCAACTATTTTTCATTTTAATTTAGGTGGGATGGACTGCATTACCAGGTGGCAACTTCCCTACGGATTTTCTAATTAATTTTTATCTAAAATTCTTTGAGTGAAATTTACTCACTTACCCACGTTTGCCTTTAGTAAAATTTAATTTTAAATCGATTCAGTATTTTTAGTGCATTCATTGGTAATTTATTTAAATTGCAATAGAAAATTTTATCATTTGCTATTCCTGAAATCACATTATCAGGTTATGGCCATCTCTTTCCTTCAATGTGATACCTCTAATTCTTCCACCAATATCCTTCCACACCTCATCATCAATATATGCCTTGAACAGTCTCAACACTCTCTTCACTGTCCTCATTTCTTCAAATGAATTTTAACAGCTCCTTTATCATACCTCTTATCTACTGATTCTGCTCGGCAGTAATTTTCACAAATAAAGCTAGCTGCCATCCTTAGACCACTTTAATTATGGTATTTTATGCCAAAAAATATGCAACACCTCCATATTCAAGCAATGGTTTGATCAAAGATTTAGAACCCAAAACTCTCACTTCTCTGATACATACCCCCATTTCGTTTTGAAACATCTATCTGTCCCCTGAAAATGTGTCCAGCATAGTTGAGTATATTACCAAATAGTATGCAAAGATTGAGGCTTACAAAAAGAAATTAATTTCCAACCCTATCATTGTGCCCAATTTTAGTTTTTTATCTGTATACCTAATAAGGTGACTCTTCTTGGCATTTATCTTTCTTCCATGTTGACCTGCATAGTTAGATATCCTGTCCAGGTGACACACTAAAGTATTTGTTAATCTTTGTTCCTTTGAGTTATTAATCTCAATATATTCCCAGTTGATAGCTGATGAATTTAAATTTCACCAGCAATTACTCTTTAATGCTCACCTCTGAACATGAATTTTATTTCTCCTCTGACCACTGTCTTCATCATTTATTTTTTCACTGTGTTAAGCAGTCCAAACACTATTTTTTTCCATCACCCAAGAAATCTATGCCAAGTAACTCTTTGCTATAACCTATGTATTCCTCTTCCATATGAGCTTTTATTTCTGCAGTACATGCTGTAACTGCCTAGAAGTCCTTTGTTCAAGCAGGACTCTACTCCATAATGGCTTGTGGTTTGTGAATCTAGAATTAAGCTAGTAAAATCTACTATTCTGTTCAGTATACTCCTACAATTATAAGTAACTTTATATAAACTTATGGTGACAATGAAACTGACATTAAACATGGAAAAAAGATAGGATAGGGAAATAACTCATCACTTACCACAGATAAATGCAAGAGGGACAGATGCACTAAAAAAAGAAAACAAACACAATTCACAATATTTAGGCTAATAACCTTAGTTATTTAGGAGATGGGACATATTGCAGGGGGAAAGATGTGTACACATCGACACCTGCCATATGAATGAAACAAAGATGAAAAATGAGGGTTGGGCGGGGATTGAACTGGTTCTGGAGGAAGGGGAGGGAAGAGAAAGTTGATCAACGATAATTATGAAATAAAATAATCTTTGTGTAACTCAACAATTTTCTCCCTCCACAATCTGTTCAATCCCCATCCTCCCTATTGTTTTATCTTTGTTTCATTCATGTGGCAGGTCTGGATGAATACACATCTTTCCCCCTGTAATAGGTTTGACCTCCAACATGACTAAGGTTACCAACCAAAATATTGTGAATTGTATTTTTTATTTTCACATTCTTCTGTGCCTCCTTCCTTCATATGGGATAAGTGACAGGTTATTTTCCTATATTATTTTATTTTATATAAATTTATTTATTTTGTAGTAACTTTTTTTACTATCACTGAGACTGATGAGAGAGATCCTCCAAAAATATTATGTATGTAGCATACTTTGTTCACCAACCTGGCTATTCTATTTCTAAGTTAATGGTAGACATAGTTTTTATCTAAGCTTTCAACTGAGAATAGCCTTCTAGTTCGACACACAGCCTTTGAACAGAAAAAAGCCAAAGTCGGCTAAGGTTTCTGGAGAATCAATGAAGTATCATTGAAACTTATCACATCCTCATGACACTTATAATAGCAGAAACATTTACAGAATATATGATTGATGTAAATCAACCAGAGAACAGTTGCATACTCCAATGGGCTTGACAAATGATGGAAAAAGAAGTATCATGTTTTGGTAATTTTGTTCTACAAATAAAACCTAGGCTTCTATTGGTATGAAGTATCATCTAATTAATATGTTCAGACAAGGTTACTTTGTTATCAATAATCACACCAAGGTATTTTGTTATTTTAACTGCTTGGACAATTTGATCTTCAAGCAGGTAAATTGTGGGCAGTTGGCTGTGGTATCATGAGAATGAGATTGTTGCACATTTTTATTTTTATTTTTAGTGTCAACTTGTTCTTTTTACACCAATTCTCAAGTTTGTAGATATCATGGAACCAATACCATAACTTTAATCGGCTTGATTTCATATATATCTCCTGAAACTAATTTTATTATTTAATCTTCTTTTGTCCTAGACCTTAATTTTCTTTCCATAATTAAAAATTCTATTTACAATTTATCTAATAAGTCAAAATTATGCTCCTGACATAGTGTCTACACTGACTACAGCTTGTGATGAAAGGTCTGATGTAGTGTTTTGCATTAATTGGAAATACCAAATTTTGGCTTTTCATGCCACGTAACCACATATGTTTACATTACTAAAAATGGAATAGCTTGTTATATACCTATTAAATCTCCTAAACTGTTCGGCAAGAGGAGAGTTATGTGTAATGAATAGCAAATAACTTTTATAATCATGTTCAATGGTAAAACAATTTTCATCTCAGAACATAACCTTGTTATATGTCCATTATCTTGCTAAAACCATTTCGAAGGGGGTAAATCTCATATAGTTGTATAGTAAAGAATTTTTATAACCATTTTCTTAACAAGAAAACACTTTTAAATTGATTGTAAACCGTTTTCATAAAAGACATAAGATTCAAATAAGGTTGTTTTTCAGTCATGATGAATTTTGTTGCATTCATTTCCGCTAAGAAAGCAGAGAATGACAATCACTTTAAGGTGGTTTTTGTGTGCTTTTAAAATTTATATAAGGATATATTTCAAATCAAAATAATTTGATCTTTTTAGAAAAAAGAGCTATAATGATAAAAGTATGCTTAAATGAGAGAGAAAAATTCAGTTAATAACAAACATATAACAGTTCAGAGATAACTTGAAATTTGAAGTAAGAAAAACAAAGTGATAGCATCACCATGTTTGACTTTTAGAAATTAACAGCTCTTAAATGAGAATAATTACAAGAAAATTTATCATGACCAAAAAGATTGGGAATAAATTAAACTATAACCTATTAAAATGTCAGGAAAATCCAAGTAAAATTAGTGTTCCACAGGAGTGAGGAATTTTTCTAATTCACTAAAGAACAGTGTTTCCTCGCAGGAATACACAACAGCAATTCAGCAATAGATAAGCCTAGCCTGTTAAAAGCCGATCAGCACAAGGATTCGGGAATAGTTTTCAAACAGTGTTTCAAGGGGGCGGTCGAGGCGAGAAGAGCTACGTGATGGGCAGCGAACTATGAGGCTGTGGACTTTGAAGATTTTTAGTAGTGGTGAAATGGGGAGCTTAGAAAATTTCAAGGTGTTATAAACTTTACATTAATGATCAGGACTGTGGACTCTGATCCTATTCCGGGATGCCATAGGATGATCTTTCTAATTTTGGGGGAATTTTCTGAAACATTGCCAATCAGTGTGTGTGAGTGATATCAACCTGCAATCTAATTCAAGGAGAAAATAGTTCTGATGCCTTATCTTTCTGGTACTTCAACTTGTGCTACGTAAAATTCAATAACATAAACTTTGTTTATGCAAGAACTGTTTTTCTCCATAAACCTTTATCTCTTGGGGTAATTACAGGGGATTGGCGATCATATAAAGAACCTATGCAAGCATCCATAAAGGTACTAACCAACACGATCAAATTCATATAGAAATATTGCATAACCCCAATGCACATTTTGTTACGACAAGCTTTTAAACAAGATTTTTTTGAGCATAGAAATTACAACTTAAAATGATCTTGGTCACAAGATCTCATTATACTTGAACAACATTATCTCAATCTTATGTCTTTTATGAAACTGATTTTAGAATAAACAACAAGATGCTTTACTATACTGAAAATGTTAATAAAAGTTGCTTATTGTCTAGATATCCATGATAGACCCCCTTTTTGAACAGTTTTGGCAAAGGTTATGGGCATATTACAAGGTACAATGAGCTATTAAAATTTAGACTCCAGGAAATTGCATCATTTAAGATATTTTTTCATGTAAAAACAGGTGCTAAGGTGAAAAGTCCATATTGTGAAGATATGTAGTATTGTGGAGACTTGATTGAAAGGAAGGGGAGTGCCAGTAATTGCCTCAGTATAACTATTTGTTGGGGGTTTTAATTTTATTTTGGATGCGATATATGACCAAGTCTGTACTGTACAAGATTTATAATTGAATTTTGCAATTCTAGATAAAGATCTTATAATTTAATTTAATTGCAATGGAGCACAGGCTCCGGTGGCAATTTCCCTACACACCCATCTTCCCCCTATCCTGCACCTACCTACATTTGCCCTCTACAAATTTTATCTTTAAATTCTTTCAAAGTTTTCGGTAAATTATTCATCATATCTCTTGGTAACTCATTCCAATCCCTGACACCCTTACCTAAAAAAGAGAATCTTCCCACACCCTTGTGCCTGAAATCGAGTGCTATTATAAAGCGGTTGCCAAACTCACTAAGTGAGATTTTAACAGTGATTTACGGTTATTAGATTCGTGATGGTTTCATAAATAAAAATGGTACTGAAGTTCATATGTTACACTTTATTTGTTGCTAATTTTCAAAAGTACTCTCTGGTATCAGATTGCAGCACAGTTTTAAATTGAATGAGCTTTGAATATCTATTTTGAAAATGCAGATAGCTTTCCAGACACTCACTCGTTGTATATCACTTACTCGGTCCTTATTTGAAATTCATAAATTGGCCCAAAGTTTAGTTTTAACTATTATTGATATCACTTTTAAAATTTCTTCAAGTTAAAATTCTCTCTATATATAAGCTAAGTGCACACTAACGGTGTCCAGCAAGCTAATATGGCTGCCACCAACTATCACCATCCTGTTAACTCAATCCTTGCCTCTATATATCACACACATGTACCTGTTCATTTCTGTTTTTGTGATGCACACCTAGGCTCCCCTGTGGCTGTATTTATGACTTTTGCCAGGACTGCTCCAAATTTTCTGGAATCATTGGCATTGGAGTGGAATCTTTTTCCCATCTCATGACAAAACATTCCTCTGCCAAAATCTTTAACTGTTTCCAAAAATACCACCAAATCAACCATTTTTGACATAACATAGCTCTGCGTATTTTAAACATTTTTTGAATAATACTTTTCTTAAAACAAGGCTCTGTGTACTCATGGAATTTAATTAGAGAATTCAAAACTAAAATCTAAACTTTTCTCTTCAAACCTTAATTTCCTGTCAGATCCTATTATTCTAGTTTCTATTATTCTAGTTTAGTACCCATAATGGTCCAGTCATAATCGTAAACTAATTAATATGTTTGCATTATATGTGTACTGAATTTACCATTATTTTCTATGTGTTTACTTCAAGATATAGTAACATGGAGAGATTTGTAAAAACACCCTCTCATAGTCTATTCCAAGCATAAATATCATATTTAACAATATTGAAGTACAGAAATTATTGTCATGGTCACAGACCATAATAATTGTTTCTTTCAGAATATTAACAATTATTTCATAACTAAAGATTTGTAAATATTATATGTGGAGTTTAAGTGCTATCAGTATTTTCTACTGATTTCTCTTTGGCGCGTTGTGGTAGGATTCCATTTCTATGATGAAATATTGTATTTCCAGGACCATCCAAGTTAGAGATTATATGATAATTTTAATGCTTTTCATTTGTCTTGGGTTTTGAATTTTGTTTTTGAATAGTATGTGAATGATTGTGGAGTGGATCTTTTAATTAACCATTTCAAAATTAGTTTCGGGAAAACTTCCTTGCTATTATGCATTGTTTAATTTAAAACCAAGGCAAAATCAAGGAGGACTGTAATGAGACATTATTAGAGAATATACTGTATACTCATTTTCATATTAAAGACAGTATTATATGATTGGATTCAACAAAATCTATAGCAGTGATAATAAGGATTTGCATGGGAGAGTCTTGTACTTTCTGGCACAAAAATAGCTCCAAAGACATAACGATACCACAAAACAGGCATGAAATGAAGAAGGATTTGACTGGCTTGAAACAGTAAAATATGGATCTATTAAGTAAATAATTGTTGGATGACAGAATGGTAAGCTTGAGAGAATAAATGACTTATGCTACATCATTTTGGATGTTGAATATGTTGAAAAAGGAGATACAGGAAAATTTCATTTTGCAGGGTAGTTCTTTGGAGTTAATTGTAAACTTAACATTAATCACTGAGGGGATAACACATACCCAGTATCAGATACAAAAACCCTCCATTTTCATACAGGAGTTATTACACAAATTATAGGCACAAAAATGTCGCATACAAAGTGGGGCAAAATTTGTCTAAAATGCAGAAAAATTACTGGAAGTATTTTAAAAAAGTAGAGTAGACATTTCACAAGTTTCAAGGTGTAAGAGTTAGGTTTCCAGAATTATTTTGGTCAGGTAAGGGAATTTATATTATCAAGTTATATGGACATATCTGTATATGCCATGTTGGAGAAACTGTTTGGAGTTAATCTGAGTGTTTCATAAGAGCATATAATATTTTGGAGAAGATGTTATTTGGTATTAGGGTTAAATTTAAGTTTTCAATTAAATGATGGTGGATGGAGAAATACTTGGGAAACTCAATGAAATTAACAGTGAACAATAGTGTTTAATTTCCATCTAATATATATATATATATTTATAAAAAAAATTTCCTACCTTTCTTTTTTTTTTAAACTTTCATAAGTAACAAAATAGTTGTTATCGACATTAGCACTAAATAGTATCGACCTACCATCTTAAGTTTGTTTCGAAATCCATTAGCTTAAGTTTTATTCATTGGTTCTTAAGTAGTTTAATTACCTAGTCGTTTTTCATAAAACTTCAATCAAATTAAATATATATAACAATTCAACAGTTAGTCGAGTATAGCGCCTATCATATTTAGTAAAAACGTTAAAAAATATAGTATAAACTTTATAAGACTACTTTATCAAATAAATTTAAGGTTTGTTTAGAAGATGGTTGAAGTATTTGGGAAAATCATGACTGGAAACTGTGGCGCCTGTCGTAGGTACGTTGCGAAGGGGATGGGTTGTAGTTGGTGTAAGAAGTGGTTTCACTGGGCATGTGGGGAAGAGGAAACTGGGGGAAATAAATGAGGCTCTCCCATGGTTTTGTTCACTGTGTCTTAGGGATGATAGGATGTGGGAGATGGGTGAAACGATTAGGGAGTTGCGTGAAAGGATCAGGGTTCTTGAGGCTCGTCCTGTGGAGGCTCAGCCTCTGCAGGCGTGGTCTGTGGTGGCCTCGCCTGTGGAGGCTCAGACTGCACAGGCACAGCCTGTGGGGGCTGAGCTTGTCGAAGGCTCAAGCTGTAGAGGCAGAAAGTAGAGATAGTGGGTTGGAGGAAGTTGATAAGGATGGGTGGGAGCTGGTAACAGGTCGTAGGAGAATCATGGTTAACAGGATGAACAAGCCAGACACTTCAGTAATTGTGGGAAAAAATAGGTTTGACCTGTTGCCAGAGTCAGGAGGAGAAGAGCCTCATGTAGATGTAGGAGTAGGTGAAGATGCAGCAGACCTTTAGGAATAAGGGCGTGCAGGGCAAGAATAGGAAAAAAAGGGTTCTGCTGCTAGGTAGTAGCCATGGGAGAGGTGTAGGCCCTCTTCTGCAGGATCAGTTAGGTACAGGATATCAGGTCACAAGTTTTTTCAAACCTAGTGCAACATTAGGCCAGGTAATAGAGGATATAGGTTCCCTTTGTAGGAGTTTCACTAAGGATGATAGAGTAGTGATAGTGGGAGGTGCGGGAAATAGTATTGATAGAAACGCGAGTTATAGTATAGAGAGTGACCTGAGGAAGGTGGTGAAGGAGGCACAGCATACCAGGGTGGAGCTCATGCAGGTCCTAAGTCGCCATGACCGGCCACAATTGAACTATGCTGTGAGGCGGGTTAATGTGGAAACGGAAGTGCTACTTGGGAAAGGCATTAGTTCTGTGTTGGGGGTTGTGCCTGTGAACACCATTGGTAGGTGGGGTTTCACTAGGCATGGCCTACACCTAAATAGAAGGGGGAAGGGAGTACTTTCTGAGTTGTTAGCTAAAGCAGTGAGGGAGCCCGTTTCCAGTGATGATGGGGTCAGGACTGTGCCTTTTTTAGGTTAGGGGCTGCTGGTGAAGGGACAGAAATAGATTATCAAAGTGATACTGATTGCAGATTCGCGATGGGGAAAGTCACAGATATTAAAGAAATAGATGAAATGGCTGAAACAATAACTGACTGCGGTAAAAGTGGGAAAGAGGAGATAAATTCTGAAAATGTAAAGCCAGTAGTAAGGGTGTTAATGGTAAACTGTAGAAGTATAATGAACAAAGTAATCGAATTTGCAAACTTAATAGAGATGCATGAACCACAAGTAATAACTGGGGTAGAGAGTTGGTTAAAAGAAGAAGTACTAGACAGTGAGGTTTTTCCTGATGGTTACAGAGTGTACCGCAGAGATAGAGGAGCAATTGGTGGAGGAGTCTTCATACTAGTTAGCAAAAACTACCACAGTTCACTGGCGTTCATAGATCAAGACCATGAGTTACTTGGGGTAGATTTCTGGGGTAATAAAAAAGAAAAAATCAGAGTGTTGGCTATTTACCGCAGCGGAAGAATGACAGAAGAGGATGAGGCTCTTGGGGAGAAATTAAATTCATACTCAGATTTCAGAGGTGAGAATAGAATGATCATCATCGGTGGGGATTTAAATTTACCAGGTGTAAACTGGGAAGGGAATAAGATAAATAACACAAGGTAACAAAGATTTGCAAATATCTTAATAAGGGAAGGAGGATTTACACAAGTGGTTGAGCAAAACACTAGGGGACAAAATATTTTGGATATATTTCTAATTAAGCCCGATGAAAACCTTTTGAGGTATCAAGTAACTGAAGGAATAAGTGATCATGAAGCAGTTCTGATGGATATTAGAGGATTCAGTAAACCAGCAGCCAAAATTGAAGGGGGAAATAGGTACAATTATAAAAAGGCACAGGTTTCAAATTTGAAGAGATATTTCAGAGAACAATTCAGCAAATGGAAGGAAGGCTCAGGTACAGTAGAGTCAAGGTGGGAAGAGTTCAAGGAGATAATAAGAAAGGGGGAAGAAAAATTTATTCCAAAGCAGAAAATAAAGAGAAGTAGAGAACCTATGTACTATAATAGGGAAGTGAGGTGGTTAAAGAGGTTGGTAAGAAAAGAACATAACAGAGTTAAGAGACAGCAGGGTAGTAGGGAATATTTAAAACAACTAAACAAGGACTTAATAACAGCAAAGAAAATGGCTAAAGATGGGTTTATGAAGAGTATTGTCAGCGCAGGAGGACCATTGACTGATGTATGTAGAAATTTGTAAGGATCTTGGAATTTTGGCAAATTCTAGTTTTGCTTAGGCGGGACTTAGAAATTTTGTGAAGTACAGTTTTCAACTTTAAGTAATTTCCCCGTAATCTTGCTCACAGTTGTAATTCGTTATAAAAATCATTTTAAAGTGTAATTATCATATCGGGAAACGTTTAGTTTTAGAGATATTCCCGTTTGTTCAAGTTTTGAAACACGCGATCAGAATAGTGAAATTCTAAGATTCGCAATATCTTTAAATCCAGTAAAGCTACAACCGAACTTTTATCACCAGCTGTAGTCAGCACTATCCCCGATATTTTGGCAATAAAATTAGTAATTTGGTAAAGTCTTATTAGTGATTTTAATTAAGAGAAAATAATAAGCTTTTTTATTAAAAGAGATATCAATTTAAATTTTACATTAGCAGATAGCCCCAATTAAGACGATTTCAGACATATATGGGTTTTCATCAAAAGTTTAAGCATTTGTCCGGAAATTAAGTTTTTGTAAAATAGATTGTCGCGGATTGTTGTGCACGCGCGTAAAAAGTTCTAGAACACTTAGGGATTTTACCCAAATTTTGAATGTATCACTACGCGGAGTCTTAATCAGCTAAAACATTAAAATTAATTACTCTAAATTTCTCAAGAGACTGCCGCTGGACTTCTAGTGGATAAGTCCAGATACTATCAAAGTTTAAACATTTTTAATAGTCGGGATCGTCAAATAAATTTCGTACTCTTTGAGCTACGCGGAGGAAAAAGATGTGATATAGTTGCTGACGTCACTGGTTCTCGTGGTTTCGATAAAAGAGCCGGTCTGTTCTGGCCGGGGGTCTTTTGTCGGTTGCTGTTTGTCTGTTCCTGTTGGTCTCTTGTCGGTTACTGTCTGTTTCGGTCTGGCTTTCGTCGCGCTGGTTGTAACTCGCCATGCGGGCTAGTTCAATCATGTTGTACCGTGTCGTGTTAAATCATAACTTCAATGACTGTTGAGAACTTTTAATTTTGCTAAAGGGGTTTCGGTCGGTTAGTTTTCTCTCCACAATCTGTAACTTTGGAAAAGAGAGTTCGATATGCCTGCTCAACTGTAAATGCAATTTTGAACTTGTGACTTTGAAGATAATAAAATTTTGGATTTGTCTAACAGTAAACCTGTGTGCTTTAGTAGTTTGCTCGAACCCTTTTCTAAATTTGGGGGTAACAAATTTAGTGGCGACCTAGGCATTCAGTTGAGTCATCTTGGCTACATGGTCAAATTAAATCAAATCAAATTAAATCAAATCAAATTTAAGCAAGTATTATTGAGAACTGTGAGTCTACAAGAGTGTAAGTTAAGGTACCAAGGCGATACTTCAACCCCGGTATGCAGTTTAGGTCCTTACATGGGACTGTAAGGCTCGCGTTTGAGTAATTTCAAACGGTGGGGAGGTAAATTACCGACCTTTGTGCAACGAAAAAATTTTGTAACTTCGGGGAATAACCGACACGAGTGCAACTACCGCCATCATGACTTCGACGACTACGACACCGCCCGCTCACTGAGGCCTGATGCAGCTCCCGATACCAGATGAGCGTCGCTTCGCCATGGTACATCGCGGGGGCACCACGACTTCACACCTGTGCCGTCTACCGCCCGGCATCATAGCGGATCTACGAGACATGCCCGGGGGGACTGACCACACCAACAGCTGTTTCCCGCGGCTCCGACAACGGCAGACCAACATGCTGCAGCTCATCAGGCAGCTTTCAACCAAGTTAAGTAAAAACTTTTTCCAACATTTCTTCGAGACCTTCAAGTGAATTTTTTATAATACTGCCTCCATATATGCAACAGCATTTCATATAGTGCACTAAATTATTGCGTTGCAATCATCCCCTACTTAGCAGACTACTATAGTAAATTGTCTTTTATTTGTTCCGCTCGAACGTAACTTTTCAACTCTATTTCTTGTTTACTTTGTGCGCAAAGTGTTTACCTATCGCAGAGGGGCCATGTTTTTCCTTCTGTTTAACTTCAGTGCAAAGAGTATATTGATGTTAAATACATCGCACCGCAGACAGTTTTTGGTAAAAATTTTCAAGTATTGGCTGTCTGATACCGTGTTCATCTTTGCTTTGTTTTGATGTCCAGTGCTTTTCGGGAATGAACATACATTGAGTGATTTTTTCAGGTTAGACTTAAGTTTTTGATAATTTCTGTGGTTTTTTTATGTGCAGTTTGTTTAATATTATAACTTTAAGTATTACTTTTAGTCATTATGGCATTCGTAACCAGTTGCCCAGCTACTAACATTCCGCTGGATACCAACCTAGAATTTCAGTGGCCACCGTTCGAATCTGACGAAGTCAAGGCATTAATACTATCCCTGAAAGAAAAACATACTGCATTATTAACAATTGCTCATGTTCATTATTTCGGTTACTCCGAAATTAGTTTCTTCATTATTGATGTCGGGTTTTGCTGTAGGAAGGCTAAGGATTTTTTTAGAATCTAAATTCAACTCACTGTCAGATCATCTGCACTCTGCAGAAAAGCGTGCAAATGATTGCTATATTGTTAATTTCACAAAAATTTCTCCAGCAAATCAGTTGGAAGAACTTGTTGTTCCGTTTAAACAGACATAGATGATCGTGATTGTTGGAATAGAAATTACATAAGTGGGTATTTAGATCAGCTAGTGCAATACAAGCAAAAGGTTGAAACAGAATTTAGGGCTTTTTTAGAAGATGTACCTTCAAAAGTGGAGTTCGATGTCCTACAAACTATTAATGACATGGTCAGGCCTATTCAACAAGACGTTCAGAAGTTGTATAATTTAGCCACTCTTATATCCAGGGATTGATAGAATACAATACTGAAACAATTACAAAAGTACTTGCAGATTTTCAAACTTTTTCTGAAAAAGTAATCCAAGCTAGACTAGCCTATATAGAAGCCCACTCAAAGCCATTGGAGAAACCAAACCCACATGCATTACAGCCAATTCTCAGTCAAAACCAACAGCTGCAACCACATGCTAGCAGTATTTTTTCAGATGACCAGGTGATTGTAAATGATGTTGTTGCTACACCTATTAGCACTACAGGCAGTATGTCCACAACTAATCTAAGTACCAAGGAGGAACAAATAGTCCCAGTAGGGACATCCACACTCACTGAGAAAGAATTTTCAGAACCATTAACAGCTGTTCAGGTAGGAGAACATGCTTTTCATCAACTGTTACAGGAAGCAGTAGTGCATGCTTCACCTATAATGCAACCAACTGTTGTGGCTCAGCTTGTTGACCTTGTCACAGAGCCTACTATTACAGCAGCACAACCAGCTCAAAATATTTTTAAGGAAAGAGAATTTTTACCAACACCAATAGAACCTACTAGTCAGCTGGTCGATGGTACAACTGAGTTTGTAACACCCATCCCACCCCAGCACTCAGCTGAGCAAAACATAATACCTCTTGCCACTCCACTCATTGATTTTGAAACACAGGCTTCACCTGGAGTGAACAGTTGTTTTGATTTGGTAAGCACCCCAGCAGAACAGTTGATGTCTGATATTTTTGGGGATAACGTTCCTATATATGAAACCTCAGGGAATAGTGGGGACTTAATTGATTTCACAGATGATAACGTGACAATCACCTATCCTCAGCCATCAGCTGATCCCTCACAGGTCATTGAACCACCTATTGTGAATGATTGTATGGTAGCTGACCTTGTTGATATCGAAACAGATGTTTTGCCTGAAACTGAAACTACAGACTATTCAGGCCCTAGCCCTGCACAGTTAATTAGTGATATTTTTGGGGACAATGAAGATTTCCTAGTAAATTTACCTGACAGTGAGAATTTAATTGATTTTACTCCTGTCCAAGCTGAAACTCAGATTGATGTAGTACAATCAGCTGTTCACACACCACAGGCTGTCTGCTCATATGAGCCCAACATTTCCAAACACAAACAGCTTGCAAGGCGATACAAGCCTACATTTGTGGACAAACTAAAACTGGAAATCCACAACCAGATGTTCCCCAACTCTTTTACCAGTATTTGGCCATTGTTTTCCCCACAGATTTTCCACAGTCACAAACAGGCAATGGCCACTATTCTTTTTCAAAACTATTCAAGTCAGCAAGAGACTGACATTTTGATTTCCTTTCATATTTTCGAAACTATACACTGCTGGGATGCCAGATTTTCCAGGGGCAGGCCACCCAGTACCTTCATTTCTGATCATTTCAGGTATTGTTCGGCAGCTAAAGCTGTTATTGAAATATGTTCCCAATCCACTTTTTCATTGGGCTCTCAACACAGGAAGGTTGGGAGGAAAAGATTTATTCTGAAAGCAGTTTGTTTTGGGAGGGGCACTAAGATGAAGTACAGGTTGAACCCCTTACCCCCAAACGATAAGAGCAGTATTTTGAAGGCTGTTTGTTTTGGGAGGGGACCCAAGATTAAAAGCTACTTCAACCCTTTCCCACCTAATCAAAATTCATTATTTGATGATTGGAGGAATGTCCTTAAACTAAAAATATTCGCCCTTGATATACAGGGTCCCACACAAATATTCCAACATGTTATGGTGTATATGTTAGTTGATGTTTTTTCAGATTTTGCCCAAATAGGCAATCACATTCATAATAATAGGACAGTTACTATTGCCAGTGATATTGTTTATTTTTTCCCTTCTGCTATATTTCATATGTGTTTTGCTGACTTCTTCATGAAGCAGATAGTAGTTTTTAAGGTTATATGGGAGCTTGAACTTTTGCCCAACCTTGGTTTTTCTTTTGTATACATCCAAATGTTATTTTGTGACCAGCTACCTAGGGAAGTTATTTGCCAGGCTGGGTTTGATGAGAAATTTGATACATTGGAGATGAAGCTGAGAGATGCTGAGAGAGACTGTCAAGGAGGGGAATTTATTTGTGATGATGAAGGAGTAGATGTGCTTGTTGAATAAGGGGTGGAGATAATACTTGTGTTTCTATGTTTACAAAAAGGGGGGGGGGCTGGAAGAGAAGAAGTACCATAAGGGGGGAATGCTACACTATTATTACCCCAGGACCAGGACATGAAGCTAGGACTTGCCTGCGATCCATTATTATTATTATTATTGGCATTCCTACCCATTCATATTATTATTATTACCCTTGGGCCAGGAAGCGAAGACTTACCTGCGATCCCTACAATATATTATTATTGCCCCACAATATTATTATTGTCCCAATATTATTATGTCCATTATGACATTATAGGCATCGGCCCAGAGAGGAGATGACCTCACTTATATTTATTACATTGAAATAGGAACACGCAGGGCGACCTCATTTTTGTGCATGACCATGGAGGGGGTGCAGTAGGAGAGTCAGAGGACATACCTGGTACATCCCATAGATGGGCGTGACACAATTCCCCATTCCCCACACTATGAGAGTGACTGTACAGGAACAGCACGAGCCCACCACATTTCCCCTATAGGCGCCACTGTCGTTGTTCATACACACATCATTAGGATTAAGAGAAACATAGAACACACAGTACATCAACATACTCTAAGGAGATTTGCGCTGACACAACTAAGTTGTTTACAAGTATTGTACTTTCTGAGATGAGATTTCAAGGTGGATGTTAGTTTTGTTTTTCATTGTAGAAGATTGACCTGAGAACTAGTTTAAGTAGATATTTACCCTTGTGTTTTTTTAATAAGATGTAACATTGAGAGACTTGGATAAGGCAAGATGATTGTTCCTTGCGCCTAGAGAATTATTTGACGTTTATGATGATAGGAGGCATACATATGCTCCATTACCCTTTGCAACCCAACATTAATTATAGATATATATATCCCTTCCACTATATATGATTTTGAATTTTATGCCCCCTTACATAGTAAATGAGAATGACATTCATTAAAATATACACCTACATGGGTTTACAAGTGGTACCCAGGTTTTTGAGATGATAACATTAATATTTCCCTACACTGAGAAGATGTTCCTATGTATTTTCTCCGATATTTTTTCCCCTGAGGTCATAGAACCTTACAGGCCATGGGCTGCCCATCCTTTAAGGACCCCCTACATGTAGAAGTATTTACCTAGATTTTGTCACTATGAACCAGTGTACTGGGTCCTCGCGCTTTGTTGCCACTAACTACCCCGATTTTGTCGCAGCAGTGTACTGCTGCTTGGAAACTATGTTTCCTTATAATTTTTCCCTGACATATTTTTAGCATGTTTAAGTTTTATTTTGGGAACTACTCTCACTTCACACAGCAGTGTACTGCTGATTGGAAACTACGTTTCATTATAATTTATCCTCCTATACATTCTAGGATGTTTACTCCCATTATGGGGAAGTACTTGGTATAATAACTTACAATGCTTATACTCAGTATTATTATAATAACTTTGTTAAATTGAAGTGATACATTAAACTTGGCAAGAATCAAGTGCAATTTTGTGTTTCTCTACTTTATTATTTTCTTTACATATATAAGAATCCTTTTTCATTTTTATAACTAGAATCTTAATGCATTGTATATTTAATGTAATACTTACTTACTATTTGTAACTACTTTCCTTTGCTAAGGAAGATCATTATTTAGTATTCATTTCCCAATAACTTGTGGGAACATTATTGTATTTACTAACCTACTTGTACATTTACTTTGTATTTCATTAATTTTCTCTTATGTACATGTTAGAGTTTAAGAACAGTTTGGCCACCACTAATTCCCATTGTTTTTTCTGATTTGTATGTTCACAGACCAGCTAGCTGACCGAGTTCCCCAGGCCACTCCTGCTGCGACAGGAACCAGGGAAAATGGACATTTCTCGGCAGATCTAGCCATAAGGCTATTGCTTTGTATAATTTGCGAGCCTTACTGTCAGCTCCCGGTACAGGACTTGGGTTTTCACCCATTTTAGGGAGTTCTGTGATAAGTGTTTTAAAAGGGAAAGTGGTAATTTAAGGCCTAACAAAATAAAACAATATTAAAACAAGACGTTTAGAAAACGAAAGACTTTCCTACATGGAATTTCATAATGCAATTGTTTGTAAAACACTATAAATTTTCATTTCTATATTTGTAAAATAATACACATTACTATTTCTTTTTCTGAGAACAAATTTGATATTTCTTGTATTAATATTGTTGTTAATGTACATTTTATAATTTGTGTTTATAACCATTTATGTTTTGTATTCTTATAATTTGTCTGATATTTTGTGATTATTTGTGTTACACATGTTTATAATTTTGTGATAATCTGATATTTCACATTTTTGCTTTTTGATCATAATTTCTACAACATTTAATAATTTTTGCATTAATATTGATATTTTGAGAATGAGTGAGTTTTTAAACTTTGTAATAATTTGAGTGAAAAAGGTTAAAGTTTTTGGTATTGTTAAAAGAATTTTTATGAGTATGAATGGTGGAGAGAAAGAACCGAACCGACATGCGATAGTTCATATTTTATGGGAATAGTTAATTTCTTTTGGGATTTTAAATTTTTCTTTTATTTATTTTCAAGATGTTCAGTTAGTTTTCTTTGGAAAATAACTTCAATCTTCAGGGGGCATGTAAGGATCTTAGAATTTTGGCAAATTCTAGTTTTGCTTAGGCGGGACTTAGAAATTTCAAGAAGTACAGTTTTCAACTTTAAGTAATTTCCCTGTAATCTTGCTCACAGTTGTAATTCGTTATAATAATCATTTTAATGTGTAATTATCATATCGGGAAACGTTTGTTTAAGAGTTATTCCCGTTTGTTCAAGTTTTGAAACACGCGATCAGAATAGTGAAATTCTAAGATTCGCAATATCTTTAAATCCAGTAAAGCTACAACCGAACTTTTATCACCAGCTGTAGTCAGCACTATCCCCGATATTTTGGTAATAAAATTAAGTAATTTGGTAAAGATTAATTAGTGATTTTAATTAAGAGAAAATAATAAGCTTTTTATCTAAAAGAGATATCAATTTAATTTGTACATCAGCAGATAGCCCTAATTAAGACGATTTCATACATATATGGGTTTTCATAAAAAGTTTAAGCATTTGTCCGGAAATTAAGTTTTGTAAAATAGATTGTCGCGGATTGTTGTGCACGCGCGTAAAAAGTTCTAGAACACTTAGGGATTTTACCCAAATTTGAATGTATCACTACGCGGAGTCTTAAACAGCTAAAACATTAAAATTAATTACTCTAAATTTCTCAAGAGACTGCCGCTGGACTTCTAGTGGATAAGTCCAGATACTATCAAAGTTTAAACATTTTTAATAGTCGGGATCGTCAAATAAATTTCGTACTCTTTGAGCTACGCGGAGGAAAAAGATGTGATACAGTTGCTGACGTCACTGGTTCTCGTGGTTTCGATAAAAGAGCCGGTCTGTTCTGGCCGGGGGTCTTTTGCGGTATGCTTTTAGGCTCTGTTCCGGTTGTCTGTTCCTGTCCTGGTACTGTCGGTTTCGGTCTGTCTTTCGTCGCGCTGGTTGTAACTCGCCATGCTGGCTAGTTCAACTCATGTTGTACCGTGTCGTGTTAAATCATAACTTCAATGAACTGTTAGAACTTTTAAATTTGCTAAAGGGGTTTCGGTCGGTTAGTTTCTCTCCACAATCTGTAACTTTTGGAACAAGGAGTTTCGATATGCCTGCTCAAACTGTAAATGCTAATTTTGAACTTGTGACTTTGAAATAAAACTGATGGATTTTTCTAACAGTGAACCTGTGTTCTTCAGTAGTTAGCATAGAAACCCTTTCTCTAATTGGTGGGTAACAATATATTGGCGACCTAGGCATTCAGTTGAGTCATCTGGCTACATGGTCAAATAATTTCTATGGCTATATCAGGAAACTGAGGGGAAGGGAGGGTGTAGAGACACTTATAGATAAGGATGGAGAAGAAGTTACTGACGATTTGAAAAAGGCGGAGATTTTGAGTAACTAGTTCAATGAAAGCATTAGGGACAATGAATCAGAAACAGGAGGGTCTAATTCGGAGAATGAGCATAACAACACAATTAGAAATGACAATAATAAAAAATTTGATATCCATCCTGAGGAAATCATGAAGGAAATAAGAAAGCTGAAAAAAAAATAAAGGGGCTGGTGAGGATAATATTACTACAGATATCTTAAAGATAGCGGGATTTGACATTGTACCTTATCTTGAAATATTATTTAAATTGACTCTAGACACTTGCTGCTTACCATAGGACTGGAAAAGTGCAATAGTAGTACCAGTACATAAGGGAGGGGTGAGAAATAGAGTTGAGAATTATAAGCCAATCAGTTTGACATCAGTGGTAGGTAAATTAATCGAAAGATTGATTAGCAACCACATCAGAAATATATGTGAGGAACGTAAGTGGTTTTCAAGCAGGCAACATGGTTTCAGGCAAGGATATTCATGCAAATCTTAGTTGGTGGGATATATGCAAGATATTTCAAATGAAATGGACAAGGGAGGCCAAATTGATAGTGTAGCACTAGATCTGTCTAAGGCATTTGACAGAGTAAGCCATAAAATGGTAGTAAATAAGGTAAAAACCATTGGAGTGGATAAGAAAGTCCGTTGCTGGGTAGAAGAATTTTTAAAAGGTAGAAAACAGAAAGTTAGGGTAGGAAATGTAGTATCAAAAGAAGTTGAAGTAAAAATGGGTGTGCCACAGGGTAGCGTATTGGGACCATTGCTATTCATTATTCTAATGAATAATTGTGTTGATTGTTTACTATCTGAAATTAGATTGTTTGCAGATGACATAATGTTGTATAAAAGAATCAAAACGATAGAGGATTGTAAACAGTTGCAGGGTGATCTGGACAGGATATCTAATTGGGTTGGTAAACATGGAATGAAGATAAATGCAAAGAAGAGTCAGCTTATTAAATACACAAATAAAAAACAAAAGGTTAATTATGAATATAAGGTGGGGAAATAATTGCTTGCTGAAGACTTGAAGTGTAAATATCTTGGAATTACTTTTGATAACAAACTTAACTGGGCAGGACACATAGGACAGGTGGTAGGAAAGGGTTTCAAAGTTCTGCACTTGTTGGAGAGAGTGATGAGGTGATTGTACGAGAGAAGTCAAGGAATTGGGTTACAAAACTTTGGTCAGACCATTGCTCGAATATGGTAGTGTAGTATGGGACCCTCATTTTACGTATCAAATACAGGAGTTGGAGAGGGTGCAAAAAGGGCTGCTTGATTTGCTTCTGGAAATTATCGCAGAATGCAATCAGTGACGGATATGATAAAGGAGCTGGAATGGGATTCATTGCAAGTCAGGAGGAGAATGAGGAGGGTCATGGGAGTGTACAGGGCATATACTGGCGATGAGGCATGGAAAGATATTGCAATAGGTATGAAAAGTAGTGCATGGAAGGGAAAAGATGACCATGACCACAAGCTGGCACTCGATTTCAGGCACAAGGGTGTAGGAAGATTCTCTTTTTTAGGTAAGGGTGTCAGGGATTGGAATTAGTTACCAAGAGAAATGGTGAATAATTTACCGAAAACTTTGAATGAATTTAAAGATAAAATTTGCAGGGGGCAAATGTAGGTAGGTGCAGGATAGGGGGAAGATGGGTGTGTAGGGAAATTGCCACCGGAGCCTGTGCTACATTGCAATTAAATTAAATTAAATAAATTTTAATCTTCTCGTATACCTTAAATAGTTATCCAAGTGGACATTTGAATAGTTTGCTTGTTAAGAATAATGGAGATGACCATAACAGTGTATTATTCAGTGAAGAACATTATCTTATAGAAACTCAAGATTAATCTGTCAGGTCAATGGTGGCTCTACATACCCTTTTCTCGAAGTGATTTGTGCCATTTTTGAACCTCATTTTCTTTGGTCATGTTTATGCAACATGACTCACATGTCTGTTGTATATAGATATAAACAACCTTATCAAACATACTAAATTCTATTTCTATTACTGTTATTAGTTTGGATGTTATTCATATGCAAATTTTGGCGATTTTGTCACTCACTTACTGATGATCATCAAAACTCTAAGGTACTTCCCATAGTTGTGGAAAGATGAATTTTCATACACAGATAAAAGTTTACCCTCATACCATAAGAAAAGTCTGAAACTCATAAATTTACAGATGTCTACTCCTTACCTAATGTGAAATCCCTTTCCGCACTAATTATTTTATATAGTATCTCAGATTTTTATTGTATATGGAGCTTACTAGATTTGACTAATATGTTAAACTTTACTTCCTTCCTTTCCTTACTTTGGAAGTTAGCGAAGTTCAAATTTTTTCAACCGGAACATCTGCATCAAGATTCCACTTACTTCCAGTATTCCTAAAAACAAATCATTTGGTACTTATATGTTGTTTCATCCCTAAATCATAAGAAAAGTCTAATATTGTTTTTTGCTATATTTATTTAATTACGATCCAAAAAATGAAAAATTCTGGCACATATTTCCAGTTTAATCACTTTGGATGAAGCTATTTGCCTGAGATTTCATTAATGTGCAGATATCAGCAAGTTAAACTACCAACTTAAATTTTACTTTGTTCCTATACTTTGTTTGGAAGTTACTGATTATTCGTTTATGCTGGTAGTTAAACCAGCAGTAATCCGCACTGCTCGGCCCTGGTGCACATCCATTGTTTACAGAGAGTGAGGCAATGTAGGTAACAGATATATATCTTAAATTCTGAAATGTTCTTATTTTAGCAAACATACTTAATTCTATTTAATTACTGTTCATAGTTCATTTTCTGAAACAAAATGACTTCCCTTGGTGTTACAGATCATTTATTTTAATATTCTTGTGACTTGGCCATTGTGCAAGTCCTAATTTTTTACTAAAATGGAGGGCTTAATATATATGATGTAAGCTATCTGTTAAATTTTGTAACTGCGTGACAAAATTTTGTTCTCAGAACCACGAGTTAAATTGGATAGAATATTAGTACATTTCATTTTTATAGTCATTTTTTATGTTTACTCAAGTTAGAAAGCAGGTTTACAGTTTTTAAGATAGTATTTTCAATTTCATCAGTTTTCAGCATTTGCATGGAAAGGAAAGTTCATATCTAAAGTATTTATTTTTGGCTAGAGCATTAAAGTTAGGATAATTTTCACGATAACTAAAGTTAATGTTTATTTTGGGATCTAGCCATTTGTAAAGTTTCAGAAAGACCGAATTATTTTTATTGTCAAGGTCAGATTAGCCAATGTTAGGACTTCAGATGTGCAGATTTGATATCTGACGACTTTTCCATCAGTCACCCCTGAGAAAGAGGAAAAAGATTTGTTCCCACACTTTGCATGAGAAGTTGCTAGGAATATTCGAGAAGGAAGTGTTATGTGAATATAGAACAGTGCGTGCAGTTGTTCGCCCCAGTCGTACGGAAGCAGTCTTCGCAATTACATGTAGCTCAGTAGGACGGAAAGTTTAATAACTCGCCCATCAGTGATAGTTTTATTTTGGAATAATGCCGCTTGTTTTATTCAAGTTAACCTTAATGTCATGTTAAAATAGTATTTCTTCAAGTGAGGCCTCAGAATTGCCTAAATTAACTGAACTGTGAAACGATGGGAGCGGGTGATTTTCTTTCATTTTATTATTACAACCAACCATTTGAACTGTGAACTATTGGGGTGTTGTCTAGCTTGCCCGGTTAATCGAACTTGTAGTACATTTCTTTGGAAAATTCGTCTGATTGCCTGTACAGTTTTTGGCTTTGTGAACTTTTGAATATACTTATTTAAATGGCAATGAACTATTTATCATTATTGAACTTTACCTTTACATGGATTTTAGGTTAAAATCTGTGTGGCGACCATATTACTCTATTTAAGCCAAAACTGTTACATCCAAGACTACACACGGTCAGAGTTAAGATTCAAGCTTTATGTAGAACCCCACTGCAAGCTTGCGTCTTACAATGATATATTCTAAGGCTTGTCAAATCCAATAGGTGTGTGAGGGAAGTCTAGGCTTTTCTATACTTGTAAGTTTGATAAAGCAAAAGATTTAAAATATTTAGATAGGTTTAAGAAAACTTGGCATGCATAAGGCCAAATCACCAAACTTTTTTATTCTAAATACACGATTTATAACACCGAGAAAAACCATTCTTTTTAAGAAAATGAAGTGAATATATACTGTATAGAATTGACTCAAAACAAGATCTCATAACTCTTTGTAACTACACAAGCATGAGACATGGCTTACTTTTACAAGAATTGTTTTTGTAGGATATCCTTTTACCACGTTACCACAATAGTGAGCCAGTTAGGGTAACCAACCTCTCTCTGTTCCACCACGTATTGCTGATCAAATGGCGTACAAGATCTTGCCACATTCTATAAATGATTTTTGCATTCAGGACGATGAAGGCATAGACAATAAGAGTAATGTTTCCCTCAATAAAAGAATAGTAGGCTATTAATTCTCAGTTAATGTATGTTGCAATAAGTAATCAATCAAAAACAATACGTATATTCCATATCTTACCTGGCCACCATTTTCTGAAAATCATTGCAGTATTTGTACCTGCCACATCCAGATAGATTGGCTGAGCAAAGAAATACCAAGACCAGATGTGAGAATACTATGTAACTTGGGATGATTATGTAGAATCCATTCCGAAAGAAAATCATTTTCTTCCTGAGACAAAAATATTTATTATTCTTTAAATATTGTGACAGTTATTGATGTAGAAACTGTTTCTAACTCTATTAAAAAAATGGTTATTAACATAATGAATAATTATTTATTGTTTCTTGGTAAACTCGTACTAAAGGCACAAAAAAATTAATATTTATAGAATATTTTTAAAACTAGTATGCCCCTTATCTTACTAGGAAAGATAAAGGACTTACTATGTAGTGCAAAGTATGGTTTGGGACTCAGAAAATCGGGTGTTTATTTCAGCCCTGCAAGTGAGGACAGCAGTATATTGGACAAACAGTATGTGCCATGTTTCAGTGTTGTTTGGAGCATGCAAAATGTGTACATCTGGGACACATGTTGAAGACAGGAATATTAGTCCATTCAAATGGTTACTGGGGCAATGTGATCAAGGAGTTTTGGAAATTCATCCTGTGGAAGGATTTGTAAACAAAAACACTGCCTATCAACTTAGCGCAGCCTGGAACCTGGTTATAAGCCCACTAGAGCTGTAAAAGTAACGAGAAATTCTGTACCTGTATGTATTCGTTACTAAACCAATCAGTACCTGTTACTTTTGAATCATTACTTATTACTTTTGACAAAATCGAACACTAGCATCAAGTATTGCATCGAGTTGTGTCGCGTACGGGATAACCTCATTACTATTGTATCGTTTCGTTAATCGTTATTTTTGATGCAGTCAACCAATAGTATGAAGCATTGCATTTGCATTGAGTCGCATTGCATATTGGATGACTTCGTTTAAGTAAATTGTTTATTTAGTAAAATAAGTTTATGTAAGTTATTCGTTTGGATAAAACTTAAGGGCAAATAATTAGCACACGGATCTAATGGAAAACATCTGAATGTACACCTGAACTACTGTAATCAGGCCCGCCGCTAGCTGTTTTAGCACCCATGTGCAATGCCAATTATGCCACCCCCTGTCTAACTACAGCCAGTGGTGGATTTAGGAAATTTCCGAAAGGGGTAAAAACAGTGAAATTGCCGCCCAATCACCCCCATTGTTGCCATTCTGAGTGTAGCCGGCTGCCCGAAATAGCTGTTGAGCTAAAAACAAAAAGGTCGCCTGTTACGTAAATTTCTTCATGGCGACTGTCAATCGCTTGTTTTGCCCCCCTTGATGTGCCGCCCGCGTGCGGTGCACACCTTGCACATGCGGTTACGGCAGCCCTGACTGTAATGAATATTATATATGAAAGAATAATCTAATTTCAAAACAAACAACCGTTTGCATAAAAAAAAGACCTGACCTTTCACCTGACTGTAACATATCTAGTGACAATATTTAACAAATATTATAATCTCATTAAAGTATTTCATTTTTAAATAGGAGGTTTCACCATTCTGCCTATACTGTTTTCATTTATTTTTGTAAATTCTTCATCTTTTTGTGATAGATTTGTTAAAATAAATGTGGAAATACAATAAAATTGGGCCTACAGGCATGCTGATGTTGCATTGCTTCAGTTTCCACAACACAGTCATGCATTGTGATTATTTTATTCGTTAAAAAATTGGAAATGGAACTGTAACTCACAGAATAGATTCACATTTTACTTAACTGATAGCAATGACGGAATGACTTAAATTAAGAAAATAAAAACTATGTTTTACTTGATTGTGGTCTGACATTTTAACTATGGGTTTATTACAACCAACATACAACAATATAAAATGGGAAATTATTTATTGACTTTAAAAATTAACATTAGAAAATTCCCCACACATCAGCGTTTCCGATTAATGATTTTCTTTTTTTAATCTTAAAATTAATTGATTGCTTTGCAACATTACTTCTGATACAATTGAACACTAGCATGAAGTTTTACATGAATGACTTTGTTAATACTTTGTAAAGTTTAAGTAAATTGTTCATTGAGTAAAGTAAATTTAGATAAATTGTTTTTACATTTGAGATACTGCACTGAATGTTACATACTTCAGAATAATACCTAATATCACAATCACAGCACATTTAAATCAACTATTTTCGAAACAAACATCTGCTCATTCAATCGCTGAGCAAACCATTCCAGCTCGGCATGATACGACAAATGCGAGTAATGAAACGTGCGAGTAATGAAACATGCGAGTAACGAAATGAATTTGTGAGTAATGATTCGGTACTTCAAGACAGGCGACAAACCCATTACTCAGTAATGAATACATCATTACTTCTGCAGCTATATAGCCCACTAAGGGTAATGTGACAGAGCCATCAAGAAAATGAGAATGAACTCTGAACTCCAAGCAACCACCTCCACTTCGTGTATCCCCGTCACACTTCCTGCCCACTGCCTGCGTCTCACCACCATGCTGCCAGCCCATCACTAGAGCCTGAAGAGCAATTGGTGTACATGACTATGACATTAGCAAAAACTGTTGACCAGCTAGGATTTAAAAGACCAACCATTATGGAGACCTAACATTCATGAGCAGATGGAGTCAGAGAGAGGCACCGAAATATCACTTCAGATTGGCACACTCCCTCGATGTGAGGCACAAGAACTTTTCACACAGCTGATACACTGAGAAAATCTTCATTCTTAGATTAGATATGTTCTCCTTGATTCTATTTTCAGATATATATTTAATAATTAATTTAAATAACTTAGTGAACCTTTGTATTTGTTGTGTCCAATTTCATTGTGTATAATGAGTATCTATATGGATTAGAGAACAAATAAAATACAACCACAACCACTAGTGCAGAATTGGGGATGTTGAACAATATATATAGTTATTAATAAAATAATTGTTTTAAAAAATACATAAAAACCGCCTTCAAAAGAAAGCACTAAAAATTTTAAAATAACTTTATACCTTGCTTAGGAAAAAATAAAACTAAACAGACAACATTTTACATTACTTTCATTGATATTTTGACATTAATTAGTTATTTTTGGAGTCGGTGCCAGCTGTCACATCGCGAAGATCGAATTACTGAACTTCTTTTGGCGTTAGAGGCGAAATGGGGAATCTGAACAAAAATTCCCAATATTTTACAGCATGTCGTGACGCAGATAGTGTTATTGTGGGAGAAAGCTTTGGGAAACAAATTAACAGTATTTTAATCTGTGGCTTGGCCTTATTGGTCATCCAGGCATATCTCTGGCGCTATAGTGTCAGTTGGTAGGTTGCATCATAAAGTAAACGATTTACAGAGTATAATATCGGCGTATCATCTGTATGTTTCAGTTTTGTTGAAACATGTTTCTAGCATTAATTGTAGGTAAGCAGTAACATGATTTTTTATGTATTATTGTTATTCCTTATTGTTTTTATCTTTTTGTTTTTCTTGCTTTCGCTGGCACTGACTCCAAAAATAACTAATTAATGTCAAAATATCAATGAAAGTAATGTAAAATGTTGTCTGTTTGGATTTACTTTTTCCCAAGCAAGGTATAAAGTTATTTTAAAATTTTTAGTGCTTTCTTTTGAAGGCGGTTTTTATGTTTTTTTAAACAATTATTTTATTTTTAAATTTTTAGTGGTATTATACTTCGTTTAGTATTTTAAATATGCCGCAGCAGTTCCCATTTTGCGAAGTTCCTGGTAGCTCAGAGATTAAAGCGCTTGCTTTCAAAGAAGAATTCTGTCTTTATATACCACAACCACTTCCAGAACGGGGTGAATTGGGCGTTGTGTTAAGGAATGTCAGGCTATGTTTCGATCTTATCATAACATCTGTTAAAGCTGCTGCTCGATAACCGAAACATGTAACATCTGGGCATTAATACATACCACATATAGAAATCTCTCCAGAAAATACCTGTTTGCTCCGGCATCACACAAAAAATATAGATTTTTAATTAGTGAAAGCTTGGGATCAAAGTTGAAATCTGAAGTACATGTTGAGACATTACGACACATTTATTTTTTAAATATTATGCCATGACTTAAAAATAGCTTAACTGATTTTGTTGGGATTTAAAACTGTGGATTTTTGTAAAGAACATTGGAAATTAAAAGGGGTGATGGTAAAGGGGAAGAGGGATTGAGCTTTTGTATACCAAATGTAGACTGCCTTTTCTGATTGATTTAAAGTATATGTGTGTAAATTTCTATTGATATCAGATAAAACTGTAGGGATGTATAAAAAAAAAACAATTAAGGGGTGTGGAGAAGAAGAGTAGTTTGGTTTTTGTAAAGCTAGTGTGGGCAGTATTTTTCTCTTTGTTTTAAAGTATACATGTGCAAATTTCCATTGAAACCAGATAAAAACTGTAGCTTTGTGTAAAGAACATTTGCCAAAATTAAATGGGGTAAGGGAGTGAGTTGTAGAGTTTTGTAAACAGAATATAAACACTTTTTTTTTTTTTTTTTTTTTTTTTTTTTTTTTAAGTATATGTCCATGGATATCTGATAAAACTGTAGGTATCTATAAATAACATTGGAAATAAGGAGGAGTGAGGGTAGAAGGGAAGAGGGGTTGGGCTTCAGCAACCTAATTTAAACAAAATTGTTCTGTATGTTTTAAAGTATACATGTGCAAATTTCCTTCAGAATTGGATAGAAACTGTAGATTAAATGATGGAAAGGAAGGAGCGGTGTTTGGAATCTCAAAACAAATGTAGACGGTATATTTCTGTTTGTTTTGCAGTATACATGTGCATACTTCCTTCAAAATCAGAAAGAAACGGTAGCTTTGTTTAAAGAACATTGACAGTAATTAATGGGGTAGAAAGGGGGGTAGGGTTTGCATTTTTGTGAAAGTTATGTGGACAGTATTTTTCTTTTTCTATTTGTTTTAAAGTATACGCATGCGAAGTTCCCCCGAATCGAATAAAAATGTGGGTTTTGCACAAATTTTAAGGGAAGGGGAGCTAGGGCAGTTTTTTTTAATTTTTTGGTCAGAGATCTTATCCATGAAAAATTACATATGTTAAAGGGGTGGAAAGAGGGGGGGGGGGGGTTGAACTTTGAAAGACCAAATATTGACAGGATTTTTCTCTTTGTTTTAAAGTATACATGGGCAAAGTTCAGTAAAAATCAGATAAGAAATGTAGGTTCCTATAAAATTAAGGGGTGTAAATGGGAGAGGGGTGGTTTTTTATTTTGATGTTTTTGGTCAGAATCCTTCTCCATGAAAAACAACATGTAACTGCCAACTTTAATGGAGATCAGTTAAATGGTGTCGACTGTAGCTTTGAATAAATAAAATTGGTAAAAATTAAGGGGGTGGATAGGGGAAGAGGGTTTCAATTTTTTTAAACCAAAAGTTGACAGTATTTTTCTCTTTATTTTTGGCTATATATGTCCAAAGTTTCATCGAGATCGAATAAAAAATGTGGATTTGTATAAAAATTAGGGGGCAGAAGGGGGTAGAAGGGGTGGTTTCTCAATGAAATTCATATGGGACCACTTTGGAGGTATACCCTATCCACTAAAAAAAATTAATTTAAATTGGTTCAAAATTGGTGAAAATATCGCTGGTCATACATACAAAATACAGACGAATTGAGAACCTTCTCCTTTTTTTGAAGTCGGTTAAAAAACCAATAATATTGCCAATTACTGATAACTCATTAGGACATTATAGATATTCTTTTTGCCAATTTGCTTATTTATGATTCTGTAGTGATAATGCCAAGAATTTGATATTGTTCACATGCAAAAATTTATACACTCTTAAATGGTTTAATTTGCTACTAATTATAAAATTTTCATTTTTGGGAAGTCAGTTAAATACTTTTATCACATGCAAACATAGGTCCTAACACTGAGGCTTGGGGAACATGTAATATAGCCTAAATTTTGTCATTACATTAACAAAATTTGTTTGAAGAATATCGAGCTAGCATTAGTTCTATTGGAAAGTATGTTTAAAGTCATTTTCTTAAGAGTTTAAAGGGTTACGTAAAAGTAAACAGCGATGTTCAATCATAACATATGTAGATTTTAACCAGATAATGCATTTCATCCTGTTTTGGCTTAGAAAATGTTGTATTCATTTTCGGAGGTACTTCATGCAACAAGGAGCAAAATGAAATATGTAACTTAGCAGGTTGAAAATTGTAGAGAAAAGTTATCGGACTTGGAAAGTTGAAGTTAAAATGTTTAGAAAAGTCATGAAAAACACTTAAAAAATTCCTGAAGTCGCAGTTTGAAAGATAAGAAAATGATCTATAGCTGAAAAGATGCATAAATTTTTATTACACTATGTAGAAGTTCAAGAAGGATAGCTAAAGTTAAATATTGATTTTATAGAAAAATGGTGATCTTATCAAAAACGTGGTTGTAACATGGTTAATATAGATTAAATTCACAGAAAGCACACTTTTTCCTGAGCATATTGCAGCTATTTTTACTAAAATTCATGCAGTAGTTTGGCTTGAATCAAAAAAAGTAAGTTAAAGTAAAATCAATGAAAAATGTCACTTCCGGTTGCCGGATCATAAGATCAAAAGGAAAGTTCCCAACACAATAGGAAAACTATTAAAGAAACATTATTGTAGTAGGATAGTATCACTGTCTTATAGGAAATTTAATGTAGGGTCATACTTTAGGAGACATCGATGTTTTAAGTTCCGTATTTTTTATTATACTAAGTTAGAAAATTATGAGAGAACCTGTTTATACAATAAAAGATAGAGATAATTCAGAAGATCATTTTAAAATCAGTTTCAGCTCAATTGCTTAAAAACTCTGAAGGTGAGAGACATTTCTAAACTCGCCATGATGATAATTTTTTATGGCAAAAATATTAGAGATACAATTTGGACTAGGACTGATTTTGACATTTAGATCCTGGACTACAAATCATACAAATTTCAAGTAAATTGGGAATAAAACTATTCCAGAAAGATCCAGGGATTTTGTGGGAAACTAGAAATTTCTAGATTCCCAGGCTGCGGCGATAAAAGAACTTCTGGAAGAAGGAGGAATGATCAGTCCAGTCAGTCAGTTGCGAATGTTTGGACCAGAAGCCACACAAGGTTTACCAGTGATTTGGTGCAATGTGTAGGAGGTTAGGCACTATGCAATACAGGAAGTAATCATGTTTTGGCATCAATCTTTGAAATTTTGAAAGTGTTTAGTAGTTGTAAGAATGAAGACTTTCCCAGCATATTAATGCAATGTAGTCTTCACGGGTGTACCGCCGGATTGTGTTGTGGAAACACAATCCGGCAGTACACCCATGAAGACTACATTGTTTGGTAGTTGATTCACACTCATGTAGCTAATTTCAGTTAAGGAGTTTATGGGAGTTGACTGTTCTTGATTTCACAAGCCCAAACTTGCAATCATTATTTTGGAAAAGAAGTTCTGATACATGTAGATTGTCCACCAGACATTGTAAAATTATCTGAAGAATATAGTGATATTAAATTTATTTTTAGGCTACAGTGAACTTTATTCTTGAACCACCTACCTTTCTAGTTGAGGTTAATAACTAGATGGTGACCAAAAGACAGAAGTGACAATCTATTCCATAGGCAACACTTACAGTCATCATCGCTGTTTCTAAGATCCCTGAGGAACAGTATGTCATTACAACGCCATACTTCACAAAGATTTTTAATTGAGATAAAGTTTTATTTTCCACAATTTTTCTGGTGTATAGTTTGATGATCTACAGTAGTCCTTGTGTTCTGCTGCTGGAAGTTATTGGTTGTAGATGTGGACTGTTTGTCTGTGGCCATTAATTCTGATTGTAAGTTGTATTGTGGTGTGGCCTATGTAAGAAAAAGTGCAGCAAAAACAGGTTAGTTTGTATATAAGGTGCATTGTGTAACAAGTAGCATGTCTAACTATAGGGAAGGTTTCCCCTATGGTAGAATTGGAGTATATTGGATGCATGCTGCAGAGTTTGCAGTGAGGAAAAGATTTATGTTGTAATTTTTGAGATTCTAAAATAGAGTATTTGTGGACCAAGGGTTTAAAAAAAAAAAAAAAAAAAAAAGATTCGATGGTCTGGATGGTGTATAAAACATGCGTGGATGATTAGTGGGTAGAATGTTTGAGAAAAAGTTTGTACATTTCTGAAAAGGGGCAAAGGAAGCAAGCCCACAATGCAAGGTTTGTTTGACTGATTCAAGAACAGGAGAGAACTGCATGATGATACAGGGTTGTGGTTGGTTTTTGGAGTTGCAGAGCAAGAGTAGTTATGTGGGGGGAGGGGGAGAGGTGATTGCACAAGAGAGGGCAATGATTGAAAATTAGGGCTTGATATAACTTTTGGGAGTACTGGGTATCAGATTCTTCATCAGAACAGATATCTGCATGGATGGCAGATGTAAGGGAGGGAGCATTTCATCTGGAATGGATGGCAACTGTTGAAGTGTAGATATTGCTGTAAAGTGGTGAGTTTGGTGTGGACAGAGGTGTGAAGGGCACTCTACCATAGAGTAATGTCCACATCAAGCAATTGATGTTTGTGAGGCAGTAAGTCCAGGTGAAGTGGATTGAATGGATTTTTTAAGGGAATTGAGAAATTATAGGAGTTGGTTTTCATTGTCGGTCCAGATTATGAATATATCCTATTTATTTTAAACTTAAATTGAGTTTACATAGGATGTGGTTAGGAAATGTTTCTCAAGATGACCAAAAAATAGGTTGGCATAGGATAGGCCTATGTAGCTACCCATGGTGGTGGCAAAAATCATATGATATATCTTAGAACTGAAGGAGAAGAAGTTTCAGAGAGGATGAGATGAGCCAAGGATGTAAGGAAGGATATACTGGGAAAGATGTGTGAGGGTCGCAGATGTAGGAAGTCTTCCAGGGCACTGAGACCCTGACTGTGGTGAATATTTGTGTAGAAGGAAATTACATCAATGGAACAAGGAAGGATCTGGAGGTAGGGGAGTGTGGGATGTGGACAAATACTTAAGAAAGAATGCGATGTTTTAGACATACAAAGGAAGATCCTACACAAAGGATTGGAGATGTTAATCCAAAAAGGTGGAAATCTGTTCAGCGGGTGACTCATGTCACAACTATAGATTGCCCAGGATTTCCAACCTTATGAATCTTGGGTAAAGGTACAGGGGATGGGGGTGGGTGCATGGGGATTCTGAGGAGTTAAGAGAGAGATGGTTTGAGAAGAAAGGCCTCATAAGTGGGGGCAAGGAAAGTTCTTATTTCCTGGCATATGTATATGGTTTTGTCTGTAGTGTGTAGATGGCAGGTATTACTATCAGATAGCTGCCTCATAACCTCAGCCTAACAGTCAGCATGGTCCATGACTACAGTAGTTAAACCCTTATTGACAGGGAAGATGATGATGTTACAATTTCCTGCCAGTTCTATTGTGGACAGAGCTTCGCACTGCTGGAGAGGTTGTTGAAGTGTGAAATGGATTTTAAGAAAGAGAGTGAGAATGTACTGTACATGAGGAACTCCTGGAATAGAAAGAGGGGATGGTTTCATATCAGAGGGGGTGGATCCAGTGAATATTAAAGTCTGAATAGTTGTAGACTGGACTCAATCTCATTGTGAAGGATATTGTTTTCTAATGTGAGAGCAAAGTGATACCACCATTGAAGAGAGCAGTAAAATACTAATGAATCCTAGACAAAATCAGTAGGGAGTTTGGAAACATGTGAGTCCCTCAGACTGAACTAATTGTTAAATAAGGTTTTAAACCAAAACAATATACATTTGTGTTTATCTCATGTTTTTTATACTCATTGCAGCCTTCATCCATGGTGCATGATGGGTTATTTTCCTATCCTTTGTAATTTATATTGCCTAAAAGCCATTTCCTTATCCTTAGTATCATTATTGGGCTATTTGTAAGATAATGAAATGGATAAGGGAGGACAAGTTGCTGTGTACCACCAGATCACTGTAAGACAGAATATCTCATAGAAAGGTGGTAAATAAGATTAAAACCTCTGAGTTGAATCAGGATGAATCTTGCTACGCAGAGGGATTCTTGACACACAGACAGGTTACAAAAGGATTACCAGAGATGCATGAGTGAGAGACCCCCACAGTGAAGAATGTTTCTATTGTAGAGTCAATAGTTTAAATGTTTGCAGACAAAATAATACTTCACGTTAGGATTACACCTAGAGAAAATTGTAAGCAGCTATGGAGAAACCTGGACATACGGTTGGCTGGTCAGTATGGAAATGAGATCGTACCAAACAAAGAATCAAATTTTCATATACAAAGATACCAAAATAATTTTTTTTATTATTTATAGTGGAAGGAGCATTACTGGCAGAAAATACTTGAAAGTAAATATATGAGCATACTAGCAGTTACCCACGACTTTGTCCGCGTTGAAGAGTGTTGTAATATAAGATTTTCTTGAGAGGTCTGGTTGCTCAGTGGTTAAGGCGACCAACTGGAGATGGAAAAGTCCCCAGCTTGAATCCCAGTCTCGGCGAGGATTTTCAAAGATCCTTAGCTTGACCTTCACCTCTGGCATAGGTTGTTGTGTGATGTGAATTACGCCAGAATGATCACTTGGTTCTGATTCCTTGTTGAACTGTGGGTCCTCTATGTCTGGTAGGATTACTGGGTTGCGTTAAGAGGCTACGAAAGGGGCTGATTGCGGAGACGTAAAAAAGCCTTGTCACCAGGTCAATACGACGATACAATTTATTTTAGAGCTATTTTTATTAGTAATAGTAGTAATAAATGTTGCAATAAAATAACAAAAATTTATTTATGTTCCACAACTACTTCTTTGAATTTTTAAAACAATAAAAATTATTATTTTGTTAGGAGTACTTTCAGTTTAATATATTGAGGATTTATCTCCTAGATTTTGGCTATTTTCATAGCCCTAGTACTGAGCATGGTGGTGTAACGGTTAGCATTCTGGCTTCACATTCGGGAGGACGGTGGTTCAAATCCCCGTCCGGGCATCCAGATTTGGGTTTACCATGGTTTCCCAAATCACTCCAGGCAAATACTGGGATGCTTCCTTCAAAAGGCCATGGCCAAATACCTTCCCATTCCTTGCCCCCTCCCCATCCTTTCCCGTCTCTAAAGACCTTGCTGTTAAGAGACGTAAAAAAAAAAAAAAAAAAAAAAACCATAGCCTTAGTTTTCTTACATTTCTTTGAATGATTTGAATTTCGTTTACCCAGCAGCTCTTAAAATTATTTTATTAATTTCATCTCGCGAATAAAAATTAATATAGTTTTAATTAATGGAAGCTCAAAACATCACAAATATTAGCAATATGTTGATGGAATCGACTAAATAACAACAACAAAAAAAAAATACTAACATCCAAACAGCAAATAAATAATTAAGTGGCCCAAGAATGTTCATTTCCGTTAAAAAAAAATTGCTATACTAAAAATCAATATTTTGATTTGCACTGAATATCTGAAAAAACTTTTTAAAAAGAGAACTTAATTTGCTCTTTGACTATTGATATTGTTTTGAGGAAATATTGGTTCCATCAACAGAAATTTACATATTATAGTAGTAAGTATAGCAGTAATTGAGTCTTTTATCCATAATTATCAGTGTTATTGTGGTAATGGTTTCTGTATCTGTGGAAACAGTTGAATTACCTGTAGACCTGTTTACTATAGTTCATTCATTTCAATCCATTAATTCTGTGCTAAAATATAAATTTCAATGATAAAGTAGTAATTGATTCTTTCTTCATAATTGGTTTCTCAATCTGCCAACAGAATTGAATGTCTACTGGCAAATTACCATTCCGCTTATCTGCCATTCCACTATCAGACTAAAACATTATAAATTTCAGAAATTTACTTTGGTGAATGCCACATGTTCTGTTAAATCATCCACGCTTATTACAAATCTTTTGATACAATATCGGAACAAAGCAACACATGACATCACTATAATGGCGCTCTTGAAATAACTAATAATGTTTCATTCTGGCTCATGCTGCATTTCAATTAAGTCACAAATTCAGCGAATATTACCGCTAGAAAATCAAAGCTTCTATCAGTTGCGCATTAATACATTCACTATAGGGCCTATTGCATGTTAGTGACGTTATGAATGGCGAAATAAACTCGACTCATTATTTCAGAATACGATACTAAATGAACCCGAATAATGATGTTAGCAATGTGCTGCTCATAAAAACGCAGTAAATTAAGTACTGAATTCATCTGAAACTACATTCATCCGCATGAATTATGTCATCAGCATCATGACAGTTATTGGAGTAACGTAATTAAAAAAAAAATACTAAAATGCTTGTAACTTACAGTGTACAATGGGAAGTCCATAATTCTCTACAACTCTAAGACAACTTTCGTTAATATTGTTGGTCAAGTTAACATCTCGATAAAGTGACTGTTACTGCTCGTGATTTAGTAAGATGTATAATTGCATTTAATATGTTGAGGTGTTTTTGTATAGTTTGACTTTGTAGCAGCAATATTAACAGAGATAGTGGTTTGGTTGAAATGATGCCTGGACCAGATTGATTTTTGTTACAGCATAAGGCAGAAGGAATTTAGTTATTATTAGTAATAAGTAAGCAGCTTTCATATGCTCTGTGCAAATGAGGAGTATTGTGTTGTAAATGACTTCCAGTGTTACTTCATGAAACAATAAGTTTCTACATTAGCCCAATGACTACATTCGTTTTAAGTGTAGCTTTTGATAGATATTTGCAGAATATTGAACAGTAAGTAAAAAAGCAGTTTCGTGAATCATAGTGTCTACTATTTGTACAAAAATTCTGAACAAAAAATAAAAAGGGTTAGTTAAGTTTTAAATTTCAACAAAAATAAATTGTAATACCCAGACTGTACAGTAACAAAAAAGAAACAGGAAATAAATTAAACCGAGATAGAATGGAATCCTTTACATTTTTATAAATATGACATTTGGGGCACGACCATTTTGCACTTTTAGTGAACCGATTTTCGTGCTGGTATACTCATAGCATTTCACTTTTTTTTTTTTTTTTTTTCAAGCTTTGATTTTTCATATTTATTATTATGCATATATTACGAATGAAATTATGGTGTAATATTTGATATGTCATACTATTTAATCTACACAAATGAAAACATCTCTTTGCGAACTTGACAACAGTACCTACCTTTTTTAAAAAATTTAAAGTTACGTACAGGTTTATATTTCCTGCTTCCAAACTATTATTTGTCAAGTGCATTGGTTTTATGGCTTTTAAACTAAACACAAACTTTCATATGTAAGAAGGTTTTTGCTTTTATTTCTGAAAAGTAGTGTTTGCGATTTACGTAAAAAGCAAAGAGTAAACGTAGCACGGCTATCTACGAAGTAGGAAACTCTTTGTTGTTTCTGAATTGATATTAATGGCAATTTCTAAAAGAACTATGCGTTTTTGGGGGATAAAATCTATCCTATGTCACTTTGCATGCAATTAACTGACTTCATGCCAAATTTCATTTAAATATATTGAGTTATTAAGGCATGATTGATTCCAGAAGTACATCCAAACACACATCCAAACTTTCTCATTTTCTCATTTATAGATATATAGATTGTAGCACAAGTATTGAGAGTGTAAACTTGGCAAGCTGTGTTGGTATGGGGGTCAAGTCGGCAGAGGGTATGCTAGCCGGCAAGACAGGACAGTGAATTTCAGAGTTATCCAAAGAAAAAAGAGTAGAATGGACAAGTTACACCAAGAAACAACCTCTAGTGTCCTAGGTGATAAAGAAATACACAATTTCTCAGTTAGACCATGTGAGGATACAAAGAAATTATGAGTGGCTGCAAGACGAACAAGGAACCAGGCAGCCATGTTGTTCAAGAAAGTAATTTGCAAGTGGTCACACTAGAATAATGTGCCTATATTTTGGTAGTTGTTCGGCGTGTGAACCATGTGGAGTGTTAGCTGGGTCATGGGCATTTTCCACTATTCTGCAATGCCGTAATGTGAATTGTAAAGATTGCCGAATTCATTCAATAACCCAGTTTGAGGAATGTGTGCAATTTAGGGAAGTGTTTTTTCTAATTATAAACCTGCTATCTTCAAGATGAAGTTCAATGTCAAAAACTTGCATCATAATACAGAACTGGTACTGGCATGGGTATTTTTGTTTTGAAATAAAGTGTTTAAGTGTGATCTTTTGAAATTTGGTGAACGTTCTTTCATAACAACTATTTATTACCGATCATTCATTAAACATTCCTAACTTCTATTTTCCTGTCATCATGAATGGTGGCCAAACTATTGTTAAATGGCAGTAAGACTAAAACACGGACATAGAGATAAGCACACCTACGAAAATCATGTTGTGTGAGCTTTTGAAATCTGTTGAATGTTCTTTTGCAGTAACCTTTTATTGACAGATATTTAAATTAATAATCATAATGAATTTTCTGGATCCCGGGTGGTGGTCATACTGACTTTCGAATCTGTAGAAAACCTTACCCAGTACCCATCAGTATTACCAGGACATTCCGTCCATGCTCTAAACTATTCCTACAATCTCTGATATGTCTTCAAGTGATTATAGTATACTAAATAGTGTTTTCTGAAGGCTATGGCAGAGTAGCAAGGACTTGTGTGGGTTAACATTAAGTAAACAGCTGGAAACACGCCCAGCAACCAAATTATACTTTCCGCCACTCAAGCAATCTCATTACAATATTTACTATCAGTTCAGTTCATACTAGGAAAATAAGGGAAGGAGTAGCATAAATTTTCCAAATACTACACCTGATACAGAAGGTAATGAGAGAAGGTATCAGGAAAGTAAAATAACTGTAAAGGTACAGTTGAAGTTGGATGATATAAGATTGACATTATGGGTACAAAATTTTGAAGTTGCAGTTGGTAAAAGGACTTGAGCTTATTGTTATCTGTAGAAATTACTGTCAAACACACACAAAATCAATGTGAAAAAAATGGGTCAGAAGGTATTTGGAGAGAGAAGGTTACTGGTAAATACATGTAAGGCATATCTGATAAAGGTCTTTGTCAAAATGGAAGAAGATTCATTTGAATAGAAAGAGAGTATCTCAATATAATGGAGAAAAGAGTGCCAGTTGATAGTGTAGCACTAGATCTCTTAAAGACATAAAATGGTGGTAAATAAGCTAAAAACCACTGTGGAGGAAAAAGTGACCTGCTGTGCGGAGGGATTCTTAAAACATAGAGAGCAAAGAGTTAGGGTAGGAAATGTAGTACCAAAAGAGTTGGAATTAAAATTGGAGTGCTGGAAGGTAGTATACTGGGACCATCACTATTCCTAGACCTACTGAATTATTGTGTTGGTGGTGTACAGTCAGAAGTTGGATTGTTTGCAAATGACATAATGTTACATAATACGATTAAAACTGCAGAGGAGTGTGTACAGTTACAGAGGTATTTGGACAGGAAACCTCGCTGGGTAAGTCAACAAGGAATAAAAATGATTACAAGGAAGAGTCATCTAAATAGGAACACAGATAAAAAACTAAAAGTGTCTGTGATTGTAGAGTGGAGAAGAAACTGATTTTTGAGGATGTTAAGTGTAAATAAATTGGCATAACATTTGATAGCAAATTCAATTATGTAGGTGGTGGGGAAAGGTTTCAAAATCCTTCATTTATTGAGGAGTATGATGAGATTATATACCAGGAAAAAGAGGGAATTGGGTTACAAATACATGGTCGCACCATTTCTTGAATATGGTGGTGTAGTTTGAGACCCACATACTGATTATCAATGTCAGTAGTTGGAGGAGATCCAAAGGAGAGCCCACAGATTTGTTTGTGACAGTTTTTGAAGAACACAATCAATACTTGATATGATAAATGAGCTGGGATAATAGTCACTGGAAGATGGAAGGCAGGTGAAGAAAGAGCTTGGAACGTACAAGGCTTATAGTGACAATTATGCTGGGATTGAAATTTGTGGAAGAATTAAGAGTATTACATGGAATGAAATGATAAAAATGATTGTAAGCTAGCATTTGAGTTTAGGAACAAAGGAGTGGGAAAATTTTATTTTGTCAGTAACACAATAAGAAACTGGAATGGACTACAAAGGGAGATGATAAACAATTTATCACAATTATTCAGAGTACTAAAAATTAAAATTATGAAAAGTTACAAGAAATGAGGTAACGAAAATCACTGATAGAAAACATCATGTATTGGGAAAGTAGGCATATAGGGAAGTTGCATAAGCTCCATTACAACTGAATTAAAATTAAATTTAAATAAACATTTTTAAAAAATATATAATTCATGGTAATGTAATAAAGCATGGAGTGAAAAACTTACTTGGGATCCAATATCCAGCAGCTGAGATCCATGATGACTTTTGCAGGCACTTACTGCATCTTGATATGTAAGAGTTCCATGTGAACTTAAATTCTGTACTGCCATAACATAGTAGCAGGCATCATTGAAGTTAACTTCACCTGGCTGACACAGTGATGGTCTATTGCCAAAACATTTTACACCAGCTGCATTTGTTGCTGTCAAGCACTGACCAGAATTTCTTGAAAGGAGGCATGATTCCAATAAAGGTTCATTTCCTGTGCATCTGACTTCAGTTACAGAAACTTCCTTTCTTTTTTGAGCATAAGATTTTGGGCAACCTTGCCAAGACAGTTCAGCACCTCTAAATGAATTAAGACTTCACTCATTATCAAAACAGAGCATATAAAAAACAATATTTTCTGAAATTAAACATTGCCATATTTTAGTGTTCAATAAGTATATAACTGATATAAACTTTATTTGAGGATTATATTTTAACTGCTAAGACTATGACAACAATTATGTAAAAAATGATGCAAACAAAGCTACTGAGAATTAAAGGTTACAAGCCATAAAGAGCCCACTTTCTCTTCAGAATGAAGTTTGCTCTTATCTACTCATAAGTTGAATTCTTCTCCCTGTATCTTCTGATAATTTTGTTGCTAAAAGATCAGGGGGGTAGTAGTTCCCTTCTGGGAAATTCCAGGGAGGTATTTATTTTTTTTACATAATTGCAATAGGGCACACGCTCCAGTATCAATTTCCCTACACATTCATTTTCCACCTTTCCTGCAGCCACCTACTTCCGCCCTATACAAATTTCAACTTTAAATTGTTTCAACGTTTTTGGTAAATTATTCCTCAATTCTCTTGTTAACTTCTTCCAATCCTGGTCCCCCTACCAACAAAAGAAATTATTCTCACACCCTTGTGCCTGAAATCAAGTGCCAGCTTGTGGTCATGGTTATCTCTTCCCTTCAATGCATTACTTTTAATTCTTACACCAATGTACAGGTATTTCCATGCCTCATCACCAATATATGCCTTGTAAACTCCCATGACTCTCTTCTCCATTCTCCTGTCTCCTATCTTCCAATGAATCCCATTCCAGTTCTTTTATCATATTTTTCACTTGCATTCTGCAGTAATTTCAAGAGACAAATCTAGCAGCCCTTCTTTGTAACCCCTCCAACTCCTGTATTTGATCCCCAAAATGTGGGTCCTGTACTACACAACCATATTCAAGCAATGGTCTGACCAAAGTTTTGTAACCTAATTCCTTTACTTCTCTCATACATCCCCTCATCATTCTCTCCAAGTGAAGGGTTTTGAAATGTTTTCCAACTAGCTATCCCTGCCCTGTTGAGCTTGTTATTAAATGTTATGCCAAGATATTTACATTTCAAGTCAACAAACAATTCTTTCCCCACCTTATAACTATAATCAACCTTTAGTTTTTTATCTGTGTATCTGATAAGCTAACTCTTCCTAACATTTATCTTCATCCTACATTTGCCAACCCAGCTAGGTATACTGTACAGATCACCCTGCAGGTGTTTACAGTCCTCTACCATTTTGATCCTTTTATACAGCATTATGTCATTTGAAAACAACCTAATTTCTAATATTAAACCATCAACACAATCATTAATCAGAGTAATGAATAACAGTGGTCCCAACTGTCAAAGGCCTTTGAAAGGTCTAGTGTAACACTATCAATTTGGCTATCCCTGTCCATTTTATCCAAAATATCTTATATATCCTACTAACTGTTGCATCAATATCCTTGCCAACTTGAAAACCCCTTACAACACTTACATTTTACCCACACCAGAAATTCTATGTGGGTATTTTACCATCCCAGAATCTGAGTGTGAGTGATGTGCATTGATAGAAAGGTTGACAATGTTGTAATATCAATTCAATAACATTGCAATATTACACATGTGTAATAATCTCACTCATGTATTTGATTTTTTTAAAAATGTTAACCAGTTCATTTAAAAAAATGCAATGCACCATATAGTTTTTCAATGTGCAATGAATACTGACTAATAATAAATTTAAATAAACGTGCATTTTTGTACACAATTAAAATATATTATTGAATAAATTATGTAATTTTTAATTTATTTTGTAGTGTTTACCCTTCTTATGAATTTGTTTTCATGATAATTAGGTAATATTATTATTATATTCATCTTAGGTAAGATAATCAATTAACATTTTCAGGGGGAGTCACCTTCGTCTGACTACTCACTTGGACCTAACATGATCAGCCGGCTCACTATGAGAATAACGCCCCTGAACTAGCAGAGTTAACACTCTGGAAAATTAACTACACAGAGAAGCCATAGAGAAAGCAACAAAAAGAAATAGTGATGATCTCTTAGCTCCCAAATGGGATACACCTTAATGATTTGAATTAATATATGATAGTATTTTTAATAATAATATTAAAAATAAGAAATAGTTGGGAAAATAACCAGTTAATTACCACAGATGTAGGCAGGAGGGCCAGTATGAACACAAAAACATGAACATTTTACAATATTTCAATAAACAGCATCACTCATCATAGAGAAGATGTAATGGAATAGTTTCAGAGGCATGCAGGAAGGCTTACATTGATATCACATCATTAATAATAGCCATTAGTTAAATTAAATAGATAGTTTTAAGAAACACTATAGGATAAATGAAAGGCAGTAAAGAGAAAATTAAGATAATAAAAGTAGGGAATTGTAAGAATCAATAGCATTTTTAACATTTAGTCAAGGAATTCAAAAGGCATATCGAATACAGAGCACAACACGAGAAAGAACTAAGATAATTTTCTTAATATGGCACAGAATAAAATTAAATAGCATTCAAATAAAACTAGAGAATCTAAAGAACAGAATGTGTAGGTTTAAATTATCTGAAAATTAAATAGCTGGCCGAAAAGTCGAATCAGAAGTGTGCAGAACAAGAAAGTAGTTTCTTTGCTAACAAACAGATTCATTTAATATCAAATAAATCTTTAGTTCAGTGGTAAAATAGGAAGACATGCAAATTAAGATGCAGAATGGGGTGTAACACACCACAGTTAACTGATTTTAAGATCATAATGTGTAAGTTTGGGAGTAAATTGACTGAAGACAATGGCCCATGATTATGTTTACTTGTCATTTGCAGTTTAAGAAAAATTAATGACTGTAATCCATAATATCGGAAGGAAATAAGAGAGAGGAGTATAGAAGTAGGAATAAAAGTGCCAATTAAGATTGATAATTAAGGAATAAAAACAAAATTATAGGTTTACAACAAGTGCTAATGTCAAAGCCGAATCATGACAGGAGAGAGGTTTATTTGGAAAAAGTCATGAGGATAGAAAATGTTTATTAAGTTAGCATCTGTCAATTGATAAATTTTCAGAGAAATTTATGAAGAAATTATTTTTACAATAAAATTTAGAGGTTGCCATGGTAACAAAAAAACCACCAGTTGAATCAAAGTAAAGAATCAAAGTTTAATTTAGCATACATCTGGAATATTTAAGATGGTATAAATTCATAAAATAATTTAATAAAGTCTAGACGGTTGAAATTTTATATAGAAGGCAGAAACAATGAAGTTTGGGTACATGTTTGGACTGGTTCAGACCAAAACTGTAAAAGTAGCTATGCATATTGCCTAAGTAAGCAGTTTAAAGTCAATCTTTTCTTAGTATGGGTGTGCACGAAGGTTACTCTTGGTGTGGAGGAACACTATGAGTGTGGAAATCTGTGAGGCCAGTATGGAGACCATGTGGGTGTAAGGAAAGTGAAGCTTAAAATTTCTGATAGGAACTATTTCGGCAGTGTAACCTGAAAGTATGCAACTTTGAATATAGTGGAAATTTAACTATTTGTGAAGTGAATTCAGTGAACTTATAATTTGACATTGAGGTTCCAATAACTGATTCAGTGTTGCTTTAGGAGATTGTTGTCATCCAGTGGACCTACTGTTTTCTAAAACTAATGAAGCCAATATTAAGCCTTGCTTGAACCTGGTATCAGAACTGTTGGACAAGTTGAAGAATACAAACCAAATTTCCAGTGACTTTTGTTTTCATTTTCATAGTTAGTGCAAGTGGACGCTTGTATGTATTCTATAAGACTATTCCTTCTCATTGAAAGTGGCACCTGTATTTAGTGACTTAATAAATAAACACTACTGACAAAGAATCTAACCATTTCAAGTAAGTGATAGGATCAAAGTAACAAGAAAAAGCTGATGCTCAAACAGAAACTCCCAAGCAACAGCTCCTCTTCTACATAGAGATATATGGTAAGGGGAAGGATGTTTAATCATCCAGACGTATCACATGAATGATCCAGAGATGAACCAAGAGGCTAGGGTGATGTTTGCAGTGATAGTTGTAGGAGAAATAGACCAACAATAATTGTGGAAAAGTATAATCTCTACAATGACCAGTTGAAGTAAAATAAATAAAATTTACTTATTTCATTTTGACTGGTTTTCGTAGAGATTATACTTATCCACAATTATTATTGGTAAACTGTTTTTCCCCATCACCACTGCAAGTCCAGTCCTTCTCTTTTAATTTACCTTTGCCTCATTCATGTGGTAGATTTGGATGTACACATCTTTCACCTTGGCATATGTCTTACATCTATTATGAGCAGGATTAATTGCCATAATATTGTAAAGTGTTTCCATCTTTTGTGTTTGTCCTAGCCCTCTTGCCCTCATCTGTGGTAAGTGATGTATTATTTTCAATATCCTTCCTTTTTTTCTTTGTCTAATGACAGTTTCACTGTTACTATCATCCTAAGAATAATTATACATAATGCTGAAAATGAGTCTGCCATTTGGCAATAAAAATATCATATCTTATGGATGATACTAGAGATAACAAATGATTAAAATTACCCATAAAACTCAACAAAACATCCAGACACTCATCATGACAGAAATACAACAGAACTTTTTCAGCATCTGTAAGGTTATTAATATTTGCATACATGGCATTGCAATCAATTGATGGGTCTATGGAAATAACTCCACCATTATTCTTGTCATCTGAAAGCTTTATTATTATCCACAGTAGTACTTATTTCCATTACTGACAAGCTAGACTATCATGCTAAATCATCATGATTTGAATCCCATTGTTAGCTGGAATTTTCACAAGCCCTTAATCTGGTGTTCATTTTGGAAAAAATTGCTCTATGTTATGCTTCAGATTCCACATTAAACAACACTGAAGAGCCAAAGAAACTGGCACACCTGCCTAATATCGTGTAGGGCATGCAAGCATGCAGAAGTGCCGTGACACGACATAGCATTGACTCAACTAATGTCTGAAGAAGTGCTGGAAGGAATTGACACCATGCATCCTGCAAGGCTGTCCATAAATCCGTAAGAGTACGAGGGGGTAGAGATCTCTTCTGAATGGCATGATGCAAGGCATCCCAGCTATGCTCAAGAATGTTCATGTCTGAGGAGTTTGGTGGCCAGCGGAGGTGTTTAATCTGAGACGAGTGTCCCTGGAGCAACTCTGTAGCAATTCTGGACATGGTGGGGTATTGCATTGTCCCGCTGGAATTGCCTAAATCCATCGGGATGCACAATGGACATGAATGGATGCAGGTGATCAGCCAGTATGGGTACATACATGTCACCTGTCAGAGTCGTATCTAGACATATCAGGGGTCCCATGTCACTCCAACTGTACATGCCTCACAAGTTTACAGAGCCTCCACAAGCTGAACAGTCCCCTGCTGACATGCAGGGTCCATGAATTCATGAGATTGTCTCCACACCCATACATGTTTTCATGAGGCCAGGCAACATGTTTCCAGTCATCAACAGTCCAATGTTGGTGTTGATGGTCCCAGGTGAGGCGTAAAGCTTTGTGTCAAGCACTCAGCAAGGGTACATGAGTGAGCCTTCAGCTCCAAAAGCCCATATCGATGATGTTTCATTGAATGGTTCACACGCTGACACTTGTTGATAACCCAGCATTGAAATCAGCAGCAATCTGTGGAAGAGTTGCACTTCTGTCACATTGAATGATTCTCTTCAGTTGTCGTTGGTCCCATTCTTGCAGGATCTTTTTCCGGCTGCAGCGATATGAGAGATTTGATGTTTTACCAGATTCCTGATATTCACGGTGCACTCGTGAAATGGTCATATGGGAAAATCCCCAATTAATCACTACCTCGGAGATGTTGTGTCCCATCTCTCATGTGCCAACTATAACTCCACATTCAAACTCACTTAAATCATGATAACCTGCCATTGTAGCAGCAGTAACCAATCTAACGCCTGTGGCAGACAACTGTTGTCTTATATAGGCATTGTCGACTGCAGTGACATACTCTGAGTGTTTACATATCTCTGTGTTTGCATATGTAAGCTTATACCAGGTTCTTTGGCTCCTCAGTGAATAAGGCCTAGAGGAAAGAAAAAACCTAGCTGTCCAGGTGATTTCAAACAACTGCACCCTCCACAGTTTTGGGGCTCTATTTATAGAAGACCTCAGGTCTTATGCAACCTTATGGAGATTTTTACACCATGAAATCTTATTATTCCTCTTACATACTTGAATTTTTTTTGGGAGGTAGCCCGTTCCCTAAATGTTTAAAAAAAAACATATTAAAATTTCTCTAACTTCAACAGTTTGACTGTAAAAAAATTATTAAAGTGGCAAACCCTAAAATTTTCTCTCATTTGTTCAGTATGTGAGCTATGGCGTTGATTCTTATTTTAAAATGATCTAATCCATCTTCTGGGTCTTGTGGTATATAAACTGGCTTGTTTGCAATTTTCTATCTTGGTGCAATCATAAAATACATCTTAATTTAAAATTCTTTATTTTATATCTCCAAAATTATTTTTGTTACCAAGCTAAAATATGTTTTAAATGCTTCAGGGAGCAATATTCTATATTGTATGAAGTTGTCTAGCTGCTAACTAGCATCCTTCCTATAGTTTCAAAATTTCAGTTTAAAATCTATTTCCAATTGTTCAACTTACAACTGCAAGTTTTTCATATTTGTTATTAAATTACATTTTCCTTATTCTGGCCAACATACTGCATACATTTTTACAAAAAATTTCTCGTTATGCTCAGAAGAAAATCTATTTTGTTTTAAATATACTTTCCATTATGTATCTAGCTGAATTATACTACTTGTTTTCCTCCCAAAAATCATCATTTCCCTACAAAAACATTACTTAACTTTTACCTACAGACTCTAAATTTGTATATAATGTGGTTTAAAATTCAACACACCTTTTGAGCTATAAATCTTTCTCATCACTTGAAAACTGAGAGCTATGGAATTAGTTAACTGTTTTTTCCAATCGTCTCATCCACGTGTGGCTTTTAACTTCAATATCAAATATCGCTTCAGTA
>JARYHS010013630.1:182460033-182618139 GCA_031002005.1 Vandiemenella viatica
TTACAAAATCCTTAATTTACTGGAGAGGGTGATGAAAGGATGTACCAGAGAACTGAGAAGATAGGGAATTGGGTTAAAAACTATGGTCAGACCATTGTTTAAATATGGTGATGTAGTTTGGGACCCAAATTTTGGATATCAAATAAAGGAACTGGAGGGCATGCAAAGGAGAGCAGCTAGATTTGTTTGTGGAAATTATCGCAGCACCCAGTCGGTAACTGATATGAGAAAGGAGTGGGATTGGGATTCACTGAAAGACAGGGGGAAGAGAGTACTAGGAATGTACAATCCATGTGTTGGTAATGTGGGTCGGAAAGGGACATTGGTCGAATAATTAGGAATAGCGAATGGAAAGGAAAAGGTCACTCGATTTCATGCTTAAGGGAGTGTGAAAATTTTGCTTTGTGAGTAATTAACAATAATGAATAATTTACAAAAAACACTGAAGGAATTTAAAATTCGTAAATCGCAAAAAGTAGATGGGGTAGAAATTTAACACTCAAAGTGTATAAGATAATTCAAAAATAGTAAGAAAGGGGTGATTAAATAACTAAGGGAATTGCCACCATAGATGTGCTCATCGAAATCAAAAATTAATAATAATAATTAGTAAAAGGTATTTAATATGTTTTCAAACTTTCAAACAATTCGGACGTCTGGACGTGGATGAAAATTGAAGCATTTCAACCTTTTGTTGTTACCGTCAAAGAAATAAGAATACCAGGATTTAGCTATAAAAAAATTATATTATCATCGGTTCTTAATGCATGTGCAAAATTTCAAACAATTCGGACATCTGGAAGTTCGCGAAAATTGAATACAAATATTCCGTTTCATTCAACCGGTTTTCTATTATTAGTGTCAAAGTAACGATAATACGAGGACTTAGTTATGAAGATATTATATTGTAATCGGTTCTTAATACGTGTGCAAAATTTCAAACAATTAACGTCTTGAAATAGATGAAAATTTAATTAAAAAATTCTATTGCATTCAACCAGTAATCTGTTGTTACTGTCAAACTAATGAGAATACTGGTACATTGCTGTAAAATTATTGTACTGTCGTCGGATCTTAATATGTGTGCAAAATTACAAACAGTTCGGACGTTTAGAAGTGGGTGAAAACTGAATTCGAAGATTAAGTAACATTCATACAGTTCACGCTAATATAAAGCGTGCAAAAACCAATAACAGTCAGTCCAATTGATTAATATTATTTCAATCTACGTGAACCGAAAAAACTGTAATGTTGCTTACAATATATCAACATAAGACTGGCAGCATTTGTTTGGCGTAACGGTTTCACTTAAAACTTTTTGAAACAGGCTTGGCTTGGATTGTGTACGACCTGTGTTTTTCTAGAGGACTACAATCCGATACCTGGTCCAGCCATCAAGATTATTGGACTTCCTATGGCTTCATGAAATCACCCTAGGAAAATGTATGGGGCGTTTCTTAAAAATTCCATGGTCAAACTACTTTCAATTCTTGGTCCTGTCTCAAGAGCTGCTAAGGCATAGCTTTGGCGCGAATACATCTTTCAGTTCGGTACCGGGTGCATAACATTTTCTATGACGCAAGTATTACAAAATAAGTTTCAGATTGTTTAGAAAAAATTCCTTCTGATAATTAATTAAACAGAGTCTCTTTACTATCATTGATTAAACTAAAGATGAAAGTTTATTGCAATGTCGGTCCGATGTTGCTAGAAACCCAGGCGCCCAACCGTATGCGCCATTGGTTGAATATAGAATCGAGGCGACCTTTGATACAAGAAGTATTCTGATAGCGCTTATCGGATTCCAATCGGTACTGAATATCGAAAGCAACATAGCAGAATAAAATACCAAATCTGACGTTTTGTTTACGACTTCGAGAAAAAAGAATCGAACAACATATGAAAAAGTAAAACTAAACGGAGAATATATGGAATGTCTCGGTAAACTGATCCCTAAAGAATCTGTAAAAGTGCTACTCGTCTCCGCCGAAAGGCTCACGACTGGTGATCTCTGGTATCCGGGTGTCAGTGTAGTCACGCAGTTGATTGTGAAATAGATTTTACTGTTACATACTTCTCAGGTCACCACTGGGGAAAAGCATCAATCTGATACGACGTTTCGAAGCCGCTCTACGGCTTCATCTTCTGGCGTAGATCAGATACATTTTCTTCCCTAGTGGGAGGCCTGAGAACGTTTCATACAGTTGATACACCAGGAATTCCTTAATCCTTACTTCAACTCAGTCATCAGACAAACCAAATCGTTAATCAATGTTATGAAACATGAAATCAATTTGGATTATATAGTTAAGTGGCTATGAGTCTGGCCAATATATTCTTAAAAAAACACTTTCATTTCAAACATTTATCTACATAATTCACCATAAGTAACATGTAAAGTGTATCATGAACCTGCGCTTCATAGATTTGTGTTAAGTAACCAATAATAAATGTGTTCAACTAAGACTCAAAACTAATTTTTTCTTCACCCTTCAAAGATGCATTTACTCAAAACTAACATTTTCTTTTTTTTTTGATAATCAGTCTCTAGCACGTTCCTATCACATCTCTCGAAAAATCTGAGGCTGTCAATATTGTCTACAGGAATTTTGTTCTGTAACACCGAAAACACTCGTGTGGTTGGAAATGTCAGATAGAAAACTTAATCAACTCATCTAAAATGTTAACACATTCTTTTGAGCAAACTTGATCCATTTGAAAGCAGTTATATAATTATAAGACTGCTGTAATAAGTATCAGTTTGGAGAAACCTGCTTTATCATCTTCTGTAGTTTGCAGATGCTGTCTCCTTTTAGGAAAAAGTTCCAAGCATATTACTTCAGTAATACAATAACATTTAATTAAATTGCAATGGAGCGCACGCTCCGGTGGCAATTTCGCTACACGCCCATCTTCCCCCTTTCCTGCACCCTCCTACATTTTACAGATTTTAACTTTAAATTCTTTCAACGTTTTTGGTAAATTATTCATCATTTCCCTTGGCACGCTTACCTAAAAAAGAGAATCTTCCTACACCCTTGTGCCTGAAATCGAGTGCCAGCCTAGGGATTGTGCATAAACTACGTGGCTCACTCTAGGGGGGGAGGAGTTAGCTTGAAAGCTACGCTAGGCTACCTGCGGTGGGGGTGGGGGGGGGGGGTGTTCCGGAGCCAGGTCGCGTAGCTTTTATTTCATATTATTTGCCACAGTTAAAATGAGATAAGAACACACAGAAGCATGAAAATATTTATTACCGTCATTTAATTATCCCCGTATGTAATTTACGATAGTCTTACAAGAGAAACTGTCTAAAATGTCATATGGAATCAATATGGAATAAAGCAACGTGCTACGCGGGGGAGGGGGGTAGAAAACAAAAGCCACGTCGGGCTACGTGGGGGGAGGGGTGTTAACAGGAGGCCAAAATGGAGCTACGTGGTTTATGCACGCTCCCCTATGGTCATGGTCATCATTTCACTTCCATGCGTTACTTTAAAACTAACAACACTATTGTTACAAAACATCATATTCTTTCGATTGGAGAGCGTAATGTTATCTTCCCTTTATTACTACTGACACATATAGTCAAATTTATTTTATTCTTAACTCAGGATTATGCGACAGATAATATCTGAAAAATTTGAACCGTTGCCTCACTAATGAAGTCGCTTATGTTAATTCTTTATGCAGGGTTCTTCAAAATGGATTTTAAAATCTGCATCAAAAATGTTCACGTCCATTAGTTAATCTGTTTTACTAAACCTCTAGCAAATTTTCGACCAGTTTTCGGATTTACCTTAGACATTTTTATTCTAAGCTAATTTATCAACAGGAGATCGGGGATTCATTTCTGAACAAACTGTTTTTCAGCATTTCTTGCTGTCTTGGATTCCATTCCTGTCGATAAGATAACACAAATGTGATTTAGTAGTGAGCATTAGCTCCTTATCTTGCTAACATGACAGATGCAAAATACTTCGTCCAATCTTATTGTTGGAAAGTGGCCGGCCACAATATAGCACTGTTGTAGTAGTCGTTTTAAGGAAGCTGTCGAGATTTATTTTAACTCTTCCATTAACAGATTACATTTGCTAGGATGATTCTGCCCGTGGTAGATAATTTTTCATGATTCAGGTAACACTGAGCCAACAGTATAATAATACTAATGTGTTGTAGTCTGTTTAGCATCTGGTCGCGCATCTTACTTTAATGTCAACCCATCGAAGCGTCTTCACTGTTTAGTCTCCAAGAGAAAACATTAACAATGATTGTTTCGAAATGAATGACATTTGCATGTCAAGCGTTCTGCACCAAAACTTTTGAGAATATTGTATCAAAATAAGTAGAGATTGATGCATTATGTAGCCGAAGACAAAATATTTGCGTAACGCATTGCTATACTAGAGTTCCAAGACGGAAATGACGATGTTTAAGAATTCTCAACCAACGTAATATGAGGCCAACATGTTTGTTACGGTGGGAGACTAAAAAACAAAACAAATAAGTTTAACCGTGATCAAAACAGTCAGATATATATATATGACAACATAGTAATAAACTCTATACTGAAGACAATAAATGGAAACAACTCATGCAACAGATTGGAAGTATCCTAACTAGAAATACTTCACAGTAAGCAGAAGTTTTAGGAAAATCTAAATAAAGGATCAACAGAAATATTTGATAAAATTGTTACTGAAGGAGAATATGCTAAAGAAATATTGGACACAAGGAAAGAAGCTGTGTGAAAATCGTAGATGACATAGGAAATATTGAAATCGATGGGTTAGAAGATAAAGAGAACAAGGATCGTGATCAGTGCTTTCAATTGTACGGATTTATCCGTAGATCTACGGATTCTTATAAAAATTTAGGATTTTCGGATTTTGTTACAATATCTATGGATTTTTGATACTTTTTATTAGTTGTTGATTTTTCCTTATATTGGTGTTTTGTTGAGGTTGAGCGTATAGTGTTAATGCATTACAGAATTGTCAATAATTGTGAATAATTTCATTGCAATCGCTAGTGTGAATCAACGTTTGAAATAAAGCTCATGTTTTGTTTGATTATAGATCTTAAAAGACCGTAATGCAAAACTATCGGCGCACTCTTTATGCACGGTAACACGCTCGTTGCACGGCTTACAAAGTAGTGCCTTCCAAGGAGGCCTAACTAATATCCAAGAGTCAAAGGGGTCGCAGATTTTAACGTTTCTTCTTACAGAAGATATTCTAAATTTAATGTCAACAAAAATTTATGGTCCCAAAATTTAAAAAATGAAAAAAAAATGTAGGCGCAGCAGCAGCAGTGATTAAGAGAAGAAAGTGACGCTGTATGAAACATGTTCAGAAATATTTCTTACTTTTAAACTAGAATATTATTTCGAATTTTAAAGACCTGGAAATAAAAAGTGCTCTTAATTTTGACTCTCTCTTCAATAATTATTGTTTCAGTATTTCAGTTAGAGAGTCTCCGGATTTTTGTACCCATCTACGGAAATTTTAGCGGCCATCTACAGATGTTCAAATCCAAGTGGCTGGCATCACTGATCGTGATGGAGGAAGAAGATAGCAGTACCGATATTTTAGAAATGAAGTAAACAAAAACTGCGTGAATTGTACAGAAGAATAGCGGCTAGAAAGCTCGAAACAGTATAGAAGGATTGGAGTGTAGGGACAGCGCAGATGCAGCATATAAAAAGGCCAAAAGGAATCTTTGGTACATCGTAAGAAAACGTAATAAAATCAAAAGGGCTGATGGAAAATATCTCGTGCTGGTGAGTGCTAACATACTGGCCTCGCTTTCGGGAGGACGCGCTTTCAAATCTCCGACCAGCCATCGATAATTTTTCATGGTTTCGCGAAATCACTCTAGGCAAATGCTAGGATGATTACTTGAAATCGCCGAATTCCTTCCAGTTCCTTGCCACCATTCCTTTCTCGCCTCTAAGGGAGCGTGTATAAACCACGTAGCTCCATTTTGGCCTCCTGTGAACTCCCCCCTCCCCCCCCCCCCACGGAGCCCCACGTGGCTTTTGCCTCGACCCCCCCCCCCCCTCCCATGTAGCACGTAGCTTTTTTCCCTTTTGATTCCAGAAGACATTTTGACTATTGTAAATCACATACAGAGATAATTAACTGAGGGAAATAAATATTCACATGCTGTTGTGAGTTTTATTCCTCATTTTAACTGTGAAAAATGTTATGAAAGGAAAGCTACGTGGCCTGGCTCGGAACCCCCTCCCTCCCCCCCCGTAGCTCAGTGTAGCCTTCCAGCCCACCCCTCTCCTCCCTGGACTGAGCCACGTAGTTTGTGCACGGTCCCTAATGACCTCGACGTCATGGCCTCGTAAGAGGGAAACCATCTCTTATTGCTTAGTGTTGATGTCAGACGAAACGCTGTCAATTAAAAGGAAAGATTAGAAGGTAGAATTTTACGACGCAGGAATTCAGTTTTAGGAGCGTAAAATGTCAGGGCTCTGAAAGTTCCAAACTCAAACTAGGTAGTAGGAGATTCCGTCAATATGACTGAAGTCTATACGATATAAATACCTTTACCGGCAACTTAATTAGAGGCTCCGAAACCTTAATAAGTGGTTTATTTACTTGTCCCTGTCAGTCACATATGAGTTGATAACCTTCGAGCGGAAGTTATCTGTGCCCCTGAAGACCTCAGTCGACAGGCAAATAAACTACACACATTTCTCACAGCATCAAACTAAATACATTTTTTTACTACATATCTTTAAACAAAATCTAAAATTCACAATTAAGTGCATGGCAGTGGGTGTTCATTTTCATGAGCGAACTCTCTGTTTTATTCTCCTATTATATGTGTAAACCACAGTGAATTTGACGATTATGAAATTTGATGCCACACTGTCTCTTAAATACACGCTTATTCTGCCGGTAAAATTATTTCGTCCCTCCATCCTTCTTTTCGTGAATTTTTCGTTCTTTTAGTCTTTCAGGTTCTATACGTTAAATCGAGTATTTTCTTATTCTGAAATATTATCTCAAGATTTACATCTGATAACTAAGTCAAGCCACGTATTGCAGTAATTGTTTTCTCAGTAACCACTTTCTATTCTCCCTACGATTCATATATATGATTAATTTGGCAATGAATTTTCATGCATACGTTAATGTCTCTGAAAATTATTTTAAAGGAATCTGTACTTCAGAGTTAAATCTTCGCCAATATTGTTTACGAATGCTACTTGATCCAAGTGATTTCAATTTACCGACTTTTACGAGGGCGATCCGATAATTACTTAATCTACAAAAGAAAAAACGAAAATTTTGGAAAAGTGGCGAATTATTTTTCAACATAGTTTCTTTTTAGCTCGATACACTTGACCCAGCGATGTTCCAACTTCTTTAACCCATCTGAAAAATACGTTTTTCCGGGACCGAGCGTGGTGGGTGAACGGTTAACGTTCTGGCCTCGCATTCGGGATGACGCGGGTTCGAATCCCCGTCCGGGCATCCAGATTTGGGTTTTCCATGGTTTCCCCAAATCACTCCAGGCGAATGCCGGGATGCTTCCTGAAAAAAGGCCATGGCCGAATTCCTTCCCGTTCCTTGTCCCCAGTACCATCCCGCCTCTAATGACCTTAGCCGTCGACGAGGCGTAAAGCAAGAATTAAAAAAAAAAGAAAGAAAGAAAAAGTTTTTTGGAGATCTGCAAAGTAGGCCTCCGTGGCGGCAATAACCTCCCCATTCGACTCAAATTTCTGCCCGGCGAGTGTCTTCTTCAGGTTTGGAAACAAAAAGATGTCGCACGGCACCAAATCTGAGAATATGGTGGATGGGGCAGCAGTTCGTAGCCCAATTCGACCAATTTGGCCGTGGTGATGGTGGAGGTGTGAGCCGGTGCGGTGTCATGGTGGAAGAGCACTTTTTTCTTCGCCAATTGGGGCCGTTTTTTCTGCAATTCGGCGTCGAATCGGCCCAATAATTCAGCATACTAAAGCCCTGTGATCGTTTTGCCCCTTTCCAGGTAGTCGGTGTAGATCACACCTTGTGAATCCCAAAAAACGGTGGTCATCACCTTTCTGGCCGATGGGACAGTCTTCGCCTTTTTCGGAGTACGTTCGCCGGATAAAGTCCACTGTTTTGACTGTTCCTTGGTCTCTGGTGTGTACCAGTGGATCCATGATTCGTCGACGGTCACGTTACGACGCAGAAACTCCTTCGTATTGCGCTTAATCAGCGTCAAACACTACTGTGACGTGGTCTCACGGTTGCGCTTGTCATGCCCAAAATTTCATGCAAGATATGACCCACGCGGTCTTTTGAGATGCCTACTGTCCCAGCAATATCGCGCACCTTCAATCGGCGGTCTGCCAAAACGAGTTCGAAGATTTTTGTCACGTTATCCTCCATGGTAACCGTTTTCGGGACACCTAGGCGTGGCTCATCAAAAACCGACGTGCGACCACGTTGAAACTCGTTAAACCAATTTTTGACAGTGCCATCGAAAGAGAAGAGTCACCGTGCACACCATCCAATCACTCTTTGATTTCGCTGCGCGATTTTCCTTCCAAAAACAAGAATCTAATCATCGACCGATATTGCTTTTTTTCCATTTTTCTAAAATTCGAGGACACAACCAATTCACACGCGATCAAAACAAAACAATGAGTCCGATTTGGTTGAAATTTTAACAATAGCCGTCTAAGATATAAATGTGCTACACGATAATAAATTTCCATGGCGACAGTGGTGCCATCGGGAAGATAGGCTTAGGACCTACCTCGTACAATGCAGTGTTACGTGATCTTATTGCATGAACGATTCTACCTTTGAGGTATAAAGTATTGTACAGCCGTTATACCATATACTGGGAATTCTCTGATAACTATGAACACGTCTGGACTGAAAATGAACGAATCCTTGTTTCGATTGTTACGTAATTAACTGGTTCTCAACTTCTGGGGTTGAAATCTTGATGAGGCCTGGATTTTTTACGGACTCTCAACATATGCTTCGCCACTGTTTTTCGTATGTGAAGTACGCTGTGAACGTTGCTTAGGTCTAGCCTGGACATAAGCGGAATCAGCGGCAAATCGTTATTCTGTCACTCGGTGGTCTTCGGGATCACTCAACCAGCAGTGCCAGATGCACTGGAAATTTTGCTACCAGGGTCAGGGTCTTCGTCATTCAGCGTCAGCCACTATATAACTCGTTTGGGGGGGGGGGGGGGGGGGCGCTAGATGGTCGCAAAGACCGAAGGCCATATTTAAAAAATAAAAAACTCGTTTCGGAGTTCTAAAACGGGATAGACACTACTTCAATTAAAATAAACAAATAATTACACACAAAAGTGATTTTGTGAAGTATATTATAAAAATAAAAAAAATCCTGGAGATCGTTGGTAAACAATACCGCCCAGTTTGAGCAAAAACACCTACAAATTTATTCATAAATTACCTTCCAACATGTAACATTGTACAGTACGACAAACTTTAAATCAATTTACATTTTTTCATTTGTAATACATAATATGAAAATTTCTTAACTAGTATGTAACAAACCATCCTCTGAATATCAGAGCCTCCGCAATTTTCTGTCTTTTGTGGAACTGGGCAACATGTTATCTTTCTCAGAAAATAATCATACAGAAATTACCTTCATTCCTGCAAAGCGTTACTTGAATTTTGCCCATTGATTTAACACTTCGTTATGATACATTTACGGTGCAAACTGTAACTTATCGTTTATTACTGTGTGTTACCTATAAACAAAACACAAACATTAATTCAAAAATTGAAGAAAAAAAAACAAAGAATTCGCTATAAAAAATTAGTGGCATAAATTTACGTTTCTTTGCATGATATAAATGTTGAGCAACAGACTTATTTCCTTTTTAACACCAATAACCCTCTCCCATCATCACAGTATCCCTTGCTCCAGGGTTTTCATCTCCTTGATGTCCCGATGGAATCATTCACGTTGTTCGTCACTGACATTTCCGAGATTTTCAGGAAAACGAACAAGATTTACTAAAAATAAATTGCATTTTGGCGCTCATATTCACCCCAATGTCACAAAACATTGGCACCAAGTTATTAACAAGGCTCCGTAGTTTTCATTTTTGTGTTTCCCAAGGAAAATTTACACTACTTCTACAAAGGCTTCCCAAGCTAATGCTTCATGCTCTTGCATCGTTTTCGCGAAATTTGTGTTGTTTTTGAGCTTACCTATCATTGGTCCATCCAAAATTCCTGCTTTAAGATTTTCAATCTTCTTGTCTAGAAACGCACTGCGGAAATACTTCAAGCATTCGTCATATCCATCCATAGCTTTGACAAATTAATTTATCAATCCGAAAAGGTGTGCAGATGATTTTTCTCCCGCTCAACTCAGGTTACTTTGATTAACACCAAATATATAACAGAGGGATGTTATATAGCTTAAAATCTCAAAAAGGAGGTCGTACATTTGGAATTAAGGAACCAATTCAGTGTAGAAATGGTGTTTACTTCCTAGACACCATAATCTTTATTGTTCAGTGTAATATTCTTTATAAACCCATCTTTAGTTCCCATCTTTACTACTGTTAATTCCTTGTTTAGTTGTTTCAAGTAGTCCCTACTGTCTTGCTGTTTCTTAACGCATCAATCACTCCAATAAGTTTAGGACTTTGTAACCTCTCTTTAGCCCTTGCCCAATGTGTCCCACCCAATCTAGTCTATTGTCAAATGATATGCCAAAATTTTATTCCTTCAACCAGCAATTTCTTCTCCACCCCATAACCATACAAAACTTTATGGTTGATACAATTTTAGTAGAATTTGACACTGAGTTAGTCTTTTGTTCAATGACAACATTCTACTTGTATATAATAGCCTTCAAAATTAGTATCTATCTCTCTTGCAGCAAGTTTTCGTGAACGCTTTGTTCCTACAAAACCATAATTTCTTCTGCGCTAGTGCAGGATCTTATGTCAATCATTTGCTTTTTTACGCTAAAAAAAATCAACTGAAATGTTGTATTATTTACTTTTTTGGAGCGAGATAGCGATAATAAGAATAAATTTCAATTGCGGTGACAGATATCCTAATCTTTTACAAGTAATAAGCAATTCTGATTTAAATTCGCTCATTGTTTGCGGCATAAGGATCAATATCTTCTTCAGTAACCTGGTCCAGTGGCTGATTGCCTTACCTCACGTTATCCTCCCTCCTATCCTTGAAATAAACAGCTAATTTACGGGCGTGGTTGTATATTGCTTTCCACTTAATATTCTTATTTCTTCCTTTTATACGTAGCCAGATATTGTCACAACCTATTCATTATGCATGAATACTAGTCTCCATGCCCCCTTTTCTTCCAACGCCACTCAACTCAGCTGCTTTATGGTGTCGTTGTCCGATCTTGTGACATCTTAACTTCATACCTAGATAAAAGAACTACTCATTCTTTGAACTCATTCAAACTGTAGCTCCTATATTACGCACCAAACCTATACATAGCCACCATACTCTAGAAGGGATTTGACCATGGTTCAGTAGCCTCATTTTTCTGTTATATTACTTCTTCCTCAGCCGATAAAGTAATTTCTAGCCTTACATTACTACTTTCTCCATGTGTCGTACCAAATTTAGCTTATCATTACCGAATGATATGACGAAATAGTTAACTTTGATATTTCTTGTAACTCATAATCACACAAATCCATTACTTTCCTGTGTATCTTATGAACTAAATATTTATGGCATTTATCTTTATTCCTTAGAGAACAGTCCATCTTTATATTTATTCAGATGACATTGCAATTGCTCAAAATCATCCGTCTCAATAATGGTATTACAGAATAACGTAAAATTGCAAAAGATTTAACTTATAGTTCTAAATGGAAATAATTTTAAAAAAAAAATCTACCTGTATGCAAACCTCCATTATATAATATTTCCTAATATGATCTTATAACTCCTCCAACAATGTACCATCTGGATGATGGGCTATTACTTGGTAGAGCCACCTGTTGCAACTCTACATAGCTATTGCGCAAAAAATTGAATTGATTCATGATGTCTTTTCCTTTTCTTTTTTTTCCCCCTTTCTTTCACTTTTAATACCTTGAAAGAGTTTGTGGTCACGAATTGTGTCACAATGTCACTTTCAGTTGGAATACTAATTTCTAACGGCTTTATGTTATAGTTCTCCAATTTCATTTTTGAAAGATCAAACTAGTCCACCGCTTTTTGGAGTCATCAATAAATTTTGACAGGTTAACGCAGATGGGGGATCACAACATGTGATATATGATGACAAGGGGGAAAGTGGTCGTAAATTGCGTGACATCACATTAATAGTGCTGTTACAATAAGTTCTAAATTTAAAATTTCAAAATGTGTAATATCTCGACGGGAGAAAGAGGGAAGGTTCACGAAGTGTCCAAAATGCCATACGTGCGATATGCGTCAGATATTGCATTACAAATAAATGAAAGCGGCACACATGGCGGCATAAATTACTACTTTGCTTTATTCTGTTGATGACGTTTACAAATCATCAGCTTACAGTTAAGTCAGAAGATCTGATGAATGAGAGGCAGATTCACTGATTACACGACCGACGAAAAATAATTTCGCATAAAATAAATTGCAAGAATCAAATTGAACTGAAAATTGTTTAAAACGATTTTGCAAATGAAATTGTAGAATTTAAATGCAAAACTAAAAGATAGGTCCCAGTGAGAGGTGAGGGATGGCAAGTAGGTCCGCTCTATTCACAAGACCCTGGAAAAATATTCATGAATGTATTAAACAACAGAATTTCGTCAGGTGATGGAACTATCGGCCAGGAAATTTAATTATCGTTTAAGTCAGGTTATGAAAGGATACCACAACTTATCATCAATCTAGTCCACAATTAAATTCGTAGATAATGACAATGTGATTCCTACATCAATGCCAATTCCTAAAAAATTTCCGAGACAGGTCAAAACGAAGCTTGCCTCATTTAGTTAAGAATCATAGCAAATATAACTGCAAGAAATAGAATCAATGCGAAGTCAAAAAACGCATTCTTGCGTAACGCATTAACTTACCACCCTCAAAATGCAACAATGCATTCATATTGGGTGTTTCTAAAAAATCTGAATATTTACCAACCATTTTGTATTTTAAATAATAAAATGACACCAATGCAACTATATTTGTAGTTTAATTGCTGTATGCGTTTTGCCTCTCGTCGAGGCATCATTAGCGACGAATCTATTTTAAAATTTACGTTGGGTTTTCAAACTTATTATATGATGTTTGACATAATTCTAAATTGATACATTTTCTGATTATTTACACTTGCTAGTTATATTAGTGGATTTCAGGTTCGTAACCACCTTATAACAACACTGTATTTTGTATTTGCTTCAAACCAGACCCAATAATAGCTGAGTTTAACACAGCAGTTTGAAGAATCAAATTAGCAAATAATCACTGTACTGGAAGAACATGTCAAAGCCGCTTCCGAAAGAGAAACAAATAATTAAAATTTTTTGCGCAATAAAATCACTAAGCGACCATCAAATACTCCACATGATGTTGAAGGATATATATCCTACTCCACCAAAAATTTATGAAACGGTAGTACGTAAGAGACTGATTCCATTACTTGATGTGATGGTATCGCATGAATTCCACCTAACCAATCTGCAATTTGGCTTTCGCCCGATGCACTCTACCTCAAGCTAATTACTACACCTAACCCAAGATGTTACATGAGTTTCATGTCACTCAGGTATCTGTACCATGTTCAAAATACATAGATTATCAGTGCCATGGTTTGTATCAAATAGTTAACAACACAAAGAACTAATGTTCCATGTGTCAATCTATTTGTAACCAACACGCCAAAAAGTTCTTCAAGCGGTTTAGTGGAATATCTGGTGCACAATTCTTTGAAGTAAAACATGGACGAGACAAACTAGATTGAAGAAATACCTTCGAATAAATTCTCCTTACAAACACTGACTCCGAAGAATTAAATTATTAAATAAGTAAAATATACATTGAGTCACAAAAACAAGTATCCACATACAATCACCAATCTTCTGTTTGTTCGTTTCACATGTAACTCCATTTTCATTATATGAGATCAGAACTAAATGTATATTAATGCATACATATTTTGCTTATGGCTTTACGCCTCATTGCCGTCGAGGTCATTAGAGGAGGAAACGGACTAGGTTCAAGGAAAGGCGAGGAATTCATCTAAGGTCTTTATTTTATTTTTTTAAACTGTGATTTGGGGAAACCATGGAAAACCCAAATCTGGATGGCCTGACAGGGATTTGAACGTTCTCCCGAATGCGATGCCAGAACGTTACCGCTCACCCACCACGCTCGGTGTGTTACATGAAGCCGAATGTAATTGTTTCAATCGTAAGCTTGTAATTGTTGTTACTGTTGTTGACATTACTGTTACAAAGCGTTCACTGTACTAAAACTATTCCTATAGACCCATAGCTGTGGACGAGCCCTAATGGACTGACTTAGACTATGACAATAACTATAATAATTTTTATAAATTAAACTCCGTCAACAACTGCGAAAAATGGCCTGTAACCAAATTAATAGCTATAATATTTTGTCACTTTGGTATGTTTGTAAATTTAAACATTGTCTTCTAAATAAAAAGTGCTGAACGTGTAATAAACATATTTAAACAAAGAAGAATGGACCTGGATCACCGCTGTAATAATAAAAAAGTTTATTTTAAATATACTCAAATTTCTAACAAAAAAATTACCATTTTCAGGACTATAAACAAGTTTAGGGTAATGGCTCATGTGATCGTAATGACCTGGTGACAAGATTCTTATTCCATGCACATTCCGCTTCTATCGTAGCCGACTTAACCTAACTCGGTAATCCTACCGAGTGTATGGGGCCTACAGTTTAACGTCGAATCCGGACCATGGAAGCTTTCTGGCGTACTTCACACTACACAGCAAGTTGTGCTAGAAGTGAAGGTCGAGCTAAGGACCTTTGCGATCCCCCGCTGAAACAAGGATTGAAACCGGGAACTTTTCGATCTGCAGTGAGCTTAACAAAACATCAAACAGACCACTTTATATACTAGTAATTATCAACGATGTTTTTCAATTTTAATAGACCAGACCCATAATATCTACTCCACAGTCATAACCTAGAAACAAGATTTTTCGAAAAATTCGTGGTCACAACGTGAATTTACTGTTTTCAGTGATCAAGAGCACTTTATAAAATGTGATCAGAATAGATTAGCTAATTTCTGTTCCTCATCGTTTCTGATGTATCCTCAGTCCAATGCCTCCTCGATTTCAAGTGCATCTTGATGAATCATTGCTTCTCTCTGCCTCTAATAAGCCATTTCAGGCATCTGAGAACTAATTCTGTTTACCCTATTCGTCTTACAACCTGTTGCCTGCAGCCAGTCGTCTTTTTCTTTCTTCCCCCTTTCAGGGCCGGCGAATAATATGAAATAAGCCATTTCAGGCATCTGAGAACTAATTCTGTTTACCCCATTCGCCTTACAACCTATTGCCTGCAGCCAGTCGTCTTTTTCTTCCTTCCCCCTTTCAGGGCCGGCGAATAATATGAGTATGATGGGTAGCAGTACCCACCCGGAATTTGAGAGCGAGTGAATATTTTTTTTTTTTTTTTAAGTGTAGTTAAATGGAGTAGATGACACAAGATTATGAGCGCTTCGTTCGAGTACTCACCAAGTTTTTCGGTCTTACGCCGACTCAAGAGTAAATAAGATCGGCAATGCTGCAAGATCGACTCAATAACATTGCTAATTTCATGTCTATAGTATCCTCACTTGATTTTGGGGGAAAAAATGAATCAATTCATATTCAAAAATGCAAAGCGCAGTACAGTAACTGCATTGTGCAATTAATACTGAGAACACAATTAAATATACTCGTATTATTGTATAAATTAAATGATAATTTTAACCCTATTTTGTTGTTTGTTCACCCATGAATTTCTTTTATGAATTTCTTTACATGATTATTTAAAATTATTATTAGATTTAATTGAAGGTACCAAGGATACAAATAACATTTTCATGGGGATTTCCCTTTATTTAACTACCAACCCGAGCCATCGGCCCTCCCTCCTTTACCTATTCAGTTCAATCTCTGCATCTGACAATAGCTCAAAGGGTTCATGGTAAGATACTTTCCTCTCGCTACGATATTTCCGCTTTCTTAAGCAAATCTTGCAATACTTCGAAAGAGCTCAATTTATTTTTACCTTTTCCCAGTTGAATAACATCTCTCAATTATTAACCGCCATACTAGTCATTGAAAACTGCTCTATTTTCCACTCACGTTATTGTAGCTAATTCAGTCTCTCCAACTGAACTATTACCAACTAAAACTCAGAATATAATTCTCAGCAACACTTTTTACTTAACACTTAAACTATCACCTAGCATAAAACAAGCTGTTATATTCTACAAGTTACTAACACATACGGCTTTGTAAATCCTCCATTTGATTTCTGGTTTGCGCAATATTTCTTCAAGTGGCTTAAATACATTGAGACGAAACGTTAAAGGCCTTGTTGGCACCATCACTAGACTGAAACCCGGATGTACTCTTATAAGGCTTCCTTTGTCGCTCCCTACTCTTTCTGTGGGGAAGATCATTAACGTTCGCCTTGACTTGCGTAATTCTCCTGTATAGTACTGTTCTAATGTTATAAAATCTAGAAGAAGTGAAAGGTTGGTAAGCATATTAAATTTAATTTTTGCTACAGCACACCGACTTTTTTTTATTCGTGTATTTCTTGGTATTATGAAGACTCCAAGTTGACGATGGACCGTTGATTTCCTTCAGTATAATTCGTAATGTTGACTATTTTCTCCATACCTTAATGTGTCTTGACTGTTGGTGTGAAGGTGAATTTTCTACTAGCCTTATCTGAAACCTTTCATCTCACAAATAACTGTCGGAGCTGAACTATAATGCACATTTCTTTGTTGCCTTTTTTCAGTCTTCTGTCACTGTTCTCATTTTAGTAGCCACAGTTAGCCGTAAAATTTGTAATCTCCATTGCAATTAAATATTGTTTTATTTATATACAGTTATTAAAGAATTTTCATGTGACAAAATATGTTAAATAAATCGTCTCTTAGTGGAAATATAATTAAATTTCGTATGCCTATTTTAATACTGTCGAGACCTTATAACTGGGCAAATAAATTCCAAGTATTGCAGTTTATTAATTCTTATTCAAATGGTCGTGTTGACGTAATAGTCACATGACCTGCAACGTGCAAATATGAAGCTGAAAATAATAGAATTGTTCTCAAAGGAACTTTAAAAACATTTTGAAATCGAAATTTTGTTCTATTACTGTATGGGAAAGATAAACAATTATTATTTCTCATATTTGTGAGCCGTTCTGGACCATTACCGGTACTTCAAACCTAATTACACTCCAAAACGTAGTTTCCCAGTTATTTATGTCGTTTAAATACTGAGCAACGAGTTTTAATGGTTATTTCATGAAATTACATAAAAGAAGTTCCATTTCACTTACTGGTCCTACTAGTTAGGATTCACCAAGTTAGCTCCATTTTAATCAATTCACGTTTTTAACACATTGTTGACTTTTTTTGATTACCGGTACTCAACAAATGGCAGAAAGTGCAATACAAATATTTTATTTCGAAAATTCAATTAATTATCTCATTTTTTATCTGATTAGACAGTCAGCATCATTTACAGCATTACCATTTATAGACATCAGGTATTATGTGTATTTGTAATCTGTGCTGACCATACTTCTGTTTTCCATGCTCAGTTGTATACAGATAACATAGTGTACACAAGCTTAAAGTAGGAAAGGAGTGTTAATAGCTACTGGGGAGTCTGCATAGGATACCTAGTCAGGTAATTCAACATGGAATGAAGGTATATATAAATCAACACGTATCAGATTATTAGATGTACGGGTACAGGAATGTAGAGACACTATATGAATATTAATTGAAGGAGGAACTAGTTATTGATAGCATTATATATTAATACCTTTGTATAACATTTAATAATAAACTCAACTGGGCAGATAGTGGGGAATTTACTGGAGATTGTGCTGTACCTGAAATGAGTGAGCATTGGGATACATAATTTAGGTGAGACCTTCACTTCAGTATTATGAGATAGTATGGGAATATCTTATGAGAATCAGATACAATAGTTGGATTTAGAGCAAAGGAGGACAGCTAGATCTGTTTTTGAAAATTATCATAAAACACAATTGGTGTATGATAAATGAGCAGGTATTTAACATGAGGCAGGTAAAAAGGCATATGTTGGCAATGATGTCTGGATGGATATTAGCGAAAAAGTTGGGAGTAGTATTTGAAAGGGGAGAGATGACTGTGACCATAAGCTAACACCTGAGTTCAGTCTTTAGAGAGCAGGATTTTTTTTTTTTATGTAGAGACTGGATTAAATTACAGAAGACTATGCTAAACAATTTACATCAAACACTGAAGTATTTTAAGTAAAAATGTATATGTGGGAGATGCGGGAGTGTAAGGAAACTGTCACTGAGGCAAGTACTCGAGTTCACTTAATCAATAATAACAATAAAAGTTGTTATCTTAAATTTTTATTAATGTTCCATATTTTAATTCAAATCCCCAACCCAGTAGCTAACCTATTATTGAGCCTTTCATCCAAGCAAATTGTTGCACATATTCCTTTTGAAACATAGGTAGTCAAGGTTCAAATCCAAATGAAGCTCTGTAAATTTAGATTCTTAATTACTTTGAAAAGTTAATTTCAATGAATGCTAACATTGCTTCTTACTGTACCGGTACCACATGATTGATTTCATTCGTAATTTCAATGTTCAGTTTGAACAACCTGAGTGTCTACAAGTCATAGTTTTGAAAACTTCCATGCTAACTAGTGTGCCTCTTTGTACAATAGAGACATTCTCTTTTTAAACATTTTAACTAATCTGAATTCTTAAGTGAGCATAAGCAACAAATAAGTCATGGTTGCTATCATGGAAAGAATAGACTTTTTACAGGAGATTCACATATAGATACTTAACTTATAATTTCTAGATATAGTTAGATTAGGAGTGGTCTGTTGATAGGATTAGCTGACCATGACCATAAACTAGCACTTTATTGCAGGCATAAAGGAATGAGTAATTTACCAAAAACAATTTAACGTAAAAATTGGTTGAGTGCAAAAGTTGGTTCGAGGGTAGAAGGATGGGTGTATTGGAAGATTGCCACCGGAGCATACTCTCTATCACAATTTTTCAATTATTATTATTATTATAAAAGATAAATTTTAAAGCTATGGTTCTGTGTAGTACAAATCCTGACATAAAACGCTATATCCTGATTTGGTCTCTTTACCCACTTGAGGAAGTGCAGAATGTGATGTGAATAACCACAAGGATGGCCAGCTGCTTTGAGGAGACTGGTGATTTTCAAGCAAACATTGTTTTATGGATATCATGCATGAAAATGGAAAAAGAACTGTTCCTTGATATTTGTTTACTGTGGGAATATTGTATAATAGTTCAAACCTTTTAAAAGGTTACCTTTTTGATCTATTGAAATTTTATTACTGTTTACATTTGCATTTAAAGTGCAATATTTTTGAAAATGAACAATCTTGCCACAAAAGGTGTAAAACAGAGAATGAGATGCTTTCTGCTAATTTCACCAGTGATGAAACATGTTGAGCAGTCAATGAGGAAATTGTAATATTTAATCTCAAATAGTTGTTAGTTATATGTATAAAGTATTCTTGCTATTGTAATTTGTTTTTAAATATGGTATAGTCAGTTTTACACCACCAGATTTTTTATATCTGATCAGTCCTATTTATGAATCACAAAGGGAATGATCTAATAAGGTCAGGATCTCTGATCTCTTAACCGTAGCAGAGTGGTGGGAGTTTGTTCTGATGTTTTATCTATATGTCTTCAAAAATCTTTTAATGAGTTGGTTAAAATATGGAAGAACTCATTCAGTTATCACAAGCCGAAGGCAGAATACAAAACTGACATTAGCTGCCATTAGAAGTGTAGCTTCTGAGCTGCAAGTGTCTTTTCTGCAATGGATATTTCTGGGGAGGTATGTAACGAGCTAGATAGCAGATCTTTTTTTACCGAATGCTTGAAGGAGCTATACAGAATCAACATAAGTGACATATGCTTTTACAGTTTGCATATAATAGTTGTGTGACATAATCTGAAAAGTTGTCTTTGTCATTTGGTTATAGGAAAGTAATTACATTTATGAAAATAAATAAAAACTTGCATATAATTTGCTATTTTATTTGCTTGCTACTACTGTACTGATCTGTAGCTACATTATATGAATACTTTGCATTACAGAATGTTTTCTGATAATTTGTTTAAATCTTATTTACTTTCTTATTGTGTGATTTACATGCTGTCATTCACATCACAGATTTTCATCTTTTCAAACTTCATCTCCTTGACTTATTCACTATATAAAATATTGTTTTACTGAAAAGAAAGGATGACAAAGATACATGATTTGAGAAGAGATAAACAATTAGTGTCATGAGAAATCAATATTTGTAAATCAGTATTAATTGTTGTCTGTTTTTTGACAGATGCTTTTCAATTTTAAATATATTGAAATGGAGGAAAGTACAGATAAAGGGCTTCATATGGAATCTGTGACAAGGATATCAAGGATTCCACTTATTGAAACCAGCTTGACATATGCAACAGGTGTTTATAGTAGAATCAAGGTAATGTAAGAGCCAATTGTTTCAAATTAAAATTCTAATGTAGAGTTACAAAACAAAAATAATAATTGCAAACTAAAATGTAAAAGATAAATAAACAGAAATGAAGATATCATCCACTATTCCATTTCTAGCAAGATAGTATATAACCACGAAACATTTCAATCCCTGAATAAAAAAGAACTTATGAAATGTGCAAAGACTCTATAAACTTGTGTGTTTCACTTAAATCTATTGGTATGATATATCTCTGTCTTCATTAAAGAATACCAGCCTGTTAACATGCAAACTTAATTAACTTAGAGATCTGCTTAGAAAGAAAAGGATAAGATTGTATGCTCCATTTTAGATTCTCTTGTATGCATATACCTAGAAATGTCATGTTTTCTACATTTTTAAGTAGTCCACCATTGATTTTTGCTGTAGGTAACTGGATATCTAAATTATTTTTTGTCATTAAGTGTATGGCATGTGTTTTTTCTGCGCTTATTATTAGCTTGTTTTGATAAAACGAGTTCACAATGTTTTTAGAAGAATCTTCAATATTTTTAGTTAATTGATCTTTAGTATATTCTTTCATTAACATGGTTGTGTCATCTGCAAATTTAATATAATTTTGGCAGTTATTTGTTGTTTCTAGATCATTTGTATATACTAATAATAGTACAGGCCCAAGGATAGACCCTTGTGGCACACCATATTTTATGGTTTACAATCTGAATGCACATAGTTTACACAGTTGTCAGTCTTAAAGCTACATTCAAAAATCTGTTTTCTATCATGCAGGTATGACTTTATCCAATTGTTAGCTACTCCTCTAACTCCTAGGTGTTCTAATTTTGAAAGCAAGATATTATGATCAATTACATCAAATGCCTTTGAGAGGTCCAAGCATATTCCAGATATATGACCTTTTGCATCAAGTGTCTGTAAAATTTCTGTGTAAAATGTAAAAAGAGCAGTTTCAGTTGACTTATTCTTTCTGAACCCATGTTGAGCTTTTCTAAGATTTTAGAGAAACATGAGAGGACTGACACTTGATGGTAGTTTGAAACCTTATCTTTTTCCCCTTTTTTGAATAGAGGTTTTACTTTTGCTGTTTTAAGCGTATCTGGAAATATTCCACTAGAGAATGAGCTATTGCATATGTGAGAGAGAGGACAAGTTATTAACTCAGCACATTTTTTAAAAAGAAAATCTGGGACATCATCAATTCCAGATGGAAATTTAGGTTTAAACTCACAAATAATTTTTAGTACTACTTCTTTATTTGTTGGCTGAATAAAAAGAGTTTTACTCTTATTTTGGCTGACATTAGCTTGAGTGTTGATGTTGGGCTTGTGAAAAAAAAAAAAAAAAAAAATTAATCAGGTCTTCAGCAATATTTGAAAAATATGCATTAGAGGTGTTAGATATTGTTAAAGAATCAGATATTATCTTTTTATCCTCTTGCAGTTGAATGTTATGCCTATATATCTGTCCCGCTACAACTTCATTCTTAACTACATTCCACATGTCTTTCATTTTATTGGTAGCTGAGGAAATATATCTATCATTTTCTAAATTTTTTGCTTGTCTTATTACCCTGTTAAGAACCTGTTTGTATTTTTTGAAATATGTATCAAATTCTGGTGTTGTTTGCTGTGTTTCAGAAGTTGCAAGTAACAATTGTTTCTTTTTTATTGATACTAAAATACCAGAGGTAACCCAGCCTTTTGAATAATTTATTTCAGTATGTTTTCTTGTCTTTAGTGGGAAGCATATTTCAAAATAGTACAAAAATGTACTTATAAAGGAGTCATATTTCTCATTTGTGTTTCTGCAATTATACACTTCTTCCCACGTTTAATTTTTTAAGAAATTATTGAATTGGTTGATCTGTTGATCTTTAAAGCTATGCAGTTTTATATTTTCCTGTGTGTTAATGTTTGATTCTAACTTTAGTGTTAAAATTTGTGCCAAATGGTCAGAATAACCTGTGTCAAAATTCATGGTGTCATATATGTAGTTAGTTCTATTTAGAAAAATTTGCTCAATTGTTGTTGAAGAATTTTTTGTAATGCGTGTAGATGTTTCTATCAGACCCTTTAGATTGAATGAGGATGCAAGGCTCCGAGTATCATTTGTTAGCTTTGAATCTTTAGAAAAATCTATGTTAAAATCACCACATATAATTACAGTTTTATTTACTAATGGTAATGTTTTCAGTAGTTTCTCAAACATGTAAGTAATATGCTACTGTCCCCATCTGGAGATATGTATATGCATATTATTATAATTTTATTTTTAGGAATGTGTATTCCTGATATTTCGAAGTGATTTTCTATAGAATACACAAATTCTTTCTTGGCAATGTATAATTCATACACAACTACCTACTCACTCACACACTCATACATGCACACTATGTAATATGGATGGGAAAGGGAGGATGTGGAGTAATTGTTATACAATTTTTCAGTATCCATAACAAATGAGAAATCCACACAGAGATGAGTCCAGAAATAGAGAATACAAGAAATTTAGCCTGGTTGGTTGCATAGTAAACAGCTTTCATTTAGATATAAAGTTGAATTGAATTCAATTTAATTGTGATGTAGTGCATGCTCCAGTGGCAATTTCCCTACTCATCTAATTATACTTTTCATATTATTTTTTTAATATTATCTTACCTACATTAAGTGTTAAATTTACTCCATCCACCTACTTTTGCTATTTATGAATTTAAATTTTTAATTCCTTCAGCCTTTTCTGGTAAATTATTCATCTTCTCTTGGTAATTTATTCCAATCCCTTAACCCCCCCCCCCCCCAAAAAAAAAATCCCACTCCTTTATGCAAGAAATCAGGTGCCAGCATTGTCCTATGGCCATCTATTCCTTTTCATGCATTATTCCTAATTCTTCAATCAATGTCCCTCCAATCCCCATCACCTACATATGCCTTGTACACTCCCAGCACTCTCTTCACCCTCATGTCTGCTAATGACTCATAATACAGCTTCTTTACCTGGATCCTGCAGTAATTTTCACATACAAACTTAGTTGCTCTCCTTTGAATGACCTACTACTTCTTTATTTGATCCCCAAAATGTGCATCCCAAACTACACCACCATAATCAAGCAATGGTCTCACCAAAGTTTTGTAAGCCAATTTCCTCACTTCTATGTTACACATTCTCTAGTAAATGAAAAAGGATTTTGCAACTTTTTCCTACCACCTGCCCAACAAGTCCTGCCAATTTGAGTTTATTATCAAATTTTATACCAAGATATTTACACTTCAGGCCTTCAACTTGCAATTCAAGTGTTGACTCCAGCCCTTCTTCATGCAGATAAAAATAAATACATGCAAATGAGTAAATCTTCCCCAATGAAATTTTATTTGGAAGATTATTAAATAAAATCAAAATATTTGACACTAAATAGTGCTGAGACAACCACACATACTTCAAACATTCTTACACATTACTGCCAGATATTACAAAAATTGTTTAATGTTGTCAATTCATAAAGTCATTTAGAAAGAGCTATCAGTTAAAAATGACTTTAAGTGTACTATATATCTTATTCAGTGTCCTAACAAAGGTTTAAGTTGAATGATGTATCCTAGCAGATACCACTACAGCCAGTGGCGTAGCTAGGTCAACAAGGGCCCCGTTGCAAAAAATTTATTTTGGGCCCTCAGGCCAGATGGGCGACCGTTTTTTTTTTTTTTGCTTTGTTTTGTGTTGCTGAGATGAGGCTGGGGGGCCCTGAGTTGCACTTGGGGGCCCCCTGAGCAGTAGTTGGGTCCCCCCTGAGCAGTGAGTTCCCTTAGAGAGAGGGTGTCTCGAGGGCCCCCTTAGACGACGGTACAGTTATGAAAAAAAAAAAGTCGCCAGTTTGCCGTGAAGGCCCGGAGGCCCTCCGAACGGCGCTTGGGGGCCCCCCCGAGGTGCACTGCACCGCCTAGCAGCATAGTAGCTACACCCTGACTACAGTTTATGTCCTTTTATTTTTAAATGGAATTTACACATATCACTTAGAAAAAATTGCTCTATTGTCTGATAGCTAATTTAATTTTCACATATTCTTCTTTCTCATTTTAATTCCCGCCCTTGATGTCACTCTGGCGTATGCTCCAATGAGGAAATTTATAACAAAACCTGAAAATTAAAAAACAAAAATCTTAATTTCTTCCCATAATATCAAACTTCCTACCAAACTGTTATAATATTCTTATTCTTTTAAGCTTTCTCTTTTTTTTAACCTAATTTTATCATATTAACTATTCTATTTCAAAAATTAAAATTCTCTATTTTAATTTAAAAAAATATTTCTATTTACAGACTCTAATCTTGGTCAATACCAATAACTTGTTATTGATTTGCATGTATGAAGGGTTTCGAATGATTCTCTTTTTTATTTTTTAGGTGTCCAATCCAGTTTTCAACTGGGGGCTCTCATCTGCTGAAGCTACAGTGCAAGCTGCATTAGAACATACTAAACCAATTGTGTCAAAATTTCAGGTTCCGATTAATCTTGTTGACTCAGTTTTGTGTAAGAGCCTAGACATTGTGGAAAAACGTGTTCCTGTAGTGACACTCCCTCCTGAACTTGTAAGTCCCAGTGCATCATTAATCTATGAGTTCAGAACACTTGTTTCCTAGTTATAAGCCAAATATACTACATTATAGCATTGGTAATAATATGTGATTGCATTTAATTGTTAAATAGGTGGAAATCCTATTGTTAATAACCATGTTGCTGACTTCAGTGTTATATCATAATAAATGAAAACACACTTATTTATTTATTTATTTTTCGCAAATTTGAGAATAAAGATAAAGATTTAATAATAAGAATAATATTTTTTTAATTGAAAAATGTTTGTGATTACAAGATTCGAGCCAAGTCAAGACCTAGCAGTCATATGAAATAAAATATTGTACATTGCAAAATAATGTTCATTTACCTACATACTATTCACACTATTCCAGTTTTTGAAAGGCGTTATTACACAAATAATGTTTTACTACCATCTGAAATCACTTCCTGTTTTTAATGCAGTTTTTGGCAGTTATATAACATTGCTCACATTTCATATAAATTCGTTATTAGCTGACTTGGACTGATATCTTTTTTAATATGTAAATTATTTTGTATAAAAGTGTTATAGTAATTGATTTCATTGTTTGTGTTGTTAAAATGTGGATTATATCAAACAATTAATCTTATCCTATGAGTTTAGCTCATGTCTTATAAACTTACAGTATTAACTGTTTCAAATGACCATAAAAGTTAGCCTATACGGTAGTTTAGAAAAATTAGGCCAAAATTTTCTTTTTTTCAGAGCAGACTCTCATTAATTTTTTGCCTCTGAATTTCATGAACATTTTAAAGGCAGCAATTAGACTACATTCTTCTTCTGGTATTAACCACTCCATTTCTTCCTGACAGGGTGGCCTCTTTTTGGCATGGTTGCTGCTAGTCTCTTCCCCATCATTGCAAAGGCCTTGGTCATTGATGGCAATGGCAATGATTTCATTCTCCATCAATACCCGATAGCAAGCATTATTAACATTACTTTCAAGATAATCTTCTGATCGTATTCTTCGACTTCTAAAGATTCTCTAATCAACCCAGCTACAAATTGGCTGTTCCGGGTGCAGTAATACACTCATCTGATTGATAAGACTTATACAACAATTTTGTAAGTAATGTCCTGGTTAGTTGTCCAAACTAGGGATTTTGATGCCATTTCCTTCTGGTATAAACCAGTTTTATCTGCATGCAGACTTTTTCTGTAAAAAACCTCTCTTCATCTTGTTCATCACTGTGCCTTTTTTAGGTTAGGGGCTGCTGGTGAAGGGACAAAAATGATACTGATTGCAGATTCACAATGGGGAAAGTCTACATCTACTACATCTACATCCATACTCTGCAAATCACAAACATTGTGGGTGGCAGAGGGTGCTAAGCACCAATCCTAAACCCGCCCATTCCAATCCCGAATAGTGCGAGGAAAGAAGGAATACATATAAGTATCAGTACGGCATCTTATTTCTCTAATCTTATCCCTCCGGTCATTGCGACCTAAATAGGTTGGCGAAAGAAGTATTTCATTGCACTCGAAATTTAAATTTTTTCGCATATTCTCCAATAAATTCGAACGCAAGCTACATCATCTGTCTTCCAAACTATCCCAGCCCAATCTATGTATCAATTCTGTGACGCTTTCATACGGGCTGTAACAACAAGTCACGAATCTAGCGGCACTCCTCTGCACCCTCTCAACTGAGTCAATCAGAACCTTGCGATACGGATCCCAAACCCCACAACAGTAATCCAGATGCGGACGCACCAGTGTTTTATACGCTATCTCCTTTGTTTGAGCATTACAATTCCTCAAAATACGACATATGAATCGTAATTTAGAATTTGCCTTGCCTACGACGGAAGTTATGTGCATGTCCCATTTCATGTTGCTTTGTACTATCACCCCCAGATACTTCACGGAATCAACCGTGTCAACAGGTGAATTGTTTATTTTGTACTCGTGAACAACCTGATTCTTCTTGTTACTTATCCGCATTGCCTTGCACTTTTTGCAATTTAGTGTAAGCTGCCATTTACGGCACCAATCGAAAATAGCATCCAAATCACGCTGAATTTCTAAGCAGTCGTCGGAGCACCTTATTTCCCTATAGATAACCGCATCGTCGGCAAACAATCGCAACCAGCATTTGACGTTGTCACCTAGATCGTTTATAAATATTAAGAAAAGAAGTGGACCTATTACACTTCCCTGAGGAATGCCCGAAGTAACATTTATCTTAGATGAGGCTTCCCCGTCAACAACGACATATTGTGATCGACCAGTTAGAAAATCAAGTATCCACTCGCAAATCTGAGCCGAAATACCGTAAGCTCGAATCTTCGCTAAAAGTCGGTTGTGTGGCACAGAATCAAAAGCTTTCTGAAAATCCAAAAAAACCGCATCAACTTGCGAACCTGCATCGATAACTTTCATTATGTTGTGGGAAAATAGGGCCAATTGTGTTTCACACGATCGCTTCTTCCGAAATCCGTGTTGGCATGGTGTAAGTAACTCGTTCTCATCTAGAAACTTCATTATGTTCGAGCATATGACATGTTCCAGAATTCTGCAGCAGACCGATGTTAAAGATATGGGTCGATAATTCCTAGGATCACTCTGATCTCCTTTCTTAAAAACGGGAATTACCTGGGCTATTTTCCAGCTAGAAGGTACTTTTCTCTCTTCTAGTGATTTACAGAATATATCTGACAGAAATGGTTCAATATCCTCCGTGTATTCAGAAAATACTCTTACCGGTATACCATCGGGACCCTGCGCTTTACCCCACTTCAGGAGTTTTAATTGCTTTACAATTCCTATGCTATCAATTTCTATCGGATCCAACTCTAATTCCACATGATGTGGTAAAGTGGGGATGTTTTCCAAGTTTTCTTGCGTGAATGAATTTTTGAATTCGGTGTTAAATAAGGTAGCCTTGTCGCGGCTGTCTTCAACCTCCCGTCCGTCTTTTATTAGAACTGGCTTATTGTTCCCACTACAAATAACTTTTTTTACATACGACCAAAATTCCTTAGGATTTTCAGTGAGGCTCTTAGAGAGAGAATTTTCACGAAAGTTATTAAATGCCTCACGCATCGCAATCTTAACACGTCCCCTTATCTCCTCTAACTTATCTAAATCAGTCCGATGCATCGTCCTTTTTGATCGTGCATGTATCTTCCTTTGCTTCTTGAGTAACCTTTTAACCACCCGTGTGTACCATGGGGGATCGTTCTCTTCTCTGATTGTCCGTTGGGGTATATGCAAGTTCATACCTCCCCCAAGTATATGTAGGAATCGATGCCACCTCTCTTCAACGGTGCCTCCTGCTACCAAGAAGGTGTGGTAATTATGCCTCAAATACGCTCTAAAACACTCTTTGAAGCCTTTTCGAATCTGTAAACGATCCTCTCTTTTCACTTTCTGCGCGTGGTTGTTAGTTTTACTGTAGCAATTACAGCTTTGTGATCACTTATTCCTGCGGTGGTAGAAATATCCGTTAATAGTTCGGGCCTATTTGTAACAACTATATCTAAAATATTTTCGCTACCGTTGAGGCATCGCGTTGGTTCAGTTACGAGCTGTTCAAGATGGTGATCTGAGATGAGGTCTAGAATGATTTCGCAAGCTGCTTTATCCCTGCCCCCAGTAACGTGAACGTAATTAGTCCAGTCGATATCAGGCAAGTTAAAGTCACCTCCTAGCATTATTCTATGGTCCGGAAATTGCCGTGCTATATTATTTACATTATTTCTCAAGGCCTCGGCAATATTTACGCTTGCATCGGGTGGACGATAGAACGAGCCTATCACAAGTTTTGTCCTAGCTACGTTGAGCTTGACCCATATGATTTCGCAGACAGTATGGACATCTATTTCGCTACATGGGAGGTACTTACTAACAGCTATAAATACACCACCTCCTTGGGAATGCAACCTATCCTTACGGAAAATGTTCATGTTACTATTAAAAATTTCGCCTGGAACTTATATCCAGTTTTAACCAACTTTCTGTGCCTAATACGATATCAGCATCTGCACTACGAATAACGTTTTCGAGTTCAGGCTGTTTATTACAAACACTTCTGCAGTTAACTACTAGAACTTTTAATGTTCGGGATTCTTTTAAGCTACCCCTAACACGCGGTGCTGAATTTATCTTGGCTGTCCGAAACTGAATTTCCTCCTCAGGGTCATCTTCCCTCAGCCTAAAAAACCCCCCAATGCACTCCACACAGCCCCTGCCACCCGTGTGTTAAAGAAATAGATGAAATGGCTGAAACAATAACTGACTGCGGTAAAAGTGGGAAAGAGGAGATAAATTCTGAAAATGTAAAGCCAGTAGTAAGGGTGTTAATGGTAAACTGTAGAAGTATAATGAACAAAGTAATCGAATTTGCAAACTTAATAGAGATGCACGAACCACAAGTAATAATTGGGGTAGAGAGTTGGTTAAAAGAAGAAGTACTAGACAGTGAGGTTTTTCCTGATGGTTACAGAGTGTACCGCAGAGATAGAGGAGCAATTGGTGGAGGAGTCTTCATACTAGTTAGCAAAAACTACCACAGTTCACTGGCGTTCATAGATCAAGACCATGAGTTACTTGGGGTAGATTTCTGGGGTAATAAAAAAGAAAAAATCAGAGTGTTGGCTGTTTACCGCAGTGGAAGAATGACAGAAGAGGATGAGGCTCTTGGGGAGAAATTAAATTCATACTCAGATTTCAGAGGTGAGAATAGAATGATCATCATCGGCGGGGATTTAAATTTACCAGGTGTAAACTGGGAAGGGAATAAGATAAATAACACAAGGGAACAAAGATTTGCAAATATCTTAATAAGGGAAGGAGGATTTACACAAGTGGTTGAGCAAAACACTAGGGGACAAAATATTTTGGATATATTTCTAATTAAGCCCGATGAAAACCTTTTGAGGTATCAAGTAACTGAAGGAATAAGTGATCATGAAGCAGTTCTGATGGATATTAGAGGATTCAGTAAACCAGCAGCCAAAATTGAAGGGGGAAATAGGTACAATTATAAAAAGGCACAGGTTTCAAATTTGAAGAGATATTTCAGAGAACAATTCAGCAAATGGAAGGAAGGCTCAGGTACAGTAGAGTCAAGGTGGGAAGAGTTCAAGGAGATAATAAGAAAGGGGGAAGAAAAATTTATTCCAAAGCAGAAAATAAAGAGAAGTAGAGAACCTATGTACTATAATAGGGAAGTGAGGAGGTTAAAGAGGTTGGTAAGAAAAGAACATAACAGAGTTAAGAGACAGCAGGGTAGTAGGGAATATTTAAAACAACTAAACAAGGACTTAATAACAGCAAAGAAAATGGCTAAAGATGGGTTTATGAAGAGTATTGTCAGTGCAGGAGGACCATTGACTGATGCATCTAGAAATTTCTATGGCTATATCAGGAAACTGAGGGGAAGGGAGGATGTAGAGACACTTATAGATAAGGATGGAGAAGAAGTTACTGACGATTTGAAAAAGGCAGAGATTTTAAGTAACTGGTTCAGTGAAAGCATTAGGGACAATGAATCAGAAACAGGAGGGTCTAATTCGGAGAACGAGCTTAACAACACAATTAGAAATGACGATAGTAAAAAATTTGATATCCATCCTGAGGAAATCATGAAGGAAATAAGAAAGCTGAAAAAACATAAAGGGGCTGGTGAAGATAATATTACTACAGATATCTTAAAGATAGCCGGATGTGACATTGTACCTTATCTTGAAATATTATTTAAATTGAGTCTAGACACTTGCTGCTTACCACAGGACTGGAAAAGTGCAATAGTAGTACCGGTACATAAGGGAGGGGTGAGAAATAGAGTTGAGAATTACAGGCCAATCAGTTTGACATCAGTGGTAGGTAAATTAATGGAAAGATTGATATGCAACCACATCAGAAATATATGTGAGGAACGTAAGTGGTTTTCAAGCAGGCAACATGGTTTCAGGCAAGGATATTCATGCGAATCTCAGTTGGTGGGATATATGCAAGATATTTCAGATGAAATGGACAAGGGAGGCCAAATTGATAGTGTAGCACTAGATCTGTCTAAGGCGTTTGACAGAGTAAGCCATAAAATGGTAGTAAATAAGGTAAAAACCATTGGAGTGGATAAGAAAGTCATTTGCTGGGTAGAAGAATTTTTAAAAGGTAGAAAACAGAAAGTTAGGGTAGGAAATGTAGTATCAAAAGAAGTGGAAGTAAAAATGGGTGTGCCACAGGGTAGCGTATTGGGACCATTGCTATTCATTATTCTAATGAATAATTGTGTTGATTGTTTACTATCTGAAATTAGATTGTTTGCAGATGACATAATGCTGTATAAAAGAATCAAAACGATAGAGGATTGTAAACAGTTGCAGGGTGATCTGGACAGGATATCTAATTGGGTTGGTAAACATGGAATGAAGATAAATGCAAAGAAGAGTCAGCTTATTAGATACACAAATAAAAAACAAAAGGTTAATTATGAATATAAGGTGGGGAAAGAATTGCTTGCTGAAGACTTGAAATGTAAATATCTTGGAATTACTTTTGATAACAAACTTAACTGGGCAGGACACATAGGACAGGTGGTAGGAAAAGGTTTCAAAGTTCTGCACTTGTTGGAGAGAGTGATGAGGGGATGTACGAGAGAAGTCAAGGAATTGGGTTACAAAACTTTGGTCAGACCATTGCTCGAATATGGTAGTGTAGTATGGGACCCTCATTTTACGTATCAAATACAGGAGTTGGAGAGGGTGCAAAGAAGGGCTGCTAGATTTGTTTCTGGAAATTATCGCAGAATGCAATCAGTGACGGATATGATAAAGGAGCTGGAATGGGATTCATTGCAAGACAGGAGGAGGATGAGGAGGGTCATGGGAGTGTACAGGGCATATACTGGCGATGAGGCATGGAAAGATATTGCAATAGGTATGAAAAGTAGTGCATGGAAGGGAAAAGATGACCATGACCACAAGCTGGCACTCGATTTCAGGCACAAGGGTGTGGGAAGATTCTCTTTTTTAGGTAAGGGTGTCAGGGATTGGAATGAGTTACCAAGAGAAATGATGAATAATTTACCGAAAACTTTGAAAGGAATTTAAAGATAAAATTTGTAGAGGGCAAATGTAGGTGGGTGCAGGATAGGGGGAAGATGGGTGTGTAGGGAAATTGCCACCGGAGCCTGTGCTCCATTGCAATTAAATTAAATTTTAAAAAAATCACTGTAACTCTCTTCAACAGCTTCCTCAGTATCAGACAATAATATATACCCTGGATGTCCAGTTCCCTAATTCAATGTCTAGATTTGAAACACATAAGCCAACTGGTAGATACTTTACAATCAGTATTACTCCTAGTTCCTTGTTCATTTCAACACATTTGTCACAGATCAAAGAGGTACATGGTGTTTGCCGTAGGCTCTATTCCTGCATGGACCTTGAATAAACTGCAGTATTAAACCTGCCAAATTCTTATCATTTTTTCTATGCAAGATTCCATATTCACTGTCAATACCACATGCTATGTTAGCCTTTTAGCTAATGAATATTTTTTATAATTGGTACCTATACTACAGCAGCTGTTTACCAAATTGGAAATTCTACATCTGTTCTGCAAAGAATTCCTTACAATTTCCCTTCTTAACATTACAAGGGTCACCTATTAATTTCTTACAAATGACCACCAGTTGGCATTATTGAGATGTTACATATCGACTGTTGAACATTTGTCTTTTGTTGTTATTAAAACATCAGCAGCTCAGAAATTAGGCAAGTGTTTATAAGTGAGCATATAAAAAAACTATAGTCTTGTGAAAAATTTAAATTTACTTGAAGGTTTTAGTTGGATAAGTTTTAATGATTTTAGTAAAGCCACTAACTCAACATCGGTGCCTCAAATCGCTTCATTAAACTTTGGTAGACAATTGCAATCACAAAAGATTATTTACAATTGTCTTGCAGAATTTCATCATTGTCTTGCTTCTGTCAATGATGAATTTTGTGAAAGTCAACCAAAATCACTTGTCGTTCCAAAAAACATTGATGCAGTGAGCAGGCCCGCCGCTACCTGTTTGAACGCCCTTGTGCAATACCAATTATGCCGCCCCTTCGAACATTATTTTGCCGTACCCATTGTCGCCACCTGAAGCAGCAGCTGGGCTATCTTTTCCAGCATTTTTTTTAGCTCTGCTACTGTCCCTGCGACGACAATGGAGTGGTAACTTCTGGGGCGGCAACAGTCAATCACTCGATTTGCCGCCCCCCTGGACATGCCATCCACGTGCAGCGAGCAAGAGGATTGAAGAGGATTAAAATGTTGCCTATACTGAGATAGAGGCATCCTTACACATGTCAAAGACTTCAGTATTTTCTATTTTACATCAACATTAACCTGTGAAAAATATCTATGCTTGAATAATTCTGCATAATTTGACTGAAGTTTAAAAACTGGTTCTAATCAATCTGGTATAAGGAAATGCTCAAAAAATTCAACTGAGGAAATGCAAAATCCCTATACAACATTGTAACAAAAGACAAAATGTCAATATTTTCATACAGATAGTGTACAACAATTTCTTCTCCAGAATACAGTGATACAACAAGGAAAAACAACTTAAAATTATGTTTCATTGTTCTTCATAACAATGCAAGATCTCATACACCATGTCAAATAATTGATTATTTGATGGAGAAAAACATAGAATTAATGTCTCATTGCCCACATTCACCTGATTTATCAACTGGGGACTTTATTTTGCCCCTGAATGTCAAACAGAAAATGTGTGGACGACTATTTTCATCACTTGAACCATTCCAAAACCATGTTTCTGGCTTACCAAAATTACAATGGGAAAAATATTTCAAGAATTGGTTTCAAAGCAAGAAAAAGTGTATAAAACTCTAGGACAAATATTTTGTGAAACAATAAAACTGTGTGTACCACAAAATAAGTTTTTCTTTTATTTTTTAAAAACTTTAGAAAGGTGACCCTCATATGATTAATACCTTTTAATCCTCATGCAAGTATGGCCTTTTGTTCTTCCTCACTTATTCTCTGTCACACCCAGATACATGTTTCTATTTACAACCAAAGTGAATATTATATACTGATACATCAGGTCTGCAAACTGGATACAGATAAATATTTGCCCTACTGTTTATAAAACAGATAGTTTGAATAATATACTGATACTTTTAAAAATTCTTTCATATCATGTAAACAGTTTCTGTTAAAATTAATTCAATGGAAAATGAAACTGATGCCACATTCATAACAACAGAATTAGTCACCACACAAAACTAACCAATTTTCAATAAGAACCTGACTATTTTCTTTTGCTCACAGATATTTGTCAGCACCAAGGAATATGTCAGTTCCAACATAGTTCAGCCCGTTTTAAAAAGAGCTGATTCTGTGAAGCAGTTCAGCAAAGAACATGCTCATAGTGTTCTTGAGAGTAAATATACAAATTTTGCTGCCTACAGACTTGATAGTGCACTGGATTTAGCTGACAAATATATTGATCACTATTTACCTGAGGTATCAGGTGTTAAAGAAGAACAAACTGGTAAGAATTTTTAAATATATGATGCTGGATGGTATGATTTCTCATAATACATAGATACAAAAACAGTGGATTTTATCATCTGATAGAGGATAGCAGCTGACAAACTCTACTCAACTAATCATCCCACAATAGCAACACAAGGTTGCCGTTCATTTTAATTGAATTGAAATGGAGCAAATACTCTTTTGACAGTTTCCGTATTCATCTAATTTCACATTTCATAAATTTATATCTCAAATTCTTTCACAGTTTCCTCAGTTAATTATTCACTTTCCTCTCTTCTGTACTGATGGAAGAAAATTTTCCCACTCCTTTATTCTTGAAATCAAGTGCTAATTTGTGGTCACTATCATCTCTTCTGTTCCAAGTACTGTTCCTAATTCTTCACAAATGTCCAAATTGGGTTCATCCCTCATATATGTCTTGTACTCTCTGAGTGCTCTCTTCACCCACCTCCTATTATCCAGTGATACACAACCCATCTCCTCAACATACCAGTTACTGATCATGTTCCATGGTATTTTTTTAAACAAATCTAGCTTCTCTACTTTACACTTCATTCAACTCTTGACATACATAATGTGTGTCCCATGCTAACAGACCATACTCAGGCAATGATTTCACCAAATTTATATCCTGATTCCTTTACATTCCTGATACATACAGTAATTCCTAAAACTTTTTCCAATACATCTTGCTCAATTGAGTTTATCATCATATTTTATGCCTACATATAAACACAATTCCCAGTTTAGTCATCCTGAATTTGAATTTCCATGGTTTCCAAAAATCACTATAAATGATTTATGGGATGATTCCTACTAATGGCCATAACCGGATTCCCTCCCAGCCTCTGTCCCCCTCAACTAATGCTTTCCTGGCTCTAATGACCTTGACATCATTGAGAAATAAACACTAACAAAAACCAAATCTCTGAATGATGGGTAAAAGAAGAAAGATTTATTGTTTGAGATATTGTTCTAGGTTCTGAATACTTAAAGTTGCATAAGGGTTGGCCTTATTGTTGAGTGTTCCCTGAACTACTTCGTTCTTCCACTTCTCAGCTTTCTTTTCCCTAAAGTGTATTCAGTTTGAACTCACTTTCTAGTTGTTTTTCCTCTTTTCTGAGATTATCATTTCCAGTTATGATGCAAATGCAAGTTTTGAGGCTATGTTTTGGAAAACTGAATCCATCTTGGTACATCAATATGACATTTTAAGTAAATTCAGGAATAAGACAACAGAAAATATTTTCACTATGATGCTGTATCCAATTGTCACTCTAACTTGAATAATTTCACAATAATATTATATGAATATCACTCATGTCAATATTGCCATCCATCAGATTGCTTATAAGTCATTTTTTGTCTGCTCTATTTGTTGGTGTATTAAAGAAATCAAAATGTTGTTAGCAAGTAATGCGGAAAAAATTGGTTATAAGCTATGTTAAGAAATAAATGTCACAGAATAGTTTTTGAGAAATCATAGGAAACCATAAACTTTATTCCAGATTTGTATTTGAACCACAGCTTTGCTGAATGACAGACTTGGCCATTGCCCCTCTTCTGAAACCTCATGAAATAATAATTGTTAGCTGCAATACTATATTATAGTTCCCTGCTCTGTGTTAAATGACCAGAAATGTTAGTAGATCATTTAATGCAATGAATTTACTTCTCTCTAGAGATTGTGCTTTTTAAAATTAGTCATCATTTTATGCACTTTAAACATTAAAATTTTAAATTAAAATATCAAAATATTCTTAAATGAAATACTTTTTACATGGCAGAGAAAGTTAACACTGGGAGTAGCAAAGCTGTTCAGACACTTCAAAATGCTGGTCGCGTTTCTCGGAAACTTCAGAAACGCCTTACTCAGCGCACTTTGGCCGAGGCAAAGGCACTAAAGAAGCAGAGTGAAGATACTTTTCAGTCTCTTCTGTACCTGGGAGAATTGGTATGTTGACAAAATTGCATCTTAAATTATTACTGTAACTGAGATATGCTGAACATGCTCTTACATAATGCAGAAATATCTTATATTATTATAATTACAAAGTTTTTTTTAAGAAATTTTGTATTGTTTCTTTGTAGAATTAATACATAAATTAATAAATAATTTGTGAATAAAAGTATTATTTGATAATTGATCAATATGATAAATAAGATGTTTGTCTTAACTATAATGTATGAAAAGTTCAATTCAACACTCCTAGGAGCAAAAGTCAAAAATCTTTTATTACAATAAAGATTTTTTAACGTATTACTTACTGCAGATGAAGATAGGTGGGTCACAACAAACAAATAAGTACCTTAATCATGCTTAGAGTCACATGGCGAGGGGATAAGATTTATAATATCTAGACTCACCACATGACTGAATGTTAATTTAATTGCATGACGGCATAATGATTGTCACTATTTTGTAGATTAATTAACCTTTTATACTAAATTATTACCTTTTGTTTATTTTTTGTGCATAATCAAAACAAATGAGCAATAACTACAGTAGTGTGACAGCTATGATTTAAAAATAATAAAACACTATCTTGTATTTTATCTTCATGATCCTGGTTCTGTCCTATATTATGTTCTTGTAGTTAAAGAAATATTCCTTAGTGAAAGCAGCAAGGCATATCTGAAACAGATATTTATAACCACATTCAATAAATCACCCATGTAAAGACCCTGAAATATTTTCAGAAAATCAATATTAAAAAAAAATCTTGTAAATTTATACAAAAAATGTTTTGTAACTTAATGATTCCCTTTGCTCTCCAAATAAATGTTTAATTAATATTTCTTGATGATTTGTTTTTCTGTTGGATTTTTGTCTTGTATTCTAAGCTTATCTCTTTTGTCCTTGAAACAAAAAGCAATGGCAGTAATGTCAGAAATTTTGTCTTCAGAAAGCATATCTTCCAAGTTCAACAGCTGTATCACACTTGACAACAGAACTCAAAGAAGCATAAGAATGTTAATGACCAAAGACAAAATGTATGAACCATAAAGCAACTTAATAATATGGTATTGATTAAGCAACCGCTTAATGCAGATTGAATTATCCCTTAGTCCAGGCTGTATTATTTTGCTAGTTTTGTCTTCGAATCTGAAAATTTATCTGCATTCATCATTTTTTGTATTGTCATGAAATTATTAAGATTATTATATTATTATTATTACTACTTGTTGATTGTTGTGGAACTCATGCCACAATTGCAAATTCCCTACATACATTCTTTAAACTTCTTTGCTATGGGAGAAATATTGTTTATCACTTGTATAGGTAACATGGAAGAGAGACTTAGGTCATCAAGACTTAAGTGGTTTGGGCATGTCGAGAATGAATAGAACAAGACTACCAAAAATTTATTTGGAAAAAATGATAGTGGGTAAAATACCAGTGGGAAGACCAAGAAGAAGATGGACAGACCAACTGAGGGAGGACATAGAGCAAGGCTGCTCAACCCCAGGCCTGCGGGCCACAATGTGGCCTGCGGAAGAATGAAAATGCGGAAGGCGAAAAAGAAGAAACCCTTTCCCCATGGAGATATTGTTAAAGAGCCTTAGATAATCTTTGCACAGAATTGTGATGGTCAAAATGTCAAAGCTGAAGCCGACACACTGTTACAAGGCGGGTGGAAGATATCAGTGGTCAGGTCAAAGAGATCGTAACAAAGTGCAAATACTTTTCGGTGGTGTTAGATGAGACATGTTTTAACAAGTAAATCTCAGTTGGCTATTTTTGTGCGGTATGTTGATGAATGTTGGAATATATTTCCAGATTTATTATAATTCAGTCAACTGGAAACAACAACCCAAGATAAAGACATTTTTATGAAAATTAATAAATGCATTGAAAAAAAGGGTTTATCATGGAACAAACTGATATCTATTTGCAGGGGCGTAGCTATCAGAGGGCTAGGCAGTGCTGTGCACTGGGGCCCCCAAGCTCAGCAGCCCTCTAAAGCACAGGAGCCTCTGCCAACAAATCTCACAAGACGTGGTAGAGCTAAAAAAAAAAAAGAAAAGAAAAGATCGTCTATCTGGCCTAAGAGCTCAAAATATTTATTTGCACCGGGGCCCTTGTTAACCTAGCTATGCCACTGTCTATTTGCACTGATAGTACACCTGCAATGACTGGGAAATCCGAAGACTGAGTAGCTTTGCAACAAAATTACTTTGGTCGAACATTATTTTCATATCGTTGCATCATTCACCAGGAAGCTTTGTGTGCAAAAAATGATATTATTGACCCAGTAGTACGTCACATAAACTATATAGGTGCAAAAGCTCTTCACATGTGTCATTTCAAAGTTTCATTTGAAGAAGAAATCAGCGAATCTGAAGATTTACAACTGTACTGCGCTGTGCGATGGCTTTGAAGAGGCAACATGTTAAAACTTTTATTCAGCTTGAGAGAAGAAATGCTGGAATTTTAGAGGAAAAAGGGGTTTTACCTTTGAAAACTGATTTGCTGAAGAATAAATCCTGGTTGAGTGATCTTGCATTTCTTGTTGACGTTACAAATTACTTCCATATTTTAAATCTCAAATTATAAGGCGAAGATTGTTCAATTCAAACAATGTTTATTTTGATTAGTGGATTCAAAGCTAAATTAAATCTATTTTTAATTAATTTAGGCAAAGGAAATATTTATCTTTCCCCCATACGCAAAGATTCGAAAGAGAAGCTCAATATCGTAACTATCAATTGTTCTAAGTACGAATTTAAAATTAGGTGCTAATTACAATCGTTTCAGAGCAGATTCCGGGATTTTGATAGTAAAAAACTATTAAAAAATTGTGAATCCTTTCACAATCAGTTTGACTGAAAGAATCAGTTATCCTGCCAATACTCAGTTGGAACTCACTGAATTGTAAAATCACTCAGCGCTACAATAAAACTTTTTGCGGAAGGAATATATTCAAAGTAAAAAAATTCTTCAATATATTTTGCAGATTTCTGGAAACTGGTACCAAAAGAAGACTTTCCTGCAATAACTGACCTGGCCTTTCAGTTCTTAAGTAGTTTCAGATCAACATAATTATATTTGTGAAAAGGTTTTTTAACTATGTGAAAAATAAATACCGCGCATCTCTAACCGAGTAAAAAACTGAGCAACATATTTCTGACTCGTTGTTACTGTCAACATCTGATCTGACCCATAGTATAGGCAAGTTATTAAAACAGAAACAATGTCAGAACTCATATTGTCTGCACTAATTACCTTAGGTTTTTTTTTAGATTTTGATTTTTGGTACATAGAATTTTGTTTCTTTATTTGGCAGAAGATGTTATTTATTGTATCATTAAAATAAACAACAATTACATTTCAGATTATTGGATTTTTTTTCCTCACAAGTCTTTCGAACTCATTGATTATTAAAAGAAACAAAAATGGGAACTGTGGCCCGCCAGAGATTTTTGGATCATCCATTTGGCCCGACTGTTAAAAAGGTTGAGCAGCCTTGACATAGAGAGAAGAGTCTGGAACTGGGAATATATTACAGATAGACAAACTTTTCTGGGTAGGAGACAGTGGAAGATGATCGTCTATAACAACCAAGACAGAAACACAAAAAGGCTCATAAACCACACTCGGGGAAACTGGAGATGGTCCCCAACGATAATGATGATGATAGGTAACATATGCAGATTCTGACTCCACTGCCTGTAAAGGAAAATCTCGCAACTCCATTGCTCTTGAAATCAACTGATTATTTATGGTGTTGATTCACCTCTTTCCTTCAACATTATATTCATAAATGTTCTGCCAATATTTATGCATGCATCTCCATGTGCTTCATATATGCCCACTTTCCTCTTCACGTTCTTTCTGTACTACTATGATTCCCAGCGTGTTCTTCTTTTTATTTAATTATCTATGTACACTCTGTGAAACAAATGCTTTAGTTCGGGGGTGGCTAAAACAATGTTCCAGCTGTTCATGAGAAATAGTTACTGTTCATGACCATCATCCTTCTGGTACCATGAAATATTTAAATTAAACACGTATACCACACGCTTGATATAAACCTTCAATTGTGAAAGGGGATTTGAAACAAAAAAGTCACTCAAAAGTATATTCTTTCTAAAGTTTCACCTTACAATATCGGTACCAGAGCTAGGAAGACAAATCACACCTCCATCACAGATTAACAGGTTAATCCCATTCTCAAGTGAAAACAAACTCTCATCATGCCCACAGTCTATGATGAAAGAATTACGACAATGTTATCGAGACATGCTATCACCACGTGGAACCATTTGCTCATCAGGTGGCGAGCAAGCCTAACTCAACCACATCTACTTGGAGACTCATGCAGACTGAACTAAAACCTATCATGGCTGCGGCTCGCACCACGAAATCGTCACCTTGTGACGTCAGCAAAAACCTTCAAAAATTAATACCTTAAAAAGTATTTAATAGTTTAAATTGTAATGAACACCTAAGCTTCTTTATATCTTCTCCCATCTATTCTAAACTAATTTAGTCTTTAAAAAGGTTTCATTAAGATTAACCTTGAAGTCCCATACGTCATCAAATCTGGCAGTTTTCTTTTACAACTATGAAAATGACAACAAACCATTCCCAAAGTATTGTTTTTATTTTAAAGATGCATCAAGCTTTCTATAGGAACCTATACATATATATTTTAATCATCTTACTCTGCACTATCTTCTGATATAAATTTCTTGTTTTTATCTCTTTTAGTTAAAATTTCAATTTTCTCTTAATTAAAACTCCCAATTATATTTTTCCTGATTACTTGATTTTACCTTAAAAGTAAGTTATACGACGCTGACTACAACTGACAATAAAGGATCAGCTGTAGCTTTCCACGAATCTGTGTGATTTCAGATTTTAGGTTTTAGTCCTCACTAAGCACATGGCTTGAAGATCGTAAACAAATCAAATATCTCTTAGACTATATTTTCCTGGACATCATGAATACACTTTAAAATGATCCATATGATGAATTTTAGTAGTGGAAATGAATGCAACAAAATCCATTATGGTTTGAAAACTACTTTATCTAACATTTCTTTCACATGGGTAACCTGGAAATCAAATTATAAATCGTGTTTCTACTGGGGCTAGCTAGTAGAAATGTTTTTAGCGAGCTTATAAATATGTTACAACTCTACACTAATTTCACAGAAACATTCAAGTACTGACCAACAATACTCAAGCAAGGGCCTAACCAAGATTTTGTAGTCCATGCCACATCTCATAAAAAATTTCCCCATATATAATCACATGAAAACTTTATTTATCTATCTCAGTATCTAAAAGTTGTTTCAGTTTTGTTGTAATAAATTCATTAATTTAAATTCAGATTCCATTTTTCAATAACATTTTAACAATAAACAATACAGGGTAAAAAATCAAACAAATCTGTGAAGCATCATCAAATTACCTACATCGATAAAATGGCTGATTTAAAAAATTCAAAATGTTGTTTTCAGCCAGTTTAATTTTATTTTACTACTTTGCTTAGCCTTTCAGAGTTTACACGTTATCATAATTACAAATTGTCTACTGTTCCCACCACCATTACCATTACCACCTTTCTCACCTTGTCCATCTCTGGCTTCAGTGATACAGTGAGTCATCATCATCATTATCATCATCTAGGACAGCTTTTTTTTAATCATACAGTGAGTCTCAGTGTATATATATCTTATACCCTTGCCACTAGTCTAACCTCTAATATTGTGAAATGTGTTCTTATTTATTTGTTCACTACTGTCCTCTTGCCTTTATCTGTGGTAATGGATTGGAATCTCATACAGTGTGTATATTATTTATTAATTTATAACTAATGTTTTCCACATACATCATTACTGTCTTATGTTGCATATGGTTTGAGCCAAAATAGTCCACAACAAACCATTTATGCTTGCAGCATGGGTGCAATTGCATATGATGTTGAAGCCATCTATGCCAACTTTTGCCTTAATGAATCACAGCATTGCCAAAAATATTTACTATGTATTAAGTCACCCTTTCCTAACAGTTTAGTATCTGCAGCCCCATTTATGCATGGATTCATTTAATTTTATTGGTTACAGCTATTTAAAGACCCAAAGGCTGTTTACGAATTGGGTTTAACACTGTGGACACATCTGAGTGAGGATGAACCAGAAAATCAGGCACCACCAGCTACACTGGAACAATTAATAGTGATGCTGAGTCGAGAGACAGCTCGTAGGGTAGTACATCTAATCAACTTCACACGCCTGACAGTATCTACCTTACCACATGACATTAATGAAACATTGCAAAAGGCAGCTAATTATTGCTCTCAGTTTACTGATGCTGTTGCTAAGGTAAGAATGTGCTGAGATGTACAATCTGACTGAATATAATTCAGTTTTATTTAAAGACTGAAGAGATAATATAATATTCTCACTTGAAAAAGGCATCAATCAAAAAGTTCTAGTAATTCAGTAAAGCTTGACAAAGACTACATAGGTAGCAAATGTAAGTTTTTACTTTTTGGATATTGTATGTACTCTCTGGTAATTAACTGTAATGTATCAATATTTTGAAATGTAGTCTTCATAGGTTCTCCACTGGATAGAATTGATGAAAGATAAGCTTTCGGTGGCTATCTCTGCCGCCATCATCAGGTCCATTGTTCGGTGGAGAACCTGTGAAGACTACATTTCAGCAATACGCCGGGAAAGTCTTAATTCACATATTAGTATTTTTCTGAAAAGTAGGTGATGGGGAAAACATAGCGAATATATTTCCAATGTGAATTTCCCATCTTGGATAAATGACCTAGTTCACATCCAGTTAAAAAGAAAATACAAAATCCATGTTACAAATATACCTTCTCACTTCACCCAACTGTTGTTATAAAGATTTGGTTTTTGTTGTTTCCATCTAATCTGTGTGTTAATTGTCTTGCTTCCCCCCCCACCACCACCCACTCCAATTAATTAAATTCTGTTTTAGCTTTTTCACTGTTTTAATCTTTATCCATAGATATTACTCCTTTCTTTTGAAAATTTATTTGGATTTATGATTATGTATAAGATGTAAGCACCTTAGAATTTGGGTAAATTCTAGCTTTCTTGGCTACAGAGCATTAGGGAGGAAGTAAGCTTTCAAGTAAATATCAAATTTTTCAGTTTGCAATTACAGGACATAAGAGAAACGTTTCATGCAGAAGGCGATACTGCAACCTAACTCAGTAAATAAGCCGATTTAAAAACAGCAAAGTCACTCAACACACAATACAAGTCCTAAATAAACAATTTATAAGAGTAAATAGCTTTTAAACTAACCTGGAACAGTGTAATCCAAAATTATCCAATTTGTAAACAGTTGATTTTTTTTTACGTGATAATTTCACTAATTCTTAACACTTTTCGGTGCAGTAAAGTAATTTTATAATAATAATAATCAGAAAGGAAATTAAATTCACTAAAATTCCATAGTTTCAGGCCGTGCAAATATAGAGTAAATAAAATTTTAAACAATTCGCTAGACACACTTGTACTTTCAACATTTTATAATCACGTTTCCGATAATTTCCCGAACTAAAAAGTAAATTTCCTGAAAGAGTAAAGAATCTAGTATAACCCATCGAAGTTTCAAAACATTCCATGCAGTAGAACAAAGATTAAATCAATTTTAAAGTTATTATGTCGTAAACCAAAACGTGGTTGTTTTCGAAATTAAACTGTTATTAAACTAAGCCACTTCCGTAAACAAAACCACTTTAAAAACATGTAACTAAATAAAAGAAAAAATCAGAGAATAACACCTTTTCGATAGAAACAGCACTTTAATAATTATTAACTAGAAACAGGTTTTCTGGCGTCTAGGTAGTTTTAAACCCGATTTTTGGTAAACAGATAACATAGCTAATACACCACCGATAATAATAAAAGTTACACCTTGGAAATCGGGAGCAAGTTAATTAATTTTAAAATTCCTTCGTTAATCTTTCTTACATCTAACTTCCTGGAGAATCGAAATTTACTCCTGCCTTATGTTTTACCATTTTTGATGGCTCAGTTACCCTCTGCCTTCTGTTTTACAACTTTTATTACTGAAAGTGCACTGAAGTTATCCATCAACAATTTTAAACACTTTCATTCTGAAGGTTTTGTTATTTAAATAATAGGAATGTACTGCTGGTACATATTGTGGAATCACCATTAAACACAATCAGTATATGAAATGATAAAGCAGCTGGGCTGAGAGTTATTGAAAGGTGGGTAGTTTGTGAAGAGAGTGCTGGGCCTGTATTGATGATGAGGCTTCACTGAACATTGGCAGAATATTTGGAAAAGTATATCGAAGAGAAGAGATTACCATGACCAAAAGCTGGTACTTGATTCTAGGTGTAAGGGAATGGGAAAATTTTCTTCTGTAGATTAAGGAGTCAGTGGTTGGAATAAATTATTGACAGAGATCCTGAACACATTACCAGGATCAATACAGGAATTTAAAATTAAAATTTGTAAAACCCATATTATAATAGTATTGATGTAGCATTCAAAGATTTTAAGATAAAAAGAAAACATGATATTGGAAAGTGAGTGTGTAGGGATATTGTACCATAGCATTTATTTGATTCTGATTGAATAAATTAAATACCTGCTTAACCTAAAAGTTTGGTTACTTAGTTTAAAATTCATTGAATGGCAATTCAGTCATTTAGAACAGGAAGATCTGATGTACTTAAAGACAAAGATAAATGAACAAAGTACATAAGAGAGTCAGGGAATAGAATAAATTACTTAGGGAAATCATGAACAATTTTCTTTAATCAAAGAATTTGAAATCTGACAAAGGCAAAAGCAAATTAACAGGCAAATTGTATTCAGATCATCTATGATAACAAAATCATGATATCTGAAAGTAGGTGAATAGTAAACTTTCTACTGCAGCAAGGACTGAAACAATTTACCAAATGAAGTGGTGAATAATTTACCAAAAATGCATAAGATATTAAAAATTAAAATTTGAAAATCAGATAAGTAAATGGTGGAGGAATTTAACACTAAAATTATACAAGACCATTTAAAAAAAAAAAAAAAAAAAAGGGGGGTAATTAGATGACTAGGGGAATTGCCTCTGAAACATTAGCTCCATCACAATTAAAAATTTATTGTAGTAATAATAATAGTAATATATTACATCCATTAAATTAATTCTTGCCAAACATGACCATCTCAAAGAAAAGATTGTCTACCAAACGTATTCTGAGAGTGCCAGTTATAAGGGTGAAATTTTTAAAATGCTAGCATCAGTTATTTTCTTAAGCATTTAAAATATTAATATTTTATTTTCTCCAATGTAATGTGTAATGAGAGACATGTTAAATTATGTAAAAAGATTCTAACATCATTAACCTTAAATGTTGAAAATTCTTAATTATTGTTATTATTATTCTCAAGTCACAGACATCAAATACACTGTTAAAACATTGCGAAAATTAACAACTTTAAACACATTTCACCCAGAACTATGCAACCTCAAGTGCATTCGGTGTTGCTCAAAACAAATCACTTCATTGCAGGATAATGGGCAGATAGACAGAGGTAGCCCTAACAAATTTTTAAGGTGGTGCGAGATCTCTTTGTGGCACCCCAAATGTGCAATTGCGTAAAAAATTCTACAGAGAGATTGAAGACATTGTTTACATCCTACTTATTTTATAAATATAAAAGTTTATCTGCTTGGATATTTTTACTATTTCACATCAAAATGGCTAAACAGCTTAAGATAAAATTTGGAATAATGTAGCCCTATTGAAGTAGTTCCCATGGGATTCAAATATGAATAAGTTATGTGTATGAATGCGTTATGAATTCCTCTCAAGCACAATTGTGGACAGAAGATAGTCTTTATGTATTAATAATAATTCAATGTTCAGAAAGATTAGTATAGGATAGCAGCAGTGCGAATGAGAATCAAAAACAGTAAAAAGGCACACTATATGTCTGAAAAGGTTCATTTAAGCTACTATGCTGCACACAATGCTCACATCATATACACGTCCTATTGTATTGGATCCAATGTCATATCTTTTGCCTCAACAATCATTCATATCCAAACTGAACTTTTGCAAAGTATCATCGATAAACAGGCCTGTGAGACCAGCTCCCAGATCCTGAAAAGTCACTTGTAAACAATAAAAGGGGTATAAGGGTTTTGGAGAGACTATATTACCCTTTTCCAAACCAATGTCAACCTCTCCTTAACGTGGTGCACCCTGTTCGCACAGACAAGGCTCTGGCGAGTGAAAGAGTCCTGGTATAAGGAGTCACCTACTGCTTGCCAACATCCTCTGAAAGGAAGGCAGAAGAGTGAGGAGTGGTTCAGGGCACCCTCTTGCCCTTGCAGTTGCAAATGGTGTCTAAACGCAGATGAATCAGAATCACCAATGGCATGGGGATGCTGAAGGCAACGGGAAACCATTGCATCAAAGACCCTAAGGGTATCCTGAGGCTATGTAATCCTCTCCAATTACATGTATCATGATGGCTTCTTCCTGGGTAAAATATTCTGTAGGTAAAATAGTCCCCTAATCTGAGTAGTCAGAATGGATAGAAACATTTTACGAGTCAGAGCGTGAAATGTTAGAAGTCTGAATAGGGCAGGTAGATTAGAAAACTCAAAAAGGAAGATGGAACGACTTAAGATAGATGTTGTTGGGATTAGTAAGATTAAATGGAAGGACGCCCAGGATTTCTGGTATGGGGAATACAGGATAATTGGCACACAAGCCGTCACTGGTGTAAGATTTGTAATGAATAAGAGAGTAGGCAAACGTGTGAGTTATTATGAACAGTTCAGTGACAGAAATATTTTGATGAGTTTAGAATCTAATCCCGCCTCAACATCATTAGTACAAGTGTATATGCCCATGTCACAGGAAGATGACGAAGAAATAGAGAAAATATATGCCAAAATTGAAGAACTAATCCAATATGTGAAGGGGGAGGAAAATCTAATAATCATGGGTGATTGGAATGCAATAGTGGGAGAAGGAAAAGAGGGGAATACTGTAGGATCTTTTGGTCTAGGAGAAATAAATGAGCGAGGAAGCAGGTTGTTAGAATTTTGTGAAAGATATAAGCTAGTTGTGGCAAACACACTGTTTAAGAACAATGCAAGAAGCATATACACCTGGAAACATCCAGGGGATACAGGCAGATATAAACTAGATTATATCATGGTCAAACAGAGATTCAGGAAACAAGTTCTAAACTGTAAAGTGTACCCAGGAGCAGACATAGACTCTGACCATAATATGATAATAATGAAGTGCAGGCTAAAATTCAAGTGAATAAGGAAGCAATGTAAGCAGAACAGACTGGAAGCGAATAAACTAAAACAATCTAGCATGAAAGAAAAATTTGCAGAAATGGTATACTTAGGTCTAAGAAGTAATTTTGAAAGGAGCTCAACCAAGGATAAATGGAATGCATTAAAGACCAAAATAAAGAAAGCTGGCAAAGAAACATTAGGCTTTAAGGGAACAAACCGCCTGAAAACCTTGGATCACAGAGGAAATTTTGGAGTTGATCGATCAGAGGAGAAGGCACAAAAATTCTCAGGATGAAGCAGGAAGAGAGAAAAACTGGACAATTTAGAAATCAAATAAACAGGAAGTGCAATAAAGCAAAAGAAAAATGGGTGCAAGAAAAGTGTGAAGAAATAGAAAAGCAAATGGTCTCAGCCAAAGTAGATGTGGCATACAGGAAGATCAAACAGAATTTTGGAGAAATGAAGAAAAGAGGTGTATAACATTAAAGCTGCTGATGGGAAACCTCTTTTAAGCTTGGATGATAGAGCTAACTGATGGAAGGAATACATTGAGAAACTTTATGATGAGGATGTCTTGAACAATAGCGTAATGGAAAAGGAAGGTGATGTTGACATTGATGATTTAGGAGATCTTGTTTTGAGAACAGAATTTAATAGAGCTTTGAATGACTTGAAAACAATTAAGGCAGTTGAAATTGATGAGATCCCTGCAGAACTTCTTAAATTCCTACGAGAAGAAGGAATCGAAAGATCATTCAAGCTGATATCAAAAAGTTATGAAACAGGAGAAATTCCAACTGATTTTAATAAAAATATCATCTTCACACATCCAAAGTAAGTACAAGCCGACAAATGTGAGACTTATCGCACCATTAGTCTAACAACACATGCTTCAAAATTACTTATCAGAATAATATACAGATGAATGGAAAGGATAGTAGAAGAGATAGTGGGTGAAGATCAGTTTGGGTGTAGGAACAATCGTGGTATGAGGGAAGCAATTCTAGCATTAAGATTAATACTTAAACTGTGGATCAAGAAAAACAAAGATACTTTTTTGGCATTTGTTGATTTAGAAAAAGCTTTTGAGGATGTTAGGTGGGACAAGATGTTCAAAATTTTAAAGAAGTCCTGTCTTAAATATCGAGATAGAAGAATACTTTATAAATTATATAAGAATACTTATAATTATAAGAATCAAGTAGCCATAATAAAAGTAGAGAACCATGAAAGACCTGCATCAGTTGAAAAGGGTGTGAGACAAGATTGTAGTCTATCCCTGTAAATATTCAACTTGTATGTAGGAGAAGCAATGAAGGAAATAAAAGAAAATTTTTCATGAGGCATAAGTGTTCAGTGAGAAAAAATCAGTCTGCTACAATTTGCTGATGACATTACCTTGTTAGCAGAATGGGCTGAGGATATTAAGAAGTTACTGAATGGCATGAACAAAATACTGAAGGAAGATTTTGGACTGAATGTAAATAAAAAAAGACAAAATTGATTAAATGTAGCAGAAATGATACCAATACTAGTAGGTTAAATATAAAAATAGGATCAGATGCAATAGGAGAAGTAAGTGAATTCTGTTACTTGGGAAGCAAAATTACAACCAATGTCTGAAGCTAGAATGATGTTAAAAGCAGAATAGCACTAGGAAAAAGAGCCTTCATGAAAAAGAGAATTCTTTTAGTTTCAAACATTGATCTTGGCATTAGAAAGAACTTTTTAAAACTCTATGTGTGGAGCACAGCACTTTATGGCAGCAAAACATGGATGTTAGGAATACCAGAAAGAAAGAAAATTGAAGAATTTGAAATGTAGTGCTAGAGGAGAATTATGAAAATTAAGTGGACAGACAAAGTACGAAATGAACGAGTTTTGGAAATGATGGGTGAGGAAAGAAGTTTATGAAAGAAGCTTACAGAAAGAAGAGACAGGCTGGTAGGTCATATTTTGAGACATGCTGGATTGGTTAATTTGTTAGTGGAGGGAACAGTCAAAGGTAAGAACTGTAGAAGGAGACAGAGATTAGAATATATGAAACAGATAATTGAGGATGTGGGTTGTAAGGGATATGTAGACATCAAGAGATTAGCACAAAATAGGAAGGGATGGAGGATTGCATCAAACAAGTCGAAAGACTGATGTCAGCAAAAAAAAAAAAAAAAAAAGCAGTGAAACACTCACGCACTTTGACTTTGTCTTCATTAGTGTCAATTCTACCATTTAGTGTTTCAGAACCAAAGCTTCCTCTAAACAAGAAATTATTTCATGCTAAAAATAATACGTTGGACATCATTCATTCGAGGATAGCAGCCCACTGTGATTTTTCATCTTCAATCTGTATTTACAAATGCTTGTCTATTATACTCAAGTTCTCTTATCAAATAAACACTTCTATCCAAATGAGCTTGGTATGCTGGTGATTTGAGGAAGTTTCGTGAGTTTTGAGATGCTCTGATATGTAGCTCCAGTCATCAAATCCTTCTTTTCCCGAATAAGAGTGAGACCTTTGTTGCATAAATAACAGTAAAAACAATATAATTCACATGCAGATTAAGAGCAAATAAGGCACGTTCTTTCATAGATTTCACCATTTCGCATTAATCTTTGAAAATGAGTATTTGAAAAATGACGTCCATGATTTTTCGTTGCTCGAATAATTGTTTAATTTCTGGCTGCAGTGTCAATGAGCAACCATTCTGAAATATGATCATAATATGCACTCTGAAAAGGCAAGGGTGGAGGTATGTCTCATATACCTCATTCTGTAATATTTTGCATTACAGATGATGTTACAGTCATAGCTAAATCTTCTCGTCCATGCTGCTCTTTATCATCATGAGCCTCATCTAAGGAACTTCTGTTAAATAAGTCTTCTTCGATTTCATGTTGAACTAGTTCTGGTGACCATTCAGATGACTTTTGAACTGTACAAAATTTTGCAAGCAATTTCGAATCCTTTTTATTTATTGTGCGCCAAATGTTTTTTTTTTTTTTTTTTTTTTTTTTTTTTTTTGTAGGTAGCACATGTTTAGTCTGAAAAAAATACTTTATGCTTTGTAAATATTTATGATACCAACCTTAATTGAAATAACCTAAAGTGTAACATGGTAGATACAGATAAGTAGGTTGGATCTCGCTCCAGGAACATGCACCTGCATAAGAATGAACTCCAAGAATATAGCTCAAAAGGCAGGAAGCAGTTTCTGGAGGCATGTTGCTGGAGAGCGCTATTTATGAGATGAGTTTTGATTCGAGTAAGTCGAGTTTACTCGAGTCGCAACTCATGTTGAATCGATTTTATGATGACATACGAGTATGCACTAAGCTGAAGCTCTTACATTTATAAATTCTGTATACGAGGGCGGTCTGGAAAATCCTAAGCCTGAAAATATAAAACCTATTTGATATTTACCAAATCATTTTTATTTCTCAATATAGTCTCCCTGAACACTGATACACTTAGTCCAATGATGTTCCAAGTTAATTATACCATCCCTGTAGTGGCTTTCTGGGAGGCCTGCAAAATATCCATCTACAGCTGCATTCACCTCTTCATTTGAAGAAAAACGCTGACCAGCAAGAAAGTTTTTGAGTTTTGGGAATAGATAGAAGTCGGAGAGAGCCAAATCTGGGGAATAAGGTGGAAGCTCCAACACATCGTAGTACAGATCTCTTAATTTTCCCATTACCAAAAGACTCTTGTGGGCTGCTGCATTGTACTGATGAAAGATGATTTTCTTGTTCCTCAAACTGGGCCTTTTCTCAGGAATTTTTTCATCCAGGGTGTCTAAAAGATCGGAATAGTATTTTCCAGTTATTGTTTTACCCTTTTCAAGGTAATCAATGAACAAAACACCTTTAGCATCCCAAAAGACTGATGTCATCACCTTCCCTGCCGATGGAACCGACTTGGCCTTCTTTGGACCTGAACAACCAGCTTCTGTCCACGGCTTTGACTGCAGTTTTGATTCTGCCGTGTAGTGGTGAACCCATGTCTCTTCCATAGTTATGAATCGACGCACAAAATCAGTTTATTTTTGTTGAAATGTTCCAAACACTGTTCAGAAAGTCTCATGCGGATGCACTTTTGATCAACAGTGAGCAAATGTGGCACCCATCTTGCACAAAGCTTCTTCATAAGCAATACTTCATGCAAAATGTATCCCACATGTTCTTTTGATATCCCTACGATCTCAGAAATCTCACGCACTTTTATTCGTCGATCATCCAAAACCATATCATGCTCTTTCTGGATAATTTCTGGAGTTGTCGCACTTTTCGGACGTCCTTCACGTTCATCATCTTTGAAGCTGCTACGGCCATGTTTGAACTCAGCAGCCCATTTCTTAGCTGTCGAATATGAAGGAGAAGAGTCCCCATACACTTTTAAAAATCTTCCGTGGATCTCGGATGGCCTTAAACCTTCTTTTACAAAGAATTTTATAACTGCACGATACTCTATTTTTTCCATCTCTGGTACAACTCCGCACTGCGCCTGCTTCAATCAACGGTACAGACCAAACTACAATGTAGAATGACTTCAAATTTCTTTCAGGCATGTCTGGCACATGCACCAACTTGCACAGAAAAAATCACATGGCTGTGGTTGAGGCCGAGAAATTTTCAGACAGCCCTCGTAATTCATGTGTTACAATAATATGTGAACAGCAAGCTGGGTTATTATAGAATTTATTTTTTGCGCATAAGATCTATCGCTGCATTTTTGGCACCCCCCCATATGATGGCAACTGGTGTGGTCGCACCGCTTGCACCACCCTAGGGCCAACCCTACACATAGGGCATTCGAGCATATGGTTCATGGTTTGGTCCTCACCACATTTAAATGTAATACTGGTAGCATCAGTATAACCTCATTTCACTAGGTTTGCCTTGGACCTGCCCACTCCTGTTCACAATCAGTTTAAGGACCGCCAGACATTCCACTACCATGCTTGACCTGGTGCCAAGTGCTCTGAAACTGCTAGTGGTCTTGAGATGTTAGGGACTTTCATTTTTCACAACTGTACTTTTGCTTTCTCAGTTCACCCAATTAGTTCCCGCAATGTTCTCAGGAAGCTTTTTCTGGACTTGAGTCTTTGGGTTGGTGGTGTATGGCTGTGCAGTGTGTGACCACTTTCCCATCCTACTTTTGTCCTCTCCTTGTTCATAGCCACTTCTCACCGGATACTGGGTGGTGCAATCCTTGAAATCTGGTAAAGCCTGTCAACTGTGGCAGGCTTTAGGCAGCCTGTCTCTAGCCTACAGGTGTTATTGAGGGCTACATTCATCTGTTTGCTATGAGATGATGAGCACAAAACTGGGCATGCATATTCTGCAACAGAGTAACAAAAGACTATTTCTGATGTACGTATAGTTTGTGGTTGACTGCCCTACTGTGATCCAACTAATTTGTGCAGTAATTTGTTTCTTGTGGAGATCTTCATTTTGCAATTCATGCAGTGCTTCTTATATGTAATGAAGTTGGAAACATTATCAGAATCAATTGGGTTGATCCCTGGGCAACGCTATACTGCCGGCCAAAACTTACACCCGAAACATCAATATTCAAGCTTTTTTCAGGGCCACATTTAAAGATTGTCTCTATTGACATTGAAGGAATGTCATCAGCCAAAGAAGAATTGCTACAAGATCCATGCAATCAACACAAATTCCACATTTTATGTGTGCAGGAGACACGTAGAAGTAGTGAAATCTGCCGATTCAAAATAAATCAAATGATCCGAGTGATTGGGAGACCCCAATATAAATATGGAAGTGTCATCTTCATCCAACCTGATGTTCTGATCCTGTCCGTGGCCTTCGCAGAAGAGAACAACATCAAACTCCTCACCATTGAGCTTAGAAACTGCACAATCTCATCTCTATCCAAACCACCCAGCAGTAAATTTGCTGTCAAAACACCTTTCAATTATCAACACCTACAGATTGTTATTGGGGATTTAATTGTACTGTCTACGGTTACAACTTGGATTATGAGAATGGCATTGCAGTAAAATAATGGGCAGATGTAAATCAACTTACTATCGTACATGATCCCAAACTACCAGCATCTTTCAACAGTGGGAGATCTAATATTCAGCAGTAACCACATCAGCCAGCAGTGTGTGGAGTTCAAAATCAAGCACAGCAAAAAGAGACTGCTGAACCAAGATATTAGAATAGCTGGACCTGACAAGAGATAGTCACAAGGCTTGGAGAATTCTAAAATACCTCAACAATCAAGATCACTGGACATTACAACATCCATGCATACAAAATTGCACATCAGCCACTTATGAATGGGAAGGAAATTCACTAAAGTCAACTATCTAAAAAACAAATAAAAACACACAGAATCAATCAAGGAGAGATGAAAAACCTCACTGAGCCTTTCATTATGTCAGAGCTGGAGAAGGTTATTCACAAGTGCAAAACAAGGAAGTCAGCAGGCCTTGGTGACATACGATCAGAACAAATTAAGAACTTCAGATATAAAACCAAAGAATGGGTACTACAGCTCTTTAACAAATGTATGAGCGCATATCAAATTTTAAAAGTCTAGCGTAGCTCGAGAGTGATTACCCTGCTGAAACCTGGAAAAGGAGGGAAAAATTCAAAAGATTTTAGACCTATAATGTTTTCTGACAAAATGTTTGAACAATTAATTCTTAATCATATCCAGCTTGTAATTTATCCAAAAGTTACACCACAGCACTCTGGCTTTCCCATTTGTAAAAGTTGTACTGGGCAATTGCAGAGTCTAACACAATATCTAGAGCATAGGTGGCCAATCTTTTAAGCAGCCGGGCCAAATTTTAGAACTACAATTCCCTACCGGGCAGCATGAATTGCTTTCTTGGAAAAAATACTTTAATATTTTTATCAAGGAATAAAAACACTTAAAATGAAATATACATATGTAATGAAGTATTAAATATACAATTACCTTAAGGTGACTTTTGACATTGTTTAGCAGAACTAAGGGAATCAATGTTTATGTCGAAAGAAGTTGTGGCTACATGCTTTAAGTACTCCAAATGAAGATGAGTAATTCGTGTTCTGTGTTGTGACTTGAAACTGTTCGTCCGGCTGAAAAGCTGTTCACACACACAAGTGTTTCCAAATAGCAAAATCATCCGCAAAGCATGTTTGTAAAATTCAGGATAATTCTCCTTGTCCAGATATTTTCTGGAAAATTCTTCAAAACCAACCTCGTCGAATTTCTTTTTAAACTGTGCATCATACTGTAATACACAATATTCCATTTGTGAATTTTCTGGCAATGAATTTATATCCACGGAGAATGGCGTTGAAAATGCAGATAGAAGAACATTTTTTTTTTTTTTTTTTTTTTTAAATCTTGAAATCAGTTTTTAAAGTTTCAAGTTTGATATCAATGAACTGTATTTAATCACTGTGGCCTGTGCCACATATGCTTGCAATAATAGAGTGAAATTTTTATTTTTCAACTGTTGTTCCCAAAGACCAACTTTCATTTGAAATGCAGCAACAACATCAAACATATTATTAACTAATTGGTCTTTGCCTTGCAGACAAATGTTCAGGTTATTTAAATGGCTAGTTACGTTGACTATAAACGCGAAGTCACAAACCCAAGCCAAGTCTTCAAACTCTAGGATACTTTTCAACTTGCTTGCATAGAATGATTGTATCTCTTCCTTCAAATCAAACACTCTTTTTAACATTTTTGCAAGGGACCCATTTTACTTCAGCATAAAATGTAAGGTCATTATAGTCAGAATCCAAATGCTTGATGAATTCTTGGAATTTACGGTGGTTGAACCCCTTCGATGTAATAAAGTTCACTATTTTGTAAACCACACAAATGACTTGATCCATTTTTAAAGAAAATCTTTTTGATGAGTAATGCAACGAAAATTTAATAATGAGGTATTATTAAGTTTGTAGGCTTCATTTTCAATCAGTTTTAACTATCATGTTTTCCGACCATTGCTGGAGCTCCATCCGTTGTCACGCCAGATAAGTTGTGAAGTTTTAATGAAAAAGATTTAACGTTGCTGTAACTGACTATAGAGCCGCTAATTCTTCTGTTTTGTTTAAATGAACATCAACACCTCTTACGAAAATCGCTACTTGCGCAGTATCTGTTAGATGTGTGCTTTCATCCAGTGCTACAGAATAATATACGAAATCAGACGCTCTGCTTTTCAAATTATCTTCAATATGTCTCCCAATGTCTTCCTCAATGTCTGTTAATAGTTTGACGAGAGAGGCTTATTTCTGAAAATTCTTTCTTCTTTTCTGTACACACAATTTCAAAGATGCTCTGCAAACATTCCTTCACCATTTGACCATCTGAATACTGCTTCGATTTCTTGGATAATATCGAAGCTACGCATAGCTCGCTTTTATGTGCCATGAATATCTGTTGCCGTGCAGAAAGTTTTGTTTTTAAGTCATTTACCTGGTCTAATAGAAATTGTCCTTGGCACTCATCAAACTGATTTGCATGTTTAGTTTCATAATGCTGTTTCATGTTATAGTCTTTCAATACATAAACATTCTTTGCATGTTAAGCATCTAGGCTTTGTTTTAAATTCTACAAAAAAAAATAAAAAATAGTTAATTGTCTACTTATCCAGAAAACTTCACTTTATCTCCAGCTTTTCGCTTCTTTGATCCAACATCTTTACTAGTTGGTGTCATTATTTAATTGAAGTAGAAAGAGAAATGGATAAACTCAAGTGCTAGTATTTGCCAGAAACTACTACAATTGCAACGCTTTAAAAAAGTAATAGCAGGAACATATTCAGTAAAGATACAAGAACACAAATATCACGTATTTTCAACAATAATAAACGTTTATACACATGACTTACAAAGAAAAAAACATAAACTAGTACTTAAAAGTCGATCACGTCCACACACCACAAATACAACAGTACAGCAGACACATGGAATGTAGACAATGCATTTCGAATCAAATACAACAATTATCCCATCTATGGGTGGAAACATTAACTGCTAAGAGATCAATTCCCGTCGCAAGCGCTCCATGAAGCACGTAAACCGCTAATGCGCTGAAAGTTACACGAATATAAGCCGTGATAAGGCTCGGTTGTATTTCCTTACAGTATAGACTGTCCATCCTCTCAAGATCAATCGAACGATGATCTTGGTTGAATATCAGCTTAACTTAGTGTAGATATTACCATTGAAAGTCAGAGCTTACGTATATAATGGTACAGCTCCGCAGGCCACAAAATGACCTACGGCGGGCCACATCCCTGATCTAGAGGATGGATTTGAGAGCTGTAAGGCCACGGGTGTGATCTTTGTAGGCCTGTCAGCAGCATATGATACTGTTAACCACCAACTACTCCTTGACAAGGTCTGCAATCTGACAAAGGCCACAAGATTATCCAAATTCATCACTACTCTTCTCCAGAACCATAGGTTTTTTATTGACTTTCAAGATAGTCTTAAAGACAGTAGGATGGGACATTGTACCTTATCTTGAAACATTATTTAAATTGAGTCTGGATACTTGTTGTTTAGCAGATGACTGGAAGAGTACAATAGTAGTTCCAGTCAATAAAGGAAGGGAGACAAATAGGGTCGAAAACTATAGGGCAAGCAGCTTGACATCGGTGGTAGGTAAATTAATGGAGAGATTAATATGAAACCATATCAGACATGTCCGTGTGGAAAATAATTGGATACAAGGATATTCATGCGAATCTCAGTTAGTAGGCTATATGCAAGATATTTCTGATAAAATGGACAGGGGAGGTCAAGTTGACAGTGTAGCACTAGATCTTTCAAAAGCTTTTGACACAGTGAACCATAAAATGGTGCTAAATAAGGTAAAAACTATTGGAGTTGATAAAAAGTTGATTTTCTGGGTATAATAATTCCTAAAAGGTAAAAAGCAAAAAGTTAGGCTGGACAGTATCAAAAGAAGTAGGAGTGAACATGGGAGTCCCACAGGATAGTGTATTGGGACCATTGCTATTCATTATTCTAATGAATGATTGTGTTAATGGTTTACTGTCAGAAGTTAGATTATTTGCAGATGACAAAATGTTAAATAAATGGATCAAAACAATAGAAGACTGTAAACAGTTGCAGGGTGATCTAGATAGGATAACCAACTGGGTGAGTCAATATGGGATGAAGATAAATGCAAAGAAGAGGTATTAGGTACACAGATAAAAAGCTAAAGGTTGGTTATGATTATAAAGTGGGGAAGGAACTACTTATTGAAGACTCGAAATGTAACTACCTCGGCATAACATTTGACAGCAAACTTAACTGGGCAGGATACCAAAATCCTTCACCTTTTGGAAAGAGTGATGAGGGGATGCACTAGAAAAGTAAGTGTAAGCTACCCCAGAATGTCATAAATCTGCATAACGAATTTGTTTACAATATAGCAGGCATAGGTGAACCACATGATACCACAAGCTTAGAGTCATTTACACAGTAAATTCAGCAAATGAATTAAATGAAACAGTTAATTCAGATAATAAATCAAGTTTAAAGAGTAAATTCCAAATCTACATAAACAGTTGTACAGGGCGTTCGCCGGAAAACGCTACCCTCCCAGTCTGTTGCCGTCGGCAACTTGCTCGGTCAGTCGTGCCAGCAGTTTCCGCCACACGGCATCGTGAATCACCGCACTGTTTAACACCTCCGCTGCCCCAACAGTGCAGTGCAGTGACCCTTACATTGTTAAGAACGGTTTCTTTGCATTGTAGATAGTTTGTGACTTCAGTCTCTTATTAATCAGTGTTGTCAATAAACGTTTCTTTGCGGTTTGGCTGGTTTGGGGCTTCATACTCTTATTAATCTGTACCGTGTTTGAGTGTGAGTAAAATTATGGTACGTTACAGTTTGCAACAAAGAATATTTCTCTACGATACATATGTGAAGAAGAAGTCGTTTAAAAAGTGTCGCAGTAAATTTCGTCACGAATTTCCTGGCGCTTTACTGCCAGCTAAATCAACAATTCTGCGTCTGGTTAAAAAGTAAGAGAAACGGGTTCATTTTTTAACAAAAAGAGACTGTCGGTCAACCGTATTCTCACAGAGGAGAAAATTGACAATATCGCTTTTCGACTAGAACAGTCACCCAAAAAATCATTAAGTCAGTTAGGGCAGCGTGTGTCTCGAAATATGTTCAGAAGATGTGAAATGTGCATTACACAAGAGGGTCAACACTACCAGCATCTTTTATAAGGTAAGCTAATGAATTACGTCACATTTAAATGCTTAGCACACAAGTTTATGAAGTTTATGAAGCGTAATTATTATGAAATAGTCCGCGGCCGACGGTCGAACAATGCTGGAAACTGAGCGCTCGCTCGCCGGGAGCAGTTTCTTCCTTGTAGCGCTAACAGTGGGTTGCGTTTCCCGGCGAACGCCCTGTAGAAAGGCTCAACATAACTTCTGCTTATACAATATTTGGTTACGATATAATTTCGCTAAAATCAAGATTTTTGTCACTTTGAAAGAGAGGCAGGATAAGAAACAGACAAAAGATAATAAATTTTGTAGCAAGGAGATCATACTAAAAAATTTAAAGACATTAAAAGCTAAAAAGCAAGGAAATCATACTAAACGTATAAAGACATTAAAAGCTAAATAGCTGGTATGAAAAATTTATCACATAATTATACAAAAGAGCACAGTAGGCATTTGAGAACACGTAGAATCTCTTAGAATATGTCTCAAAGTCATCATAAAGAAGGGTCGAAATTTTGATACTACATCAAAATTCAGATTTTTTTGTAGAAAAATAAATAGGTCATATTTAGTATAAAAGGAAAGAGAATTCAATCAGAAGGTGAAAAAAACATTTTCTGAGGATCGTAGATGCAAAATTGTAAAAGTTATAAACAAATTTCGGAATCATAGGAAATGATTTTTTATGACGAAACAGTTATAGATACAGAAAATTTCACAAGGATCAAAGATTATGTTTACCTCATATTCTAGCTACTGGTAAAATTTCACATTGATAGGAGTAGTGAGAGCAAAGAAATGAAGAACTATTTTGTGAACTGGTGTATGAATACACTGTTTCCTTACCAGTTGACCTTTGATTGCGGAATGATCTGTAGAGAAAACAGGGATTATATATACAGTCAACAGGAGATTCCTGGTGTCTTTTGGCTTGTGAACACTGGGACAGTAACTGTCAGGTCGTGCGGTGCTTGGCGCAAAATGGTGGTAGAGTCTCATGATGATGCAAGGCTTGGGGTGGCCATGTTAAAGTTTCTGTAGCGCAGTGGAACATTTTAACTTCAATGTGACTTTCAAATTTTACAGTGGGGTTTGGTCTGGTCTGATCGCTTTTCTTCACTTGCAATCTAATATCTTGGTGAAAATTTTCCGATAGTTTGGAGTTGTACAATTTTTCGAGAATGTAGTGAAACTTTGAATCTTTAATCCAATGGCATACATGTAACACGGTTAGAGCTAAGGTGATAAACTGTACATCCTAACCCTAGTTGCAGTTTTGTCTCTTACATAAGGGAATTGGGGTACAAAACATTGGTCAGACTACTACTGGAATATGAGGGTGGAGTTTGGGATCCACATTTTGGGTATCAAATACAGAAGTTGGAGGGGTTGCAGAGAAGCACTACCAGATTTGTCTATGTAAATTACTGCAAAACACAATCGGTAACCAATTTGATAAAATATTTGGAATGGGATTCGTTAGAGGATAGAAGGAGGGTGAAGAGAATCATGGGAGTGTACAAGGCCTATATAGGTGATGAAGCATGGAAAAATATTGGTGGGAAAATTTAAGAGAGGTGCTTGGAATGGTAAATATGACCATGACCACAAACTGGCACTTGATTTCAGGCATAAAGGTGTGGGAAAATTTTCTTTCATAGGAAAGGGTGTAAGGGATTGGAATAAATTTCCAAGAGGGGTGATGAATAATTTACCATAAACAATATGAAAGAATTTATAGTAAAAAGTAGGTTGGAAGAGGAAAGGAGAAAGACGGGTGTGTAGGGAGATTGCCGCCAGAGCTTGAACTCCATCACAATTTTATCAGTTATATATTATTAAAGTTACATGTTTCAAGGTGACTTTAACGCTTTGGTAACAAAATTCTGTTTTTCACCTTTAAATCTCAAACTTACTTTGCAAATGACATACTATTATTATTATTATATGATTTTTTTCTCTATTATCTAAGCATATTTTTTACTTCCTAACTATTTTTTAAATAAACTTTTCTCTTTCTCTCTCTAAAAAACATTCTTAGAATTTACTTATGACCTCTAATGTTGGCCAGAATTTGTTTCTTTTGTGTACCTCTTGTGATAAGGGGTAAGGTAGTTATATTTCAATTATCTATTAAAATTACTGACATTTGATTGTTTAATGTGTTTTTGATTGTTGTCATATATCATGCCCACAACATCGTGCAACAGAATATCAAATGGTTCTTTCTTGTTTAATAAAATTCTTAGACTACACAGGCAGTGGCGTAGCTAGGTCAACAAGGGCCCCGGTGCAAAAAATTTATTTTGGGCCCTCAGGCCAGACGGGCGACGTTTTTTTTTTTTTTTTTTTTTTGCTTTGTGTGCTGGTAGGGGCGACCTGAACTGAGGATGGGGGCCCTTGAATTGTTCTTTTGGGGCCCCCGAGCACTGGTTGGGGCCCCCCCTGTGTTCTCAGGGGCCCCTTAGACGACGGTAAAGCTAAAAAAAAAAAAAAAGTCACCATTTTGCCGTGAAGGCTCGTGGGCCCTCCGAACTGCACTTGAGGGCCCCTAGGGGTGCGCTTAGGGGCCCCTTGAGGTATGCTTGGGGGCCCCCTGAGCGTGAGGGCCCCGGTGCACTGCACCGCCTAGCCCCATAGTAGTTATGCCCCTGTACACAGGTTAATTCAGAAAGTAACCTCCGTTTACCAATAAAAAAAAACTTGGATATTAAAACTTATTTTATTATATACATCTTAAAACTACAGCTTTTTACTATTTTTCAACATAGTCACCATTTAAATTTAAGCATTTGTCATAGCGCTTCACTAATTTACAAATTCCTTCTTCGTAAAATTTAGCCACCAGGGCACGTAGCATATCTTTCACAGCATTTTGAAGTTCGATGTCATCATCGAAGTGCTGCAACACAAGCCACTTCTTCGTGTGAGCGAAGAGATGATAGTTCAGAGATTGTGAATTTTTAATTTTCATGAACTTTTTCATCAACTTTCTTGACATGATCATTACTCACAACAGAAGCTCTACCACTCCTCTCTTCATCATGAATGTTTGTTCTACCACTTTAAGAAAATCGGACCCATTGCCGCATAATACCTTCACTCATAATATTCGGACCATACACAGTGCACAATTGATGAGGAATGTCTGCTTCTGAAACGTTTTGCGCCTAAAGAAATCTTTTTACAGCACGCACTTCACATTTCGTGGGATTTTCTATTGCAGCACTCATGTTTTAGGGCTATAACAAGACAATGCACAATAGAACAAGGTTCGTACTGTCATGGCTAGATGCTTACTGAATCAGGGAACACTCAGATGTGAAAATGGTGGCGCTCTGCGCACGACTACTAGCACCATGCTAGAAGGGAGGTTACTTTCCGAATTACCCTCATAATACTTCAGGTGGAAATTAATGTGATGAAATTCTTACATTTTACAATTTTGACATTTAGTTTTTATGTTTCCTTTATTATTAAGATTATGTTTCTATTACTTATTTTATGCTTTAAATGCTCTGAATTACTCATCTTTATAGGTTTTATAAAACTTATTCACTCATGACAGGGTATCAGTTTAAATTTTTATAAATCTTTTTTTGTGTGTCTTTTTAATGGAGAGATATTGCAAAGATAACCTATTGCATCAAAAAAAATTTCAGTATTTGTTAAATTAATGCTATGCGCCATTAAATGAAATGTTATCTTTGCAAAATATTCCATTTCATTGCTTGAAATTAGGCAGCTCTAATGCCAAGCATTGCTACTTTACAATTGCTTTGAAAAAAAAATGTGCTGAGATGTAACCAAGAATTTTTAACTGATTCTTGAGAAATATAAATCATTTCATTATTTTCAATACTTTTGTAGGCAGCTCATCTAGAGGATGCAAAGCAAGCAGTTTTATCGCAAGCAAGGCAACATGTACAGAAGATTCAATCTTTACTTGCTGATGTCAACAATTTTGCCACCAGATTTCTTGTAAGTTTCCATTAATATTTTTAAAAAACAAAGTATATGGAAAATAATCCATCACTTGCCAAAGTTGAAAGCTATGATGTGTACAATTCATGAGAGGTTTATGTTCATATCTCATGTTGTATACTCATCACAGCCTTCAACTTTGGTTAGTAATCAGTTATTTTACCTCTCCTTTGCTATTTATATTTTCTAAAAGCCATTTCCATTTTCTTAGTATCAGTAATATTTTTACCAACAGAAGTTTTTTTATCCAGAACATCTATATCACATAATGTTAGAGAAAGAAAATATCTGAAAAAACATCCCCCCAGTTTGGCAAAAGTTAGAAAGAAACTGAAAACATTACAGGTTCCAACAGAATGTAGGTTAAAGAAATAAAAATAAAAAGTAAATACAAAAAACATAAAATAATAGGAAAATTTGACACAGCCCTTACCATAGTTGGATGCAGAACAGCTGTGATTTCACAAAATTATATGATGAAAATGCATTACAGTATTTCAGGGGAACACTTATTTATGTTTGTAGCTTTTGGTGTATACTGAAATATTGATTTACTATGCACATAAATGTGAAGAAACACAAATAAGGATTCTTCAATAAATTGTGTTTGCCCCTTCTTCACATTTGCTACGGGCCACACACTGTTTTAATCCTGCCCTGCCTGTCTGTCTTCAACTTTAATGAGTGAGTGGTTTGTTTTCCTCATTATTTATTATTTTCATATTCCCTAAAAGCATTTTCCTTTTTTATTCCTGGCATATAGTGGTACTACTTGCATATAAATGTTTCAATAAATTTATATTCCAATACTAACAATGTGTTTAGTAAGCCATGATGAAATTAAAAAAAAAAGTAGAATAAACATTATCTGATTTGAAAATTGGTTCCAGTCTATGTTAATTTTTGCATGTATAACACCTTAAAAGGTTAATTATGAATATAAGGTGGGGAAAGAATTGCTTGCTGAAGACTTGAAATGTAAATATCTTGGCATTACTTTTGATAACAAACTTAACTGGGCAGGACGCATAGGACAGGTGGTAGGAAAAGGTTTCAAAGTTCTGCACTTGTTGGAGAGTTGGAGAGAAGTCAAGGAATTGGGTTACAAAACTTTCGTCAGACCATTGCTCGAATATGGTAGTGTAGTATGGGACCCTCATTTTACGTATCCAATACAGGAGTTGGAGAGGGTGCAAAAAAGGGCTGCTAGATTTGTTTCTGGAAATTATCGCAGAATGCAATCAGTGACGGATATGATAAAGGAGCTGGAATGGGATTCATTGCAAGACAGGAGGAGGATGAGGAGGGTCATGGGAGTGTACAGGGCATATACTGGCGATGAGGCATGGAAAGATATTGCAATAAGTATGAAAAGAAGTTGTGCATGGAAGGGAAAAGATGACCTTGACCACAAGCTGGCACGTGATATCAGGCACAAGGGTGTGGGAAGATTCTCTTTTTTAGGTAAGGGTGTCAGCGATTGGAATGAGTTACCAAGAGAAATGATGAATAATTTACTGAAAACTTTGAAAGAATTTAAAGATAAAATTTGTAGAGGGCAAATATAGGTGGGTGCAGGATAGGGGGATGATGGGTGTGTAGGGAAATTGGCACTGGAGCCTGTGCTCCATTGCAATTAAATTAAATTAAATTAAATTCTTCTAGATTTCAATCCTATAATATGATCTTACAAGTGCGCAGCTATTACAGTACCAAACATAACTAATAGAGCACCAATCTTCTTCTGTATGGCTACCCATAATCATTTTGGCTCAACCTGCAATTGTTTTCATTAATGCCTTGGGGAGGTGGGGGGGGGGGGGAGGGAATTGTAAGCAGAACTATAAAATCAGAAGCTGACAGAAATTATCTGCCACCAGAAAAGAATTCTCTTCAAAGACAAAGCTCACTCTCACGCCTCCAGGTAAGATAAAATAAACCAGTTACAAAATTTGTAGAAAGAAGAGCAGTAAACTCTACTACATGTTTCATGTGGCTGACTTTACCTTGGTTGAACCGGTGACTTAGGCCTGTGTATAAATTATATTTTTTTCATCAATGAGAGTATTGTCCAAAGTATCGTGATTTATGTGTAATGATTTGTTGCAACAGCCCCCTTCCTTCAACTGTGGGAAGTGTTGGGTTAACTTTATATTTACTCTGCATATTAGTATCAGCTCACATTGATTTTTTTTCCTCTCCATATGTGTTTGATTATGTTTAGTTGGGAATATCATTAAAGCATTATAAGTCAAATCAAAAACTAATTATTTCAATCTTGTTTCCAGGAAACACTCTTAACAAGGAGCAATATTAGGAAGTTACATACACTTAGCTCTAAAAATGGAGATATACAGCAGAATGATGCAAATGTTCAGCACAATGATACTGCTGCCCAAGCAGATGGAAAGACTAGCAAAACTGGCTAGTGTAATTTTGAGATTGTGTTGCACATAAGAATTCTTTTGTTAAATCCAAGCCAAAGAATCCATGACATATTTGTTTAAAATAATTATACCATCTGTCAACATATCATTACACTATTTGATCACAATTTCCTATCAAGATAGGCTACTTATATTGTTTATCAATCTGTACAAGAGATAATTTTGTGTCTAGTAGAAATCATATTTTCAAATAGAAGATTAACTGGGTCTTAAATATTTTTTGTATTTTTATATTTTTTTAAAAAATGTCTTAGTCTTAAGGCTTGAAGTATGAGTACTTGTAATAATAGTATGAAGTATTATTTTGTTTCAAATTAAAAGCTGACAGTGTGACTTTCTTACCATAAAAATTGTATACAATTCAAACTACCAGTTATCACTCTTTAATTTCAGAAAATGCAGATACTTGCTGGAGAGTCAAGCTTTAGAATGGAATGTAGGTACAGTGTGGTAGCTATATTTCCTTCTTTTTCACAAAATGTTACAAGATCCCTTGTCAAAGTTAGAATTAAAAATTCTGTTTGTAAGTGAGTTTTTAGTTTCATTTTAAAGTTGTTTATTTGTGTATACCATAGGACATGAATTGTTTATATATATATATACATATATATATATATATATATGTAGTGACAATAACTCAATTATTAATGGCTGAGATTGTGCAAATAAATGATTTTGCTCTCCTAAATCATCTTTTTTAAATGATGTAATTCTAAAGAAATTATAGATTACTTGTCACTTTTTCATACCAGTTTGTGCATTGCGGCAATTTCCAAAGACAAATCTGGCAGCCCTTCTCCACACTCCCTCCAACTCCTGTATTTGATACCCAAAATGTGGTTCCCCAACTACACCACCATATTCCAGCAGTGGTCTTACCAAAGTTTTGTACCCCAATTCCAATACTTCTCTAGTGTATCCCCTCATCACTCTTTCCAACAGGTGAAGAATTTTGAACCCTTTTCCTACTACCTGTCCAATGAGTCCTGCCCAGTTGTCTGCTATCAAATGTTATGCTGAGGTATTTACATTTCGAGGCTTCAATAAGTAGCTCCTTCCTCACTTTATAATCATAATCAACCTTTAGCTTTTTATCTGTGTACCTAATTAACTGGTTCTTCTTTGCATTTATCTGCATCCCATGTTGACTCACCCAGCTAGTCTTGGCCATGAGGTTTTGTTTATTCCTTCAACAAATAGTAAATGCCTCATTTTTGCCCATTATCTTTTCTCTGTGCAACTCTGGAAAAATAAATTATGTGACTGTGCAAAAACAAATTAAAAATCCCCTGGAAAATTATATATATCTAACAGTAATATCAAATTTTAAGTAAACATATGCTTTACCTGTGCATATCTTTTATAGTTATACGATTAGGTTTTGGACAAGGTAGGGGCTTTGTCTTTGAATTGGACTAAACTACAGCTGTTACTTAAAATTACTCAACTAATTAGTTTTTTCTCTATAAAAAAAAAATAGAGATCTTACAAGAGCATCATTTTTCATCATAGTTTCCTAGCTTTTCAATGCACATCATTGTGCAAGCTTCTTTAGGTCTTTATAATAAAGTCTGTTTTAGATAACGTCAGGGGTAGAACTTTGACTTATTGGGGAATGATTCATCATGTCATCAATAGCAACCCTTATGCTCAGCAGAACCATGTCTTGTTCAGTTTTTTTATCAGCATGGATGGACATGGACTTGTAGCTCCTGTTTCTTGCACAGTGAAAGAGCTGGAACGGGATTCACCAAAAGACAGGAGGAGGGTGAAGAGGCTCATGGGAGTGTACAAGGCTTATATTGGTGATGAGGCATGGAAAGATATTGGTATAAGAATTAAAAGTAACACAAGGAAAAGATGACCATGACAACATGCTGGTATTTGATTTCAGGCACAAGGGTGTATGAAGATTATCTTTTTTAGGTAAGAGTGTCTGGGATTGGAATCAGTTACCAGAGAAATGCTGAATAATTTACCAAAAATGTTGAAAGAATTTAAAGTTAAAAAAATTGTAGAGGAAAAATGTAGGGGGGTGCAGGAAAGGGAATAGATGGGTCTGTAGGGAAATTGCCACCAGAGGGTGCACTCCATTGATATTTTAATCAAATGTAAAAACAACTTTTTAATTTTAAATTAAATCTTCATAGGTGTACCGCCGGATAGTGTTTTGAAAACACGATATTTCAACGACTAGCTCCATCATCTTCATCAGGTGATGAGACATCTGCACAGGTTGGCTGACCGTTGGATACTGAGACAGCCCAAGTGACGCAACTCCTTATATACGCTATAAACTCTCTCCACGCATCGGAGAGAGCCTTTGGCCTATATAAGGAGGTGCGGCACTTCATTTCAAGCATACACCACGAAAGTCTCTATTCTAACTTTTTAACTTATTAGTGCATTGTTATACACTCCATTGCAGAAAAACACTGTCCCCATACTTTGCTCAAGGATTTCAATAGATTTCATTTCATCCTTGATACTCTTCAACCCACAGAAATAGATCACTGCCCATCAGCAAATAGGGAATAACTCTTTCAAGTTCAAACCTGCACCAAAGTGGCTAGACAGACACTATATTTTGTGAGGCATGTGTAGTGGATCCAACAGAAAAAAATTAGAATTACATTGCAAATGGTTATTGTCTTCTCTCCTATTTTTAACTTAAGTTTTTGCTCACCATGAAGATTCAGTCAGATATATATAAAGTGATAATGAGCATTTTGAAGTTCTTCTATCCTGTTTCGGCCATGTAAGCAACATTGGTGCAAGCAAAAATCATCTGTACCAGAATACAAGAACTATACAAGGCAGCAGAGCATGACAGAATACAACAGATGATAGGTAGAGCACTGAGGCATAGTGCAACATGTATAGTATGTTTACAGATATAGAATAAAAGAAAACCTTGTGTGAACAGTAAGAGAACTAATTAAAAAGGATCAGTATGAGGTGTGTTAAAAAAATAATGGTAATTTTCATTTTTTTGGGAAGAATTTTATTTGTTCGTCTACATCAAAGTTATCTCCTGTAAAATAGTTCCCATCAGATATTATGAACTTATGCCAGTGCTTCTTCCAATCCCCAAAACTTTTCTGGAACTCATCTTTGGGATAGCTTTGAGCTCTTTCAGCAATGCACTTTAAATCTCTTCTATGCATATAAAATGACTCCCCTTTCAAGGTTCTCTTTATTTTTGGGAAAAGAAAAAAGTCACATGGGGCGATGTCTGGCAAATATTGAGGCTGGGTCATCATTAAAGTGTTGTTTTTTGCCAAAAATTCATGAACAAGCAACATTGTATAAGCAGGTGCATTATCATGATGCAAAAGTCACAAATTATTTTGCCACAAATCCAGACTTTTTTCGACTGCATCATGCAAATGGCATTGAACTTGAAGGTAGTATTCCTTACTGATTGTTTGATCTTGTGGTAAGAATTCATCATGCACCATGTCATTAAAAATCGAAGAACACAGTGTGCATAATGTTCACATTTGACAAAACTTGTCGAGCTTCTTTTTTCGGTCATGGCGATCCAGAACGCCTACACTGAAATGAATGAGCCTTAGTTTTGACATCATACCCATAAACCTATGTTTCATCACCTGTTATGAGATGTTTCAATAGCTCTGCATCATTATTGACCTCATTTAGTGATTCCTGAGCAACTTACATTCACCGCTGTTTATGTTCGAAACTCAACACTTATGAAACAAATTTTGCTGCAACATGTTTTATACCCAAAACAGATGAAAAAATTTCATGGCATGAGGCAATTGATATGATAATTCTCTAATTGTGATTCAGTGATTGTTCATAATCATTTCCACGTTTCATCGGTTACTGATGTGGTAGGATGACCTGTATGCTCGTTATCTTAATCGTCTTCATGGCCATCTTGAAAACGCTTATAACATTTGTAAACCCTTTTTTTACTCAAATTAAATTTACCAAAAGCAATATTTAACATTTCTAAAACTTTGTTGCACTTAATTCCATTTTTATAGCAAAATTTATTGCAAATTCTCTGATCGATAATTTATGTAAAAAAATCACCGACTGTCTTAAAACACATGTTACCTTTTTAACAGCAGAAAAGATACAAAACATCCAATACAGCTCAAAATATATAGATATTTTTAAGACATGTTTTCCAACACAACAACAAAAAAATTGTGCCGATCAGACTAATTTAACCCGCAAAATTTCAAAATTCCCTTTACTTTTTGAGTACACCTCGTAGTTCTGCAGAGTAGCGTTGAACAGTCGCCGAGTGAAGTAGCTTATTTTGTTGTTATATTTTATCTGTAGTGGTGTGGGGATTTGATTAGTGTAATCTCTGAGTGTTTACATTCTGTAGACAGTACTAGTTAGTAGCGTATGAACAGTCGCCGAGTGCAGTAGCGTATTTTGTTGTTGTATTTTATCTGTAGTGGTGTGGGGATTTGATTAGTGTAATCTCTGAGTGTTTACATTCTGTAGACAGTACTAGTTAGTAGCGTTTGAACAGTCGCCGAGTGAAGTAGCTTATTTTGTTGTTATATTTTATCTGTAGTGGTGTGGGTATTTGATTAGTGTAATCTCTGAGTGTTTACATTCTGTAGACAGTACTAGTTAGTAGCGTTTGAACAGTCGCCGAGTGAAGTAGCTTATTTTGTTGTTGTATTTTATCTGTAGTGGTGTGGGGATTTGATTAGTGTAATCTCTGAGTGTTTACATTCTGTAGACAGTACTAGTTAGTAGCGTATGAACAGTCGCCGAGTGCAGTAGCGTATTTTGTTGTTGTATTTTATCTGTAGTGGTGTGGGGATTTGATTAGTGTAATCTCTGAGTGTTTACATTTTGTAGACAGTACTAGTTAGTACCGTTTGAACAGTCGCCGAGTGAAGTAGCTTATTTTGTTGTTATATTTTATCTGTAGTGGTGTGGGGATTTGATTAGTGTAATGTCTGAGTGTTTACATTCTGTAGACAGTACTAGTTAGTAGCGTTTGAACAGTCGCCGAGTGAAGTAGCTTATTTTGTTGTTATATTTTATCTGTAGTGGTGTGGGGATTTGATTAGTGTAATCTCTGAGTGTTTACATTCTGTAGACAGTACTAGTTAGTAGCGTATGAACAGTCGCCGAGTGAAGTAGCTTATTTTGTTGTTATATTTTATCTGTAGTGGTGTGGGGATTTGATTAGTGTAATCTCTGAGTGTTTACATTCTGTAGACAGTACTAGTTAGTAGCGTTTGAACAGTCGCCGAGTGAAGTAGCTTATTTTGTTGTTATATTTTATCTGTAGTGGTGTGGGGATTTGATTAGTGTAATCCCTGAGTGTTTACATTCTGTAGACAGTACTAGTTAGTAGCATTTGAACAGTCGCCGAGTGAAGTAGCTTATTTTGTTGTTATATTTTATCTGTAGTGGTGTGGGGATTTGATTAGTGTAATCTCTGAGTGTTTACATTTTGTAAACAGTGTTTAGCATTCGGTGAGGACAGTAGCGTATTTTTGTTTTATATTTGATCTTTAGTGGTGTGTCGATTTAGTTAGTGCAATCTCTGAGTGTTTATATTTTGTACAAAGTACAGGTTATTTCTATTTTCTGATCTTTTTTTTCTTTTTCGCATTTTTCAAAAGCAGAATGGCTAGGGACTGTGATTGCTGTGTGCAGACGCGAGCTGAGGGTGCTGATCTCCGCGCACAGCTTGCAGCTGTGGTAGCGAAAGTTACACAGCTGGAAGCTGCCGTTAAAGGTTGCAGCAGATGTAATATTGGGGAAACCAATGTAGCAATGCCTATAACAGATTCTCCCATATCGACCGTCGTACCTGCAACCCAGGCTGAAGAGTTGGAGGCTGTGCCTCGGTCGCCTGTTGGTGACTGGCGTATGGCCGCTAGACTTAGAAGTCGCACACGGGGGCAGTCGAGCAGGCTTAAAGGCCAAGACGCTAAACTTGTTCGACTGTCCAACCGGTATGATGTATTGTCGGAGGCTGACGCAGTAACACAATTGTCATCCTGCGAATTGACGGCCCCCCAGCGCGCCAGGTCTGAGCAATCACAGAAGGGGATTTTGGTAGTTGGGAGCTCTAATGTTAGGCGGTTATTAGAGCCCCTTAGGGAAATGGCAGATTCCTCGGGGAAGAAATCCAATGTCCATTCAGTGTGTATTCCGGGTGGCCTGATCCGAGATGTGGAACAGGCCATCCCGGATGCCATAGAAGAGACGGGGTGTAGCCAACTGCAGATTGTGGCTCATGTCGGCACCAATGATGCTTGTCACCTTGGGTCGGAGGTTATCATCTCTTCCTTCCGGCGGCTGGCTGAAAGGGTGAACTCTGTGGCCAGTGGCCGCAAGATATCGGCAGAGCTAACCATCTGTAGCATTGTAGACAGAGTTGATTGTGGACCTCTGGTTCAGAGCCGTATTGAGGGGCTGAACCAGAGACTACGACGTTTCTGTGATGATATTGGCTGCAGATTCCCCGATCTTCGCCATAGGGTCGAGTCATGTAGGGTTGGGTCGAGTCATGTAGGGTTCCCCTTAATAGGCCAGGTGTGCACTACACACGTGAATCGGGTACACGGGTGGCAGGGGCCGTGTGGAATGCACTGGGTGGTTTTTTAGGCTGAGGGAGGAAGACCCGAAACACGAAATACAGTTACGGGCATCCCAATCAGATGTAACACCGGAATGTAGGAGGAGCGTAAAAGAATCTCGACAGTTAAAAGTTCTCGTAATTAACTGTAGAAGCGTTTGTAACAAACAACCGGAACTTGATAGCATTATTTGTAGCACAGAGGCGGATATCGTTATCGGTACAGAAAGTTGGCTAAAACCGGAAATAAGTTCTGCCGAAATTTTTAAAGATAGCATGAATGTTTTTCGTAAAGACTAGATTACATTCTCATGGAGGTGGGGTATTTATAGCTGTGAGTAAATCTCTCCCATGTAATGAAATAGAAGTCGATACGATCTGTGAAATCATATGGATTAAACTCAAAGTTGCTGGGTCAAAACTCATCATAGGCGCCTTCTACCGTCCACCCGATTCCGACATAGCTATCGCCGAGAGTTAAGAAATAATGTAAACAGTATAGCTAGCCGTTTTCAGGACCATGCTATGATTCTAGGAGGCGACTTCAATCTGCCTTGTATTGACTGGCGTAATTACGTTCACATTACAGGTAGCAGGGATAAGGCAGCTTCTGAAGTAATTCTCGAATTGTTCTCAAATAATCATCTCGAGCAGCTAGTTAATGAACCTACGCGGTGTTATAACGGTAGCGAAAATATTTTAGATCTGCTGGTTACCAACAGGCCAGAATTATTCACCGAAATTTCAACGACCACAGGTATAAGCGATCACAAAGCTGTAATTGCAACTATCAGACTAATGACCAAGCGAAAAAGGAGAAAACGGCGGATTGTATACAAATTAAGTAAGGCCTCTAAGGAGTGTTTTAGAACCTACCTGAGGAATAATTACCATAACTTCAAGTCAAAAAATGACACCGTTGAAGAGATGTGGCATCGATTTATACGAATAGTCAGGGAAGGTATGGATATACATATACCGAAGCGGATAATAAATGGGGAGGATGATCCACCGTGGTACACATACGAAGTCAAAAGATTACTCAAAAAACAAAGGAGGATACACGCACGCTCAAGAAGGAAGGGGTGTCGCAGTGATTTAGAAACCTTAGCTGAGTTAAGAGGACGTATTAAGAATGTAATGCGTGAGGCCTTCAACGATTTTCATTCCAACTCTCTCTCTAAGAGTCTCACAGAAAACCCAAAGAAATTCTGGTCGTATGTACGAAAAGTCAATTGTACCAATAGCAATATACCAGCACTAATTCGTGAAAGTTCAGAGGTTAATGAAAGCCGCGATAAAGCTAACGTACTAAATACTGTATTCAAAAATTCATTTACTGCTGAAAATAAGGATAGTGTTCCCGTTTTTCCACACCATGTCGAGTTGGTGATGGAATCATTACAGATAGATACTGCAGGTATCATAAAGCAATTAGAGCTCCTGAAGTGGGGGAAAGCACCGGGCCCAGATGGAATTCCAGTAAGAATATTTTCAGAATATGCGGCAGAAATCGGCCCATTTCTGTCTGATATATTCAGTAAATCATTAGAAGAGCGAAAAGTGCCTTCAGACTGGAAAATCGTGCAAGTAACTCCGATTTTCAAGAAAGGTGATCGAAGTGATCCTGGAAACTATCATCCAATATCTATAAGTAGAGTTATGGAGCATATTATATGCTCGAACATTATGAAATTTCTAGACGATAATAATTTGCTTACAACAAATCAACACGGATTTCGGAAGAAAAGATCATGTGAAACACAGCTGGCCCCATTTACACACGATGTAATGAAAGTTATTGATGCAGGTTCACAAGTAGATGTCATTTTTTTAGATTTTCAGAAAGCCTTTGACTCTGTGCCACACAACCGCCTTTTAGCGAAGCTACGAGCGTACGGTATATCGGATCAGCTTTGTGAATGGATAAAGGATTTTCTAATTGGTCAGTCGCAGTATGTCGTCGTTGAAGGAGAAAGTTCTTCTAGTCTAGATGTTACATCGGGGGTACCTCAAGGAAGTGTAATAGGACCACTTCTTTTTTTAATTTTTATAAACGATCTCGGAGACAAAGTGAAAAGCCTTTTTAGATTGTTTGCTGATGATGCGGTTATTTATAGGGAAGTAAGGAATTTGGCCGATTGCTTAGAAATTCAGCATGATCTGGATATTATTTTGGCATGGTGTGCTGAGTGGCAACTTACGCTAAATTGTAAAAAGTGCAAGACAATGAGCATAACTAACAAAAAGAATCCAATTGTTCAGAAATATGAGTTAAACAATTCAGTTATTGATATAGTCGATTCTATGAAATATTTGGGAGTAACAGTACAAAGGAACATGAAATGGGACTTACACATTAATTCGTTGGTAGGTAGAGCTAATTCTAGGCTGCGATTCATAGGTCGAATATTGAAAAATTGTAATGAACAAACAAAGGAGATAGCGTACAAATCTCTTGTGCGTCCACATTTGGACTATTGTTGTGCCATTTGGGAATCCGTTTCGTAAGGGGTTGATCGAAAGTATAGAGAAAGTACAGAGAAGAGCCGCTCGATTCGTGACCACTTGCTACAGTCCTTATGAAAGCGTCACAGAACTGATTAGTAGACTAGGCTGGGAGTCTCTGGTAGATAGACGACGCACGATTCATTTAAACTTAATGGTAAACATGCATACTCCCACTTTCACTCACGAGTGTAGTGAAATACTTCGTCCACCAACCTATTTGAGCCGGAATGACAGGATAGATAAGATTAGAGAAATAAGGTGCCGCAATGATTCTTATATGAATTCTTTTTTCCCTCGTACCATTAGGGATTGGAATGCACAACAAAGAGATTAGCTTTGGTGCTGAGCACCCTCTGCCACCCACAATTTTGTGAATTGCAGAGTATATATGTAGATGTAGATGTAGAACTGGAGCAAATGATAAAAGTATAGGCAATCTCATACAGATCTCTGAGGTTCTTTTGTGAGAATGATGAAAATGTAAATTTAATTTAATTGCCATGGATCACACTCCCTGGTGGCAATTTCCCTGCACATCCATTTTCCCCTTTCTTTTTCCTGCCCACTTTTGCCCTCTATTAATTTCAACTTTGAATTTGTTCAATATTTTTGCTAAAATATTCATCATTTTCCTTAGTAATTTATTCCCATCCCCGATCCTCATTACCAATGAAAGAAAAACTTCCCACACCCATATGCCTGAAATTGAATGCCAGTTTGTGATCATGGTCATCTTTCTCTTCCATTAATTCTCTTAATTCTTCTGTCAATATCTTTCAATGCCTCATTACCAAAGACACGTGTGTCCGTATTATGGATATTCATTAAACATCGATGCATCGTATCCATTCGATGTTTGCCATATGATACATCGAATTGATTTTATGTTTTGACAAAGAATTCTTCTATTCGATGCATCAATTTTTTTTATAAAAACACCGAACAATGAAAAATGTAACCCTGGTTACTAATGACAAAGAACAATAGAAATAAATGTTGATATTAGTAAATGTATTAAAGATTGAATTAAGTTATTTTAATTTGAAATAACTGTCATTAACAGGAAGTGATACCTGTGAGCAACTAGCAGGTCATAACAACAGTGAAGATGAATTTTACTTGTGGTTGGCTCTCCTGTCCGTATGCGTGAATGAATTAAATTAATTTCTTAGGTTTGCTCCTATTGTTTGCCGGAGAGTCAAGAAGTTCCGACAGATGGAACAACACATACTATATGACTCAGAGGTTTTTAGAGTTATGCATTGTCGTCAATAATATAATTAATCACCATGAAACTGCACCACTTATCAGTAGCAGATCCAGGAAGGGGCTGAAGGCTCCCCCAAAAGTATCTATGTTAACCCCCCCTTTATTTTTTTTAACTCTATTGATCTTTTAATGGCAGCATCGGCATTACTATAAAGAAGCCTATCCCTGCTCGACTCAAGCCCCCCCCCCCCAAATGAAATCTGGGAACACACTTTCTCGCTCTACAGCAGTCGCAAAAATCAAAAACTTAATGACAAATAATACACAAAATTTTGAAATGTCAGAATCTTGTTCAGACCTATCTGAAAAACCAGAATAGAGCTTTTCTTTATGGGAAGATCATCATAAATTAGTAAACAACAGGTGGAAATTAACACAGTCTGAGAATGCAATTTCTGATGAATTATCTATTTACTTGCATAGTCCAGTAGGAAGACTCAATGAGAATCCTTTGCAAATCTTGAATGATCTAAAAGTTCAGTTTCCTAAGCTTTATAAAAATACCTTCATATACTTGACTATTGTCAGAACTTCTGTTCCATCCAAACGTTTATTATCAAAGGCTACTGAAATAGAAAATCAGCAAAGGAATAGAATGAAAGGAAAACAATTAACTAAACTTTTGTTTCTGGAAAGTTTGCTTAAACAGCTATGGTGTTAAATGGTGAAAGACTTAAAATTACTATTTTTAGGCAGATTCAATGACCTTTTTTTTTTGTAATTGTCTGATCTCGTAATAAAATATTTCTTTTAATCTGTAGTTTTTTGTTTCACTTATAAAGCTATATCTCACTCATACAACTTTACTTAACCAACATACAGGATTATAAAATTATTTTTTTAATGTTGCATGAACAATAATACTCTGACCTCGCATTCGGGAGGATGCGGGTTCAAATCCCCATTGGGTTTGAGTTTTTCATGGTTTCCCCAATCACTCTAGGTGAATGACGAGATGCTTCCTTCAAAACACCTATGTCAAATTCCTTCCTACTCCTTGTACCATTCATTTCCTGCCTCTAATGATCTCGACATCAACGAGGACTAAAGACATAAACAAAAAAAGTATAAAATTAAACACATCATTACAGCTACAGCACTGCACTGCTGATATAGTGTTACTCTGCATTTACATGGATCAAACGAAGAACATTCTGCATTCAACTAGAAATGGTGAATATCAAAGTATTGTCACATTTTCTCTTTGCGATTTTAAAGGAACAGGTAAGAGAAATGAAAAAACATTTGCTGACGAATATTGTTGGTTTGTATTTGTTGAGCTAAGAAAAACATAAACGTATTTTATGTTGAAAAAACATTGATGTTTTTAAATTATGCACCTTAAAACATCGATGTAGGGTTCTATGTATTACATCGAATTAAAAAATCGATATACTTTCTAAGTCGACACCCCTAATACATGGCTTGTTAACTCCCATGACTCTCTTCACACTCCTCCTGTCTTCAAATGAATCCCATTCCAGCTCCTTTATCATATCAGTAACTGAGTTTGATAATTTCGAGAAATAGATCTTTGTAGACCCTCCGAAGACATTGGCACTCGTGACAGTGTGGTCAGTGCCATGCTCTGAGTCCTTAAACCTGAACAGTTTCCTCCACAGTGTTTAACAGAAAAAATGCTGAATAGGTCCTGGGATTCATTACTGATGTTCAGTTTTCATGAACTTCCAACAATCTCCCTTCTAGATTTTACAGTCTTCCAAAAATCCACAAAGACTGTATACCTCTGAGACCATTCGTCAGCGCTTTTCAATCTCCTATGCATCCACTGGCCAAATATTTAGCAGAAAAGTTGAAGATTTTGAGGAACTCTTCCTCCACCATCAAAAATTTCTCCCACTTCATTGAAATCATCAGGAACAGACGACTAGGAGGAAATGAAATTCTTGTCAGCTTTGACGTCACGTCGCTTTTTACCAATGTGCCAGTAGACGAGGTCATTAATATAATCAGAGAGCGATTAGAATCGCTCAACTTGCCACTAGAATGAACTTCACTTACTGATTCTTAAGACTTCTGCGGCCGTCTTTGTACATGATTTATAGCTTTACGGGCTATGCCACGTCGTTTATTGGATTGTCTAAGCTTTCAGCTGTTATACTCCAGCCATCTTCAGAGATACTGTTTATATTTATGTTCACATAGCAACAGTCGCCAAGCATCGCAGAGGAAAAGGCCGCTATCTTCGTTGATGTTGGAATTCCTTGAGATTTCTGCTGCCTCTTTCACACGTCGAGGCCACCACTGGCTTTCTCTCCACAGTAGCCTCATGTCTTGAAATTTTATTTCCTGCTCGGTGTTAATAGCATGGCAAACAATGGCAGATTTGTCACTGTTGTTATATTTGTAGTGGCGGATATGTTCTTTAAGTCTCTCCGCCACTGTGCGACCTGTCTCGCCGATGTACACACTGCCACAGCTGCAGGGGATTTTGTAAACACCCATAAGCTGGTGTAGGTGCAATCGGTCTTTTACCCTGGATAATGACTGGCCAAGTTTGCACTGAGCTTTATACACGATTCACACCTCCATCCGCTTAAACAGTTTCCCAATATGATCAGTGATATCACGTATGTATGGAAGACAGGCGTTTTTTTTTTGGCGCATTGGTAACATGTGATAAGTTGACATCTTCCAGGGGTTTTAGGTCTGAACACCCTTCTGATGTCTGATTCACTATAGGCGTTGGCTCAGAATATTTTTGGAAGAATCTCCATTTCTTCCTTCAGACTTTCCGAGTCACATGCTGTCCTCGCTCTTAAATTCTGAAAGAGGCAGCAGAAATCTTAAGGAATTCCAACAACATCAACGAAGATAGCGGCCTTTTCCTCTGCGATGCTTGGCAACTGTTGCTATGTGAACATAAATATAAACAGTATCTCTGAAGAAGGCTGGAGTATAACAGCTGAAAGCTTAGATAATCCAATAAACGACACGACATAGCCTGTAAAGCTATAAATCATTCACTTACTGAGTTCTGCCTGAAAACAACCTTCTTTCTGTACAAGAACTACTTCTACCAACAGAAGGAAGGAGCCACCATGGGAAGTCCAATGTCCCCAATAGTCGCCGACTTATTTATGGAAGCTTTCAAAGCTGAAGTTATCCATAATGAAACCGTCGCTATGGCTGAGATTTGTGGATGAAACCTTTGTCATTTGGCCCCATGGAATAGAGTCGCTTCATGTCTTCTTCGATCATTTAAACAGAGCCCATGATAAGATCAAGTTAACTATGGAGATTGAAATCGACAACCAGCACCCATTGCTGGATGTGTTAGTTACAAGAAATGATGATGGCTCCTTGGAACACCGAGTAAACTGAAAACCAACACATACTAATCGGTACCTCCATGCTGACTCTCATCATCATCCAGCAATCAAAAGTGGAATTTTAAAAACATTTACTCTCCGTGCATCCATGGTATGTGACAAAGTGAGCATGGTCACTGAAAAGAGAAATTTAAAGGAGACATTTGTAGCTAATGGCTATAGTGTAGCTACTTGTAATAAATTAATGGTATGTCTTGACCGCTCCACTTCGTCTCACACTGCAGCATCATCGGCGGAGAACAAAATACCACCTGACAAGGCGGTGGCCGTCCTGCCGTACATCCAAGGAGTGATGGATAAGATTGGTCGGCTGCTTAAAAAGAAGAATATCTGTCCCGTATACAAGGACCCTAGAAAATTGTTCAGCATCCTGACCAGCGTTAAAGACAAGAGAGAACATTTGCAAACACCATGGGTGCATGAAATTCCTTGTTGTTGCGGCAAGGTATACATTGGGGAAACAGCACGTACCGCTCAATGATCACACCACACATTCGAAAAATAACAACGCAAGTAAGTCCACTATAGATCTACATTCAGCCGATAGTGGCTACTCAATTTTATTTGATAAGACCAGAGTTATAGCCATTGAGAGCAGATGGTGGCCTAGACATTTAAGAGAAGCATTAGACACACAAAAGCGGCCGAACAACATGAATGCCGCAATGGTTTGCAACTTGACCATATTTGGTCATACCTGCTCAGGAAAACACAAGACGAACGACCCCATCCTACCGCCTAGATTCGGCACGGTGACATCACTGCGGACGAATAGCGCTCACACGTGCTAGCTTCCTGCTACTATATAAGGTGATAGCGACAACTGACAAAGCAGTCCTCTCAAGAAGGCCACAGCGCGATGGCAGAAATGTTAGGTTTAAATATATTGATGCGGCTCCACCTGGAGAACCAAGATCATAGAGTAAAATAAATTTACAAATAACTTTGATATATAGTGAAAGTGAAAGTAGTGAAGTAAAAGTAGTCTGGTTTGAGAGTGTTTTGGAAGAATCATGAAAAGTAAAATAGATAAATATTTTCTATTAGTCAGAAGAAAGGATAAAAAAAAAAAAAGCAAATCCAAATTTACCATATATGAAGGTGACTGTGTAGTGATAAACACATTTAAAACAATATTTCAGTGGTGAACCATACTGTTTCTAGTATTTAAGAGACATGGAAAGAAAATCAGATGTGCTCACTTCAATGCTCACCATGTGAATGGATAAACGAACCAAAAGGGGGGGGGGGGTAGTGGAAGTAGGTAGGATAATACTGAATCAATAATCATGTGAAATAACATCACTGGAAATACATTGCTAAAGAACTGAACATAAGTTGATGTAAATATTAATATAAGAGAGAGATAATATTAAAATTAAGAATTATAAATTAAATATAAGTGAATAAATAAATAAATGCATGGAAAGGAAAGGAGTTCACGTGGGCACCTACAGACAACACCATCACATGAATCATTTGACAACTCTGAGACAGTTGTTTGTTCAAATTGTGGGAACACACATGTGCTGCCACTGGATAGTCTAAGTTGCTGATATAAACTGTTTGCCTATGGGCATTCATTCTGATATAAAGTGGTGAGGCCTATAATCAACTGGCATAGTGGAAACAGGTGATTTTGTGTATGAGATGTGTTATAGTGCATGTCACATTTCCAGTGATGAGGAAAGTTTCCACTTTAGTCGGGAGGTACTCTTAGAGAAAGCTTTTGCGACTTAAACAACCTTGCAGTGTTCTCACAGAAACTCCAAAGGCAGTATCTGCAGTCTTCCAGCAAAAGTGAGTTTGTCTTCAGTTACCTTTCCTAGTAAAATCTTCTCATAGATCTATATATTGTTAGCCAGAATAAAACACATGTTTTCTGTGAAGCAGAAAACAGTCTTCTATTTGATGTTAGGAGGATACTACTTGATTGTAACAAAAATGATAGATTGTTGTTTCAAAAGACTAATGAAAGATTCAAGTTATAGAGATATGCAACTATGAAAATTAAAACTAGGAAGACTTCAACTATTAAACAGAAATGTATGATAAATTGCACAATGGTTCCATCATACCATAATGCTGATATATGTGGAGTCGACCTTGTTTAGGGCATCATCATAAAGTTATAAATAAATCATTCATTTTGGGCAGCAGAGGATACAAATTGAAAACCTGGTCTATGTCTTGGTTGCTGTTCATCCTTATACTGCTAAAACAGAAATTTCCTAAAATCAAAAGTCCTCAAAATTGGAAATTTACATTAAATGAATGCTACTTGTGTTTCCTCTGTCCAACAAAGATTGACAACTTACATATTTAATTGATACCATCATGTATCATATTTTAACTCATTGAATGATGGGTGTTCTCGTACCATTGTCAATAAGCAAATGCCAATGGTTGGTCTCTATAAGAGTCTGAAAGGACGATTATCTGTCAAATAGTCTGACAGCAAGTAACCTATCTACTTAACCTTCTGATAATAGGGACATTAGGCATCATTATTTATCCTTGGAAAGATAAATGTGTGAATTGACTATTATCTTTGTATATTCTTTCTGGTTGATTTCTGGACGGATCTGAATATGTGCATTGAATTTTAATAATAATAACAAAAAAAAAGATACATATGAAGACTGTGGGGTTTATATTTCATTATCAGTCTCTAATGGGAGCAATTTTTTTTATCGTCCTAAAAAATGTAGCACGTTTCAGAGACATTAATAGGAAGCAGTATACATGAAACATACTATAGCTAGCTGAAGTATAATTTTTAGACTGCGCAGTCCTTGCCAGCAAAGAGACTAGAGCTGGACTTGCTTTGAAAGGTCGCTGCTTCAAGTTTCGCCAAAGGCATGGGAGGCTTTAATTATGGGTTGTGTTCATCTCATATTATCCATACTGTGTGTAAAATTACTACTGGTCATAAGGTCACGCATACACTATGGGCGAAAAACAAACACAGTTGCTGCTGGGTGTATGGCTAAAACGGCTGAATGATAACAGACTGCCTAGTTTCTCACGTACAACAGGAAATAACAACTGTTTTACGTCAGGTTCGAAGTCACGCAGAGGTATCTGCCTGGTGTCAATATTGCTTCTCAGTAATGAGCATAAATGGAATTTGAACAAAATATCATCATATTTGACAATGAAAGATGTTCAACAAAAGCATATACATGCAATGAGCTGAGTAGCTGAACATACTATGATTTTTTTTTTTTTAAATAAAATCTGCCACCATTCTTGCTGATGTGTTTAATTCTTTATAACCTTGAACATGCTTCACTAATGAAATTTATTTCAGTTTTTTCCAATATCTGAGACACAGCATTGGATATTTTTAATTCCCAATAGGATTAAATTCGCAATAATGTAAAAAAAAAAATCTATTGCTTGAATTTTGAAAGAACCAGTAACAATGAAGCTGAACTAGTTTGTTGGGAGTATCAAAATTTTGTTTTTTGCTTAAAGTTGCAGGACAAACCCCAGGTCATTTCAAACGTTTGCAATTTATTTTTTGTTTGGTTTATCTGGAATCAAAACACAGTATGGTTGTATCAGTACCAGTAACCAGTAAGTCATACTGATGCCCATGTTTACTGAAGAGTGTCAAAGACAATAAGGCATATAGCATTGATCAATTAAGGCCTATATGCCTGAGATGTGAAGCAAATTCATTCCCATAGAGAGGGGGAGGGGGGTGATTGTAATGCGAATTTTGAATATCGGTGGATTTTTTAAGCTACTGCATTATTTTTATTTTATGATTTGAAATAAATAAATGCGAAGTAATTCTAAAACCAAAAGAAAATGCTGCTAGCCTTGTAACGTAATATAACCTTTACGCCTTTGGATTGGTTTATCATTAGATGCCGTTGTCTAATTTTATTAACGGCAGTTGGGCGCAGACTACAAGCCTCCAGAAACTGACAAACACAGCCGCCTGTGGTTTTCGAAAACAAGTAATATCTTCCAACTAAAACGTAGCTGCAGGAGCTGAATTAGCGTCGAAACACGTTTCACTTGCCGACTTATTCTTCATAGCTTTCAGAATTTTATTTTACCGCGAAATTCAATTACTTCGATTTCTCTGCAACTTTCAAAATAAATGACAGACTTAAAGTCAAAATATAAAACCAGAAATTTCCTGGGCCTGGTGGAGCAAACACTTTGGATCTTGCACATTTAAGTAAAATCGCCTTTTTGACAATGTGAGCCACTCTGGCTGCATTACCATCGGCTGGGCAACTTGTTCGGCGTATTTCACGGAATTGATTTTAATCATCGCCCGCTTTAGCCCACCAGCTCGAGACGCCATTCCCATCATATTAGCAGCATGTGATGAATATTTAGAATTGCTAATATTGAACTGAATTCTAATCGCAGTTCAACCCGTGAACGCATTATGTTAAAATGTTCATATATTTTCTCATTTCTCTTGCTCTCGAATTTGCCTTTCACTATCATCAATGTCAATTATTTCAAATAAAATGGGGGATATTTTCTTCATATTAAATAAATTATGTCTCCAAATTATTTTATTATAAAACCCCTATTTTATGCTCTGCAATAAATAAACTAATAGACAACCAATAATTTAATCATTAAAAACCTTAATTTATTCGAACTGCCCATTGTGTGTAAACTGAAGAAAAAAAACCTAGTGCATGTATCAGTGTATACACAAATAATATATGTAAGTTTTTGTGTATTTTTCCTGTGGTGCAGAATCGCTGACATTAATTAATGGTGTAGTATTGAGTTCAGCGATGAATAGGCGGTTGTGCACTGCCGGTACCTTGGATGACAATCGTCGCCGCGTATGGCGGTGACCTTGGGGCAGGCCCCATTCTTAGAATGCCTTGGAGAAGCAGAGGGATGATACCTCCTGGCGTCGCAGTTATTGGAAGCCAATGTGTGTGACTACAGGTCACAGCTGATAGTGATAGAGGGAACGCTGACGTAGCAACGGTACGTCACGGACATCCTGCGTCCTCTTGCGTCATATCCTATGCTACAGTATCGTGGTGCCATTTCTTAACGGCAAAATGCTCGACCACTCACCCCACGTGTCTCTATGCACTGTGTATCTGTGAGAGAGATGTTGAAGTACTTCCGTGACCAGCAAGATCCCGAGATCTGTCCCCGAGAGTGCATATGTGAGACCAGCTCGGACGCAGTGGCGTAGCTAGGTCAACAAGGGCCCCGGTGCAAAAAATTTATTTTGGGCCCTCAGGCCAGACGGGTGACGTATTTTTGCTTTGTGTGCTGGTAGGGGCCCCTTGAACTGAGGATGGGGACCCTTGAATTGTCTTTTGGGGCCCCCGAGCAGTGGTTGGGGCCCCCCCTGAGCAGCGAGGGGCCCTTAGTGAGGGGCTCCTGTGTTCTCAGGGGCCCCTTAGACGACGGTCGCCAGTTTGCCGTGAAGGCTCGTGGGCCCTCTAAACTGCGCTTGAGGGTCCCTAGAGGTGCGCTTAGGGACCCCTTGAGATATGCTTGGGGGCCCCCTGAGCGTGAGGGCCCCGGTGCACTGCACCGCCTAGCCCCATAGTAGCTACGCCCCTGCTCGGACGTCCCAGTGCCAGTATCTAGGATATCAAGGACTAGGTACAACAGTTGTAGGCCACACTTTCCAACCGAATCAGTTCATGCATCCTGGCCTAGGGGGTTGCAACGGTATTATTATTATTAATTTTCATTGCGATGGAGTATTCTCATAAGTAGGCTCATATTACCAAGTTCTTTGTAAATTTATCTAGATTTTGTAATCACTGATATAACATTACAAACCCTCTCAGCCCGTTAAGTTTCATTTCCTCTCCCCCATTCTGGATGTTGTAAGGACAAAAGCTGCATACCGGGGCTGTAGTATCGCTTTAGTGCCTTAACCAATAGTTCACGTGGATTCAAAGTTCTGTGGAAATTTTACAAAATAATTTTAATTTGACCATGTAGCCCTTTTGGATCTCAACTGAAATGCTTAGAGGTCGCCACTAAATTTGTTCAAACCACAAACTTAGAAAAGGTTTCCAGTCTACTATGAAATCACAAGTCCACTTTGCTCGGAAAATTTGAAGTTTATTTTAAAAAAAGTCACACGTTCAAAAATAGCATTATACAGTTGAGTAGGCTATCGAACAAACGTTTCCGAAACATTGCAGATTGTGGAAAGAAAATTTACCGAACACCCCTTTGAAATTTTAAAAGTTCTAAGTAGTCTTCATACTCGCAGACTAACACACGGATGTTCCAACATGGCTGCCTATAGGTCGCAACTTTCCGCCGGCTAACAACTACTCCGACGCGAACTGACGTAGATTTACTTACATAGCGTTCCCAGGACACAGAAAAGACCAAAGCATGATGGCGGCGGTAGCTTATATAGGGTTACCAAAATCTGTGACGTAAGCAGCTGTACCACATCTTTTCGCTTCCGCGAGATCAAAAGTGTGTGTAATTTATTTGACGATCCAGATTATTAAAATTGTTTAAACTTTGACAATGCCTAGACTTATCTACCAGAAGTCCAACGGCAGTTTAGTGGGAAATTTAGAGTGATTAGTTTTAAAGTTTTATTTAATTCCGCGTGGTGATACAAAGCTCTGAAGTAGGGGATTAACCCCTACCTTTGAATTTTTACAGCGACAATCAACGACAATCTATCTTCAAAAACTTAATTACCAGACAAATGCTAAAACTTTTTACTAAAACCATTATATATTCAGAGTCGTCTTAATTAGGGCTGTCTACTGATATAAATTTCAAATTAATATTCCTTTTAATTAAAAACTCATTATTTTCTCTTAATTAAAATCACTAATTAAACTTTGCCGAATTACTTAATTTTATTACTTAAATAACGGGGACAATGCTTACTATAGCTGGTGATAAAAGTTCAGCTGTAGCTTTACTTAATTTGAAGATATTTCAAATCTTAGATTTTTACTTTTGTGATCGCGTGTTTCAAAACTTGAGCAAAGCAGAATATCTCTTAAAATAAACATTTCTCGATAGGATAAATACACTTTAAAATGATTTTTATTTTGAATTGTCACTATGGGGAATATTACAGGAAAATTCCTTAAAGTTGAAAACTACTCTTCTCGAAATTTCTAAGACCAGCCTAAGCAAAACTAGAATTTGCCAAAATTCTAAGGTTCTTACAATGTTTCACTTCTCCTTTTTTAAAAATTTTTGTCAGACAGCGTATTTTACACATTATATAATATGCCGGTATATCAAGCATAACTAAAAGCACGCCGTACCGATAGATAAATTCCCTAGGTTATTATCCTCACAGCACACAATCTCCCTCGACGACACATAAAATGAATGAACATTGTTCATTCTGGCATTAATAGGATCAGAGTGATCGAAAAAGGATTATGTGAATATAAAACCAGCTGTGAGCAAACATACAAGAGCAGTTCAATAAGTTCTCATCATCGTATGAACATTATGATGATGAAGTTCTATGAAATTAAAATACAAAAAGTGCTATAGTAAAGTTCGCTCTAAATCAAGGATTCAGAATATTGAAAGACAGCTCTAAACAACGGGCCACTGCATGTTGAAAAAGTACTCTTTCTGACGCACATGTAACCAATAGCGATAATTCCTCAATGACCATACTATATGCCACAAGAGCGAAATTCGTCTGGCAATAAATAATTCGTCAGAAGCAGTTATTAAGAGACAACTTTAATTTACAACATTTAGGATTCAAGTGTAGAAAAATGGCCAACGACCGCTTTGTGTAGACTAGGTTTAAAAGTTCTTGTACGATGAGAGAAGAATACAATGAAGGAATTGTGAAATTTATTACAAACCGTGCAACTTATTCTCATAACTGAAAGCTGTTATAAGAACAACAAAGACAAGTTGTTAGGTGTTTGCTAACAGGCCAAATATTCAACCTATTGTAACTGTACAAAAGAATGATGATGTCTTTAAGAATCAATAAAATGAAATTCTAATAAAATAAGTTATGATTGTATTTACCGCAACATTCATAAATAGTGTTGGAGGAAATTTAAAAAAATAATCCCAAATGTTACATTCAAATACGAGTTTTCAGAATACTTTCTTTACGCAAAATAAATTGGAGTTGGCAAAATCAAAACAACCTATTTGATTTGGGGTGTACAGAGAGCAGCTAAAACCCAAAAGGAAGATGATAGTGAACTCGGGGCAGTTGATGTGCCAAATGATCTTAAAAGCGTAAAAGATTAGTGGTATTTTTTTTATATGAAATGAAATTTTTGGCCTTGACTGATTTATTTCCAGCGACCTCATTCTGCCCGAAGCCACACGAGTGCTGAAACGGGTCGCCGAGCGCTAGCTCTTTCATGAGCAATGTTAACGTTCCGTTACGTAAAGTGGAAAGCGAGTGGAGATTAAAATGGTTCCCAGTGTACTCTTATCTTCAGCGACTAGAAAGAGGACACGCTATCTATGGCTGATTCGAGTTCGTCACTGTGGCAGATGAAGATATTTCACTGCTGGTGGAAGTCTCCAAACTGACTGTCATTTATTCTTCTTTAAAATGGGATTTTGTTTTTTTGAAGCAGCTCCCCAACTGAATGTATGCTAAAGTAAAACGTTAATTCTTTCTTCTTTGAATCGGGAGTTGATATGCGTTACATTAATTAATTGAGAGGATGTTTAGCCCAAAAAACTTCGGATTCTTCAGGCTGAAGTAAGTCAGCTCCTGACTGTTAGCTGGTTGCCAGCATCAGCAAAATAATACAAACTATGAAAGTTCCAGAGATGTTATTTCGTTGTTGTCGGGACGATAGATGTTATTCCTCTATGTTTTTATTTTCAGTGCAACTTTTACATTGTTCATTTAAAATAAATTTCCTCAGTTCGCTCAATCCGTACGCTTCATTGCTGTTTATATGCAATGGGTGTTAGCAACGACAAACAGACTTTTGGTTTGGACAGCATCTATGTCTATGTGCATAATACATCGTACTATTTGTTCAAAATAATTTAAAGATGGCCGATTTTAAGGTGTTGGAAAAGTCCTGTACCTCCTTCTTTAATTGATATGTCTTTAGACAAGTGTAAAATATGAACTTCCTCAATTTATTTCTGTCCAGGACATCTTCTTTCATTTGTTTATAGCTCCTGCCTTCTTTAATATCTGTTATTGTTTCGAACATTTTTCTTACTTTTCGTGTGTTTCTTTCTATTTTACTTTTCATTATCCTCTTTTGTATACAACTTCTAAGTAGTATTTGACCTCAACAACATGATTTACCTTCTTTATCATACTCATCAGGTTTTCTCTCTTCTAACCTCCTCAAAACCTCTTCAGTTCTCATTCTGTGAATCCATTTCAATTTCTCCATATTTCTTTATAACCACATTTCAAAACTTTGCAAATATTTTTCTTCCTTCTTCTCGATTTTCCTCGTCTCTCATCAGTTATCCGTATGGCACAGCATTCCACACGAAACACGTGGCAAATATCTCTGATCTCATTCGGGTTCTTTCTAACTGCTAGCAATCCGTTTACTTTGCGTTTTATTTTGTGCTGTTACGAATAAATTTCTCAAATAGAAGTTCCGACTATATTTGAAGTAGCATGTCCTCTTAAAAAGTGCAAAAAGTTAGCGTGGATTATTATTAACTGCGATGGAGCTAATGCTCAAGTGGAAATTTTTCTGCACTTCATCGAATGTTTAATGCGCATCCTTACATCAAATTCTTTCTCCATTTGAATAATTGTTCAGCACGGCAATCATTACAGATCCTGACTTCTTTATCTAAATGAACATTTTCCCACTAGAAGCTGAGTCCTAATTTACTCATAGGCCTAGTGAAGGAGTTTTCCCGTCCGTATTCTAGTCTTCCTTGTCAACATACGCATTGTACTCAACCGTTTCCTAACTTCAAATGACTTCCAACCCAACTTCTGATTGTACCTCACGATAATTTCAGCAATTAAATCTGCCTACCCTCCTCTGCACTCCTTCACATTCCTATATTTGACTCCTAAATGTGAGTCCTGTCGTACTATCCTAGCATTCCCAACCAAGGTCGTGACCTAGATTACAAACCTGTCATCTTTTTCAGCTGTCGCAAGTATCGACCTCCAGACTTTGTACCCGGATGGATGATTCAAAGTTACTGAAAGTTCACGCTTCCCCCTCGTGAGCCCCAACTGATTCACAGGCTGTTCCGTTGTTATGAAATGATAACACGTTAAAAATTTTGTCATGTAAGACATTAAGAAATCAGCTGCAAGGAATCTAATACATTCATAATAATACATTTGAATATGCACCTAAGAAGAAAAACAAATTTTCTGTAAAGTGGATTAAAATCTTAATGGATTCAAACAGAATGAAGTCTTGTTAGCTGTTTTGCGTTACATTAGCATCGGTGGCCCGTGAGAAGCATTACAAGGCCATCCTGATATTATAGAAGTGTTTGACTTCGGACACTTCAGAGTCCAATTTGAGTGTTCAGTTACGGTGCTTCTGCAATTTTCAATTGCTTAAAAATACTTAGCATATAATGTAGGCGTTTGGACACTGAATCCTTAAGATCTGTAACCTTTCTCGGAGCTCTAGCAGAAAATTTTACTACTGCATCCACAGAAGCGTGGCTGCTGAGAAAAGCGCAAAGAATGAGCAAATGTTTGTTCTGAAATTAGTTGATTTAAATGTGCTGCGATTGTGATATTAGGTATTATTCTGAAGTATGTAATATTCAGTGCAGTAAATCAAATGTACGAACAATTTATCTAAATATACCTTACTCAGTGAATAATTTACTTAAACTTTACAAAGTACTAACGAAGTCATTCATGCGATGCTTCATGGTAGTGCTCAGTTGTATCAGAAGTAATGTTGCAAAGCAATCAATGAATTTTAAGATCAAAAAAAGAAAATCATTAATCGGAAACGCGGATGAGTGGGTAATTTTCTAATATTAATGTTTAAAGTCAATAAATAATTTACCATATTATATTGTTGTATGTTGGTTGTAATAAACCCATAGTTAAACTGTCAGACCGCAAACAAGAAAAACATAAATTTTACTGTCTTAATTTAAGTCATTTAGTCATTGGTATCAGTTAAGTAAAATGTGAATCTATTCTGTGAGTTACAGTTCCATTTCAAATTTTCTAACGAATAAAATAATCACAATGCATGACTATTATGGAAACTGTAGCATGCACCATCAGATAATGCCGTCTATTCAAAGCTCTGCCTGCAGGCCCGATTTGATGGTATGTCCACATTTATTTTAACAAATCTATCACAAAAAAGACGAAGAATTTAAAAAAATAAATGAAAACAGTAAAGGAAGACAGTGTTGAAACATCCTATTTGAAAACTAAATACTTTAATGAGATTATAATATTTGTTAAATACATGTCCCGTTATCATATCAGTCTTGTATGCAGAGTTTTGAGTAGGCTACTTTAAAAATTAGCCGTCATTAGTTATTGTCATAGTCAGGTGAAAGGTCAGGTCTTTTTTATGCAAATAGTTGTTTGTTTTGAAATTATATTATTCTTTCGTATATAATATTCATTACATTCAAGATTTTCCGTAAGATCCGTGTGCTATTTACTTGACCATAAGTTTTATCCAAACGAACAACTTACCTAAACTTATTTTACTAAATAAACAATTTACTTGAACTTTACCAGGTACGAACGAAGTCGTCCCGTATGCAACGCGACTCAATGCGAATGCGATGCTTCATGCTATTGTTCCACTATATCAAAAGTAACGAATAACGAAACGATACGATTGTAACGAGGTTAGGGGCCATCCACAAATTACGTCCCCCACCCCATGTCACAGGTTGTCTCATTTGTGGGACCCCCCCCCTTTTTTCCCCTGGTGTGACGTCATATATTTTGCAATTTTAAATTTATAAATTAAAACAGCACTTCCAAAATGATTTATGTATTTCTAGTTAAAAAATCATATCAACAATAAATCCAAAATTCAAGAAAATATATTTAAAAAAATCGAATTGATGATACAAAATTGCATCATCATGTGACCATGGATTTTGAACCCATTCGTAGATACTGTTTATTATTGGCATAATAGTCACCATAAAGCATTGTCATCGTTTAATAAGCAAATAACTTCCCTGTTTCGTCTAGCGGCAATGCTTTCTGAACGGATCTTCATGGGGAAAACCTCTAGTTGCCTCTTATGTGTTATGTTGGTTAGTGGCACAAATTATGCATGTGATGTCACAAAGTTTATGACACGTCCCCCCTCCCCCCTTGTCACACGATGTCACACTTTGTTGACTACCTCCCCCCCCCCCCACTCAAGGTGTGAAGTAATTTATTGATGGCCCCTCATCCCGTACGCTAAGCGACTCGATGCGATGATTGATGCTATTTTTTGTATCAAAAGTAGCGAATAACGATTCGAAAGTAACGGGTACTGATTGGTTTAGTGACAAATACATACGGGTACAGAATTTCTCGTACGTTAAGTATAACCACACGAAGGCTTACAATGGAGCGAAGAGAAACTAAATAATATTGTTAAGGAATACAAAGTAAACACCGCAATAATTACACAAAGCGGAAAAGGTAAAAGGGTACCAAAGCTCTAGAATTGTATGTGTTGCTTACAGTCGTGTACAAAGGGGGGGGGGGGTAAACGAGAAATCTTGCGAGATAACAGTTGGGTTTACTGTTATCTTATGCTTTAGCTGAGAGTATAAAGGTTATTTCATAGCCAGATTGACCAAAGTATTCAATTGACTTTTTAATTCGCTTAATGTAACAAGGTTCTTTCATAAATGAGAACTCGGTAGAAATCTAAACTCGCATTGTTATTAATATGATGTAGATTGCAGACTTCAGACTCCGATGATACAGCAGAAGCACATTGAAAGTTGCTTTAATCGAAATATAACTTCAAATGCACCAGCTTTACTATAACCTGATGACTACATTTCAAAATGTGTTCTGTAGGCTTTGACAATAACTATTGCAAGTTTGTAGGTTTCGAAATTGGCCTGGCAAATAAACCTCACTACGTACAACACGCGAGCAGTTCAGAATTAATATTTAAGGAAAAAATCGCGAAATATAGCAGTCGGAAAACTGTTTTTTTTTTTTTTTTTTTTTAATAATGGCCTTCGGTCATTGCGACCATTTAACCAGCTCCAATTTGTTTTTGTACAGAGTATTGTATCAGCCTCTAATCATGACATTGTGGACACTACAGTGAGGACAGCACAAGACGAACACAACACTTAATTAAAACCACCCATGCCCGAGGCCGGACTCGAACCGGCGGCCCTTGCAATGCGAAGCCAGCACGCTAGCCACTACACTGCCAGGGCCGGCGGAAAACTGTTTTAAGCCGATGCCTCAAGAAACTTAACAATGATATTAAAGTTATACCAAACAGCACAATACTGTTAATTTTCTTTACTACAGACTAGCAACAGTGATTATTAATTAGTACTGTATGGTACCCACTTCTGAACGCCCAGTAATAGACAGCTGCCATGGAGGTAGTTACCTTCCTATGACAACTCTCTTGGGAAATTTAATTAGAGTTGTTTCCCCTTTCCTTTATTTTTCGAATCTTGAAACGAATCACCATTTACTCGAAAATAGAATGCCATGATCGCCGCTTCTCACTAACCCAGTAAGTTCTATTTTCCTCGCACTCACATGTCGAGGAGAATCTGCCTTTTTCGATTTTGATAGACGCAAGAAAGAGGCCTCTGTGTTTGACTAAAAAATCTAGCGTCATTTCGCGTGACTACAGGGCGTCGATGAAAAATAAACATAGTTCTTCAGAAACCTGATTTATACTCAGTTTCTAGTTTTAAAAGCCTTCTTTCAACCTCTGAGGCAGATTTATTTAAAAGCCTCTCATTACACGAAGTCCTACTCCTAGACAGTTACATGGTGGGCTTGTTAACGTGTTCAAATCGTCTTTGTCGCTGTTTTTTTCCGGCGTGACCTCGATTGTCCGGTAGACCTGGAAATAGTTCTCTTTTATAGCTGCATCATCAGATACCAAGTCCTGACTGCCTTCTGTTAAATTGTTTATAACATTAAGTGCATCTAGAGGCACTGTTACAATACATCCCTCTGAAGTAAATTATCAGATATGCACGACTTCAATGTAATTTCAGGGTATAGGAAACAAACTATTCAGAAAACTGGCAAGATTTATTAACATTTCTGAAGCGGAATTTCATCTTAATTTCTCGTTTTTCCTGTTTGTTCCCCCGATATCAATTTACGCCTGTACTTCATTATTCATTAATATAGGCCAAAGTGATTTCCATCTAGTACATAAAATTTATTTCATTTACGCCTGGTTCATGAGTTTCAGCATTCCTGATTAGGTTTCCGTCCGTTTCTAATATATTCCATACTAACTGTCGAAAATTAGTAAAACTTCAATATTGGACGCAGATTTCTCAGATCACAAAAATGTATCATTTTCCATCATTTCTCCACTCTAATTTCAATGTAATTTGTAGCAAAATTTTTATTTTTGCTTTTGAAGTGAAATATTTTGTCTCAACAATTGCTCATTGAGGCACATGCCACCAAATTTGTTCTGGAGGAAATCGTCGATTCTCTTCACTCAAAAAATGAGCATAGATAGGTTTCAAACATTGTTACTAAACACTTAAAATGGCCACAAATTCTCTATTCCGGTTTATATTCGCGACGTGTGTCTCCAGAGCTATCCATTCACATAACATTTCCCGCATTTTGATAAGATGGACAGTTACTAAAAGGAACTCGAACACAAATTAATTCGCACTTTCTTCCTGGGTAAAATATTCCGGAGGTAAAATAGTGCCCCATTCGGATCTCCGGGTGGGGACTGCTCAGGGAGGAATCATCAGAATGGGTAGAAACATTCTACGAGTAGGAGCGTGGAATGTTAGAAGTCTGAATAGGGCAGGTAGATTAGAAAACATAAAAAGGAAGATGGAGCGACTTTAGTTAGATGTTGTTGGGATTAAATGGAAGGACGCACAGGATTTCTGGTCTGGGGAATACAGGATAATTAGCACACAAGCTGTTAATGGAGTCGCTGGTGTAGGATTTAAAGACTGATGACGGAAAAAAAGGACTCCTTATTTCTTTCCTTTAGAGCAGGGGTGGCCAACCCGCGGGGGCCGCATGGGGCCCACCTTGAACATTTTTCCGGCCCGCGAGATTCATAACACTTTTACAAAATTCATTTGTTTTATGAAGGCCAAAGAAGTGAAAACCAATGTATTAAAAAAAAATACATTATTTGTGCATCCATATATTCAAACTGTCGAAATTACGAGTATCATTATTATTAAATTATCCATGTTTACATATAAGAATAATAGTAAACACCATAATAATAACCAATTATGTTTCAATTTCACTCCAAAAGAATCTCTGTAGTGGGTATAAATTTAATATGAGGATATATGATTTTATAAGCGACCTGCGGCGTTATGATACTTTTCCACAGTGGCCCGCGAGATCATTTGGGCTGTCCACCCCTGCCTTAGAGGTTTGGAGCCTACGTGAAATGTACGTCTCTTTTTAAATTGCTACATATACTCCAAAGCACAACTGTGTTCTAAATACTAACACTTTCTTAGTAACAATTTGAACCATAATTGTAATGGTATAGCACTAATAACAAAGAAGTTAACTAGTGACCACAGAATTGTTAACAAATCAGCTGTTTGATAAATTTAAAGTCATACTTTCCCAATAATAACAGACCCAAACAATAATTCCGTGTGATCGTAGTGACCTGGTGACAGAGTTTCTATTCGCTGCGCATTCCGCCCCTGTCGTAACCGCCTTAACCTAACCCGGCAATCTTGCCGGGTACAGGGGACTTACAGTTTAACGTGGAACCCATACTTCACATTACATAGCATGCTTCGCCAGAGGTGAAGATCGGGTTAAGGGCCTACGAAAATCCCCGCTAAGACAGGGATTCGAATCGGGGACCTGTCGATTTCCAGTCATACACCTTAACTAATGAGACACCAAACCTTTTTTTTTTTTAAAAAAAAAAAAGTTTAAGTATAATGATGCATGTCAACTAAAGCTGGTGACTCTATTACTTCTCTCTCGCTGATTGACCACTCTGAGAAATTTACTTCAGGGTAACAAAGAATTTATCATGTCAGAATTATTTTTATTTATAATTTTTCTTGAGATATATACACAATTATAAAGCCCTAGAAGCGATAGTCCATAAGATATGCAAAATAAAGTTCTTCATCCAAAATTTTGTGATAAATCCTAAGCAGCGGGAAGTCGGTGGGAGCCTGATTCGTGAATATTTCAACAGTTCAAATCTCTTCTATTTAACGTCTCCAAAACATTTTTGTCAGCATATGTAATACATTCGCGACAAATAATGTTTCATTGCTACAAATAAGTTTTATAGTTTCAAATTAAGTACACTTCTGTTTGAGAAAACTGATTGACGAAATGAGCATTTATATAATTATGTGCTTACGAAGATGACCTAGGACCAAACTTTTAGCCGACAGCACAGCCATTTATCGTTGATACCAATAACTTTTCAGGCCACATGTTATTCCAAAATTAAGATAGCAAAATGATTATTTTAATTTTGTCCTTTTGATTTATTTTACAAAGATTCTATGACATGTTTATGGCACGTCGTTTATGCAGTGAGCCTTAAATGACAGTATCTTCATTATGTGGTTTGATAACTTTCCATAGTTGTTTCTGTAGAATTTGACATCTCTCCCAGTTTGTTGCAATCGGCCCAGCAACTTACTTTATGTATCATCTCTGAATCAAGGCGGTCACATGCACAGCGAATTTTAATTATGTGTTGTGTTCTCCTGTGTTGTCTCTAATATTTAAATATTTTCCAATTTCAAGTAATACATCGAATATTCTCTTCCCTTGCAGCATACTTTGTAGGTGATCTCAAGTTGGTTGCCTTTTTGCGTTCACACGATGCTTACTCGACATACTCACCACATTGACAACTGCTACTTTCCACAAAATTCTGGTTCCGGAGGAAACTATTGTAGTAGCCATGACCTGCAACATAGTGTAATAATCCATTATAAGGTTGAAGGTGTTTCATCCTTAACCTTTCTTCTATGCAAGAAAACGTATCAATGATTTGTTTACTCGTTTCGCAGCTATTCTATCTTGGAATTTAGTAAAAAAAAACGTAGCTTCCAAAATCTGTCTCCGTATTTTCTTCGCCATCTCCAGTTTCTGATATCTTTGCCTGTTTCCCCTTCTGAGCCAGTTCATGGAATTCCGTTTTCTCAAAGTTCAGTGGCCAGAACAGATGCCAATGGTCATTATTAAGGCACGTATTGTCCATTGTTTGGAATGCTCCTGTCAACCTCAGTAGAATCATTGGCGACATCTGACGCGTTCTTTTGATTTTTCTTTCTTAAATGTTAGGTACGCTAGGTATCCCATTAAGGAAGCGAAATTCTATTGCGGAATAATCTTATTGGACTGGAATAGATATTCTACGTTGGCCGATATTAATGATTTCATTCATCACAATCTTAGCGCGGTCTAATGTCTTCTCCAGATTGGTTTCAAATTTTAAATGTTAATCAAATTGAATGCCTATTTGGTAAATACGACTTCTGTAAATAGAATCAGACACTATTTTTTCAGTAGGATTTGAAATAGAATAACTAATGTTACTATATTTTATGAACGGATGGAATATGGACACTTAAGCTTTAAAGAAAACTTCATAAACAATATTCTGCCACATAAGAAATTTAGATTTAAAAAGTGAAATGCAAAATTTCATATCAGTTGGCTTAATTGTCAGTAATTCGTTGCATTGAGACATAGAAAAGCTAAACATCCTCCTCTCCTATCATTAATCACAAAGAAAAAGCATAATACGCAAATTATGATCGTTACAAGTTACATGCCATGAAATATCAAATTGAGTATGGCATAACTGAGTTCGTTATGAATGCAAATTTCTGTAGAATATTTGGATGCCACCTAATAGTTAATAATAATAACATCTAGTTAGCTTGATATGTGGATAGCTCAGCGGATACAGGAGATTTTTAACTCAGAGTCACCACTGAAAATTGCGCAAATGTTCGTCGATATGGGAGTGACCATATGTACCGTTCTGTAGCACGATCACCTTGCGGCCTTGCTCAAACTTAAATTGTACTGAAATCACTATCCTGTCCTAGTTATGCTCGAACCAGCTTTATTCGTCGTTACGAATATTCACAGTTAACTGGCCACTTTAAGTATTCTGCAGCGCAGGACCCACGCCTGCTGCAGGAGACGTGACGTTGCCTCACGCAAGATCAAAGTTGAAGTCCAGCCTTCCCTCCTGCGTAGTACCACGTGGGAGCCAGCATACATGATGGTACAATGTGAATGGTCAGTTAAACAATTGTCATATCTGAATTTAATAAATATCAATTCCAACAAAATTGCTAGTATTTACCTGTGAACATGACTTTGAAAGTATAGAACAACTGACTTGTGTACTATATGAGAATCAGTGTCATTGAGTGATATATAATAGTGTGCTATCGTGCAAGATTCATTTTAAAATAAATATAAATTACTCATAATAGACTTATTTCTTGGTGCTCCTTATTTTATTAATTTATACGATATACATAATGAAAGTAGTCAATCTTTGGTCATGAGTCTGATTAAATATTAATGAACAGAAAGAACTAAGAAGACAATTAACTTAATTCAGGTTATAATTAACAGTAAAGGCAGAGAGCAAAAAAAAAATTGTATTACGCGTGGTTATTACAGATTTAATATTAATTTTTAATTTAATTGCAATGAAACGCAAGCTCCGATTAAAATTTCCCAACACCCCTTTTTTTTACGTTTCACGTGGCTTCACGTACAGTTTAACGTGACAATCAAACAAACATATACCCGTCCGTGCAGCCCTTACCTGCAAACTGCTTTTGTATTTTGACGCAACCTTCAACAGAGTGTTGCCCTTGAATATGTTTAAGCAGAATCTCTTAACACGATATTGTATAACTTTTAGTAGAAATATCAAGGACTCCTACACCACTCATCAAAACCATGACTAAGTCTTCAACTCACTGAACATGCTATTAAGAATTACATAAATGGTTCAAGTAACTTTTATAGAGGGAAACAAGGGGGATATTAAAATGAGCTTTCAAGGAACTATCGTTTTACCTTAACTGAACGAAGACTGACGACTTCCAGAAAACAGATTGGCGGGAGAATTGTTTTCGGTCTTGACTAACGTTTTCCCTTCAGTCTTTAATCATCTCTCAGCTTGTACAGAGATAAAATAACTATTATTTTGTTTTTCTTTTCGAAAACATTTCACGCGGTGGACAATTCGAATCTACGACAGTAGTCACATGATCACGGAATTCATTGAGTTGTATACTAGTAGTTAACCTTGTATACGACAAGTAAAGTCAAATGACTACTGTGACCGAGACAAGAAAATCAAGCAAATGCTTTAGTTCATAAATGTAACGAAGTGTATCTTAGAGATATAAAGAAAATAGATATGAAAAAAATAATCAGTACTTTTCGTTCAGTGGTTCGTAAAGAGTTGCTAAAAATTAAGAAGTCGCCACGTTCTTGTGCTGGTGCCGATGATATTTACAAACATTCTCTGTGAAATTTTGACCTTCTTTCATTCTTAAATCATAAAGATACACCAAGAGAAACAATTAAAAATATAGAGGATAGCAATTTGAAACAAGGGCTCGTAACCATTCGAAAATAATTACGCCAGTCTTCAGGTTCATGATGTAATTCCCGAAGCAAATTCAGATGAAAGAACCTTTTTCTCTTTAGCAGGCATCTTCTAGACCATTTTTACTTTTTAATATATCTCATGAGACATGGTGAAATTGTAATTAAAAACGTAAGATTGTAGACACGAATTTTTGGTCAGTTTTATCTGACGTCTTGCCGGATCAAGTAAAACGTCAGTCAAGACGTTACGTGTAGGGGAGCGTGCATAAACCACGTAGTTCCATTTTGGCCTCCTGTGAACCCCCCCTCCTCCCCACGTAGCCCTACGTAGCTTTTGCCTCTCCCCCCCCCCCCCCCCACGTAGCACGTAGCTTTTTATCCCTTTTGATTCCAGAAGATATTTTCTACTGTTTTCTCCTGTCAGACTATTGTAAATTACATAAGGAGATAATTAACTGAGGAAAATAAATATTCACATGCTTTTGTGAGTTCAGTTCCTCATTTTAACTGTGAAAAATGTTATGAAAGGAAAGCTACGTGGCCTGGCTCAAACCCCCCCCCCCCCCGGACCGAGCCATGTAGTTTGTGCACGGTCCCTAGACCGGCCTGTTTTATAGAAGCAGGATAGTAGTCATTCTCACAAAAACGAAGACTTTGGTTTCAGTCATTATAAGCTTCGAGAATCCTCTACACCTGATAGCGGTGTCTAAATTCTTTTTAACTTTCACATACCGTCCGGAGATCAGAGGTGCCGTTATCTTCTTATCTGTACACGTGTGGCTTTACACAAAGCCTTTCTAGATAAGATTCGTTAATTTCTTTCAATTAAGTAGTGAAGCTATAAACGCAGATTTTTATTTGTGTAAGTAATATGTTTCTTCATTCTAATAGGGATAACCATCTTCTTTTGTTGTTAATATTCTGTAACTTTATTTAAGGTGACAGACCTGTTTCATAAAAAAGAATGATCCAGTTGAAATGGAAATTACAATTGGGTGTGCACTTTGTTAATCTTGTAATAAGTTGTGGATGGCGTCAATGTAATCCTTTTTGGTCTCATGTTAAAACTGCTGATGTAATATAGGCGCATATCCACAGTATTAGCTTCTTTGCCTCTCCATTAGGCAGCATGTTTAGCTCATGTATAGAGGGTTGACTCTGAAAATGCTAATTTCTAATATGTTATAGTTGTGTGGGCATTAAGAATGCTGGAATTCTTAGCTGCTTACTACAGATGAGACAGATCGCAGCCGCATTAACGTTTCAAAAGTACTTAAAAGCCACATCCGCAAGATTTGTTTCTAGTGATTACAAAAACTGAATGATTACTACTAGCTGAAGAAGGCATACCAGGTTGCTATTCGCAAAAAGATAGACTCATCCCACAGCAAGAAGGCTAGGCAAGTGCCGAAGCTGGTCTTCTCACACAGCTTAATCAAATGAATTGAGTCCAATTGAAGGCAGAATCGTTCGCGGACGACCTCGGCGGATGTGGATTGGAGGAGTCGGTGAAAGGTCGGCTGTACCAGCAACATCTGTTAGTTGGTTTTTTTTTTTTTTTTTTTTTTTTTTTTTTTTAAAAAACTGTCATGAAACAAGTTTTTACATTTTTGTTCGTTAAATGAGCAATTTGTTTTAAAAATGATACAGCGATACAAATTATTTGTAAAGAACGGTTTTAATCACGTCTTAATTGAGTCAATAGGTGCGAGACCGTAGTGATGCCCAGAGATGTACAAAATAGTTTTTAAAAAGCATTTAATTACAAAATACAAATATCTTCTTGTTTTTTTGTATTTCAAATACAAAATAGTTTAAGATGTAGGTATTTAAATACAAAATGAAAAATAGGTATTTTCAAAATACTTTTATTAAAATAAAATACTTTTAGTGTTCATTTATTCTGTATGTTATTTATTTCATGGATTTTAATACATCTATTTGTTCAAAGATATAAGATTTATTAAAAATTTTGATGAAATAGTTTCAAAAATAAAAAGATTGTTATGCGTGTCGCGGATAAGCTTTGAATTATGAGATGTAGAAACCAAGCACTAATTCAATTAAAGCAATATTGTTTCCCCAAATCAGTACAAGCCAATGTCGGAATGGTCCATGCAAAAGGCCACGGCAAAATTCCTTCCCATTCCTTGTCGTCAGTGCTTTCCTGCCTCTTACGAACTCGACGTAGTCTAGGCATAAAGCCAGAATCAAAAAGGAAAAGAAAGCAAATTCGACTTATTCAAGCCATTTTGTTAGCAAGATGACTCTTCTACTTATGAGTCAATCGTTGATATTAGAGAAAAACTAAAAATTAACCCGTTTTGAGAAGTGGATGAACTTTGTGAGGATGTTTGTAACATTAAAAACGTAGTGAAGGAAACAGTGCAGAAAAAGACAACACCATTACAAAAATGGCACAATATATTTCAAAATCAATCTGGAAAAAAAATGCTTTTGTGGTATCAATACCAATTTAAAACTCGGCAAAGTAAAATTTCCCAGACTATTATAATTTGGTATGAAAGGGATTTTCACCAGGCCGTATTAAAGCAGAGTTACAAATTAAAACCAATTTCAGTTTGTCTTGTGGCGAATCTTATACCTTCTTTATAAAAACAAAGCTATGAAAAAGCAGTATAATCAAACACAAAACAGTTTAATAAATACTATATACTTATTAATAGCATAAAATTACTTATAATTCAACTACAAAGTACAACTTTCCCCATAACATTTTGTTACTTATCCTACTCAACAAGCTGGACTTATTATAATGTCGAGTAATAAGACTAATAAGTTCTTACAATATGACAGAAAGATACCTATAGAAATTACCCTTGTCCTGCCAAAATTATAAAAATTAATGTGAGGTGTATAAAAACCTATTTTTTGTGCTGTGCTGATTTGTAATTATGATTCACGATTTTTTTATATTTTTTTTTTGCCTTCCCTCCGGTAATTTAACAAACTGGACATGGCAACACAAATACTACTTCTGACACAATTGCTTAGTATGCCTCCTACGGGAGGATCCAACCAACTTATGGTTATGGACTACGTTAGTTTATAACACATATAACACTTGTGTGTGCGTGGAGACTTTCCCGGCGTACTGAAGCAATGTAGTCTTCACGGGTGTGCAGCCGGCTGCACACCCGTGAAGACTACATTGCCACATATAACACTTGTTCCTAAATTAAATTGGTACGAAATTAATGTTTGTGTTAGGAAAATTCTTGCTGATTTGCCAAACTTATAAAATATTATTATTAGTTAGTTTAGTATATTGTGCGATGTGTTTTGTAAGTAAATAAAAACTTATTTTTTATGTTTTACTTACATTTTGATAACTTTCAAACAGCAAGTGAGCAAAACTGGCATACAAACGAAAAACCAAACATCACAACAGGCAAGTCGGAGGGGACGGGCTGTAAATATTTCCTTATTGCCAATGTCATTGTTACTTGCACAACAGACCGAATTCTCATTTGAATTTTCTGGCATTGTTGTCACTAGTTTGAATTTACTGATAGATCAGCATTTTTGAGGATCAGTATGAAATAAAAATTTATAAAAAACTAAGAAAAGTATTTTGCATTTTCCAAATACAAAATATGTTTCAAAAAGTATTTCAATTAAAATACAAAATGTTTTTTATATCGGGGTATTTAAAATACAAAATAAAAATAGGTATTTTGTATTTGAAATACTTCTATTTCAAATAATGCACGTCTCTGGCCTTTGTGAAGTCATCAACATCTTTCCCCACTAGCTGAAGGTGCACGGGCTCTAGGCTACTACCACACACAAGCCCCCGTGGTCTGCACCTTGTGGTTCTGGCTGCAGAAATAGGAAAATGCCCTATGTCGACCACTTTTAACCACCATACCTCCCACACCCCAACAGTGACCCTGATCGAACCATCATAGTGCACGGTGGGAGACTCATGGCCACACAGATATCAGTGGTCTGCGCTATTCAGTTGAGGCAGCAAAGTGAAATATTCGGACACACATGCCACTGGTCGAAATACAAAAATGTCCCTGATAAACCACTTGCAACCACCATATCTCCCACAATCACCGAAATTCGGCCAACGTTGTGCACGATCGGTGAACGTATGCTACTACCACACACAAATACCAGTGATCTGTCCTAGATAGTTTTGGCTGAAAAGTGAATCATAGGGACACACAAGTCTTTGGTCGAAATATGAAAGTGCCCCAGGTCGACCACTTTCAACCACCATATCTCCCACACCGCCATAGCTACCGACATGATCTAACCACCATAGCGCACGATGGGATACTCGATACTACTACCACACTAAAACACCAGTGATCTACGCTATGTAATTGTGGCAGCAAATTGAAGAATACGGACACATATGTCTTTGGAGAAAATACGAAAATATCCTTGATCGACCACTTTCAACCGCCATAGCTCTCACACCCCAACAGTTACCAAACTTCTGCTAAGGTTTTGCACGATCGGTGAATGTATGCTACTACCACACACAAACACCAATGATCTGCGATAGGTAAGTTTGACTATAAAGTGAAACATAGGGACACGTCTTTGGTCGAAATATGAAAGTGCCCCAGTTTGATAAATATCAACCACCATATCTCCCACATCCCATAGCTACCGACATCAAACCACCATAATGCACAATGGGAGACTCGATGCTACTACCATACACAAACACCAGTGATCTGCGCCAAGTAGTTGTGCCAGCAATGGGAAATATATGGGCACGCATGTCTTTGGTTGAAATATGAAAATGTCCTTCATCGACAACTTTCAACCACCACACCCACACAGTTACTGAAATTCAGCCAACGTTGTGCACGATCGGTGAATGTATGCTACTACCATATACAAACACCAGTGATCTGTGCTACACAGTTTTGACTAAAAAGTGAAAAATAGGGACACAAAAGTCTTTGGTCGAAATGCGAAAGTGCCCTAGGTCGACCACTTTCAACCATCACATCTCCAACTATTCCATAGTTACCGACATGCAAACACCATAGCGCACAATGGAAGACTCGATGCTACTACCACACACAAACACCAACAGTCTGCGCTATGTAGTTGTGTCAGGAAAGAGAAGAATAGCAACACGCAAGCCTATGGTCGAAATATGAAAATGCCCTACATCGATCAAGTTTAACCAGCATATCTCCCACAGCCCCACAGCTATCGGCATTTGGCCAAACTTGAGCACGATAGGAAACTCTTTGCTTGTAACACACACTAACATCAGTTGTCTGAAACGGTATAGTGAAAACCCTGTACTATCTATATTAAGCACAAAATTACTTACCATAAATATTACACTTCTGTTACTCTTATTGAAGAGTTAATATATTATGTAGTGGTTTGAGTAACTAATTCCTTTTAATTATGCTTATCAAAATACATGAAACCGGGAATATATGGCAAAAGACAAATCAAATATAAACAATCCAGAGATCAGTAGATTAGTATGTGGTCAAACGCTTCAAATGCATCATTTTTACAGTGAATGAAGTATTAGTAATGATTATTATGTCTGATTCAGGTATTTCATTTATTTAATGCATTCAAGAAAACCAAAAACTAAATATTTGATGTCAAAATATTAAACAGAATTCTTAGTTAAGCAGTGTGATTTTTTTAGTTTTTTTGTGCAGGGAGTGAACATCTCAATTACAGTGTGATCAGTATCTCTTAATTTTATGTCTAGAAATGTATTTAATTATTTCCTCCATCCCTCGGTACATATAAGTCATTAGCTATTTCTGCAGATTTTGATACGGACCATTAGCTCTAAAAATGTGAAAACCCCGTCCAAAATGCTGCGGTATTTTTGTTGGGGCTCCCGTTCAAATAAAGAGACACACGCAGCTTGCTTACAGATTTATAATAGTATAGATATGATTATTTCATATTGCGTTTGTTTTGATGTATTTTTAATATCATGTTTGCATTAATTTTTGTTTTGCTTAAATTAATTTCAAATATCAGGATAGGTTTAAAAGATCATAGCAAATTAAATATTACTTTGCGGCTTACAAATCATTTTCTGGTACGCAGCTGACGTGGAAAGTGGTTTAGTGCGTAATTGCTGAGCTTTCATTTGAGCCGAATGGAAAAATGTAGCACTTGATCAAGGGATTTCTGTCAAAGAAAAAGCAAAATCATATATCTGACATTATTAGACTTCGATAGTTTTTTTCCGATCACCATGAAAGTTGGCAGGCATATGTATTTTACCATGGAAAAGGTTTCAGACCAAATCCAAAACCACCCCTCTCCCCCTTTTATGTTACACCCCTTAATTTTTATATCAACCTACAATTTTTATCCGATTAGGATAGAACTTTGCACTCGTTTACCATGAAATAAAGAGAAAAATACTGATAACATTTGTTTGCAAAAATTCAACCCCTCTCCTCCTTTCTACCCGCTTAATTTTTGACAATGTTCTTTATACAACGCTATAGTCGACACCGTTTAATCGATCATCATGGAAGTTGGCACTTATATGAATTTTTTCATTGAGAAGATTTCGTACCAAAACAAATCCAAAAACCACAACCTACTCCCTCTCTACATCCCTTAGTTTTTATACAAACCCACAGTTCTTATCCGATTTCGATGAAAAAAGGCACGCGTGTATTTTAAAACAGAGAGAAAACCGTCGTCATAAGCTTTTATATATATATATCCGATTTTGAAGGAAGTATGCATGCGTATTATTTAAAACAGACAGAAAAGTCTTATCTACATTTGGTTTAGAGAAACCGAATCCCTCTCCCCTTTTCCATTCCACTAATTTTTGTTATGTTCTTTATACAAAGCTACAGTTTTTGTCCAATTCTGAAGGAACTTTTCACATGTATACTTTAAGACAAAAAGAACTATTCTGTCTAAATTTGGTTTGCAAAATTCCAACCCCCGCCCCTTCTATCTCCATCCTTTTAATTTACAATGTTCCTTGTATAAACCCATAGTTTTTACCAGATTTCGATGGAACGCTGCACTCGTATACTTAAAAACAAAGATAAACTTCTTGTCTACATTCTGTTTACAAATCCCAACCCCTCACCCTCTTCATCCAATTTAATTTTTACAGATGTTCTTCATACGAAGCTACAGCTTCTATCCGATTTCGATGAAACCTTGCACAAGAATATTTAAAAAAAAAAAAAAAAAAAAGTTGTCCTCATTAGTTTTACAAAAACGAAACTTCCCTTTTCCTGTAAACCCCCTAATTGTTTTTTATATGTACCCACGGTATTTATCAGATATCAATGGATCTTTGGAAAGGTATACTTCTACATTTGGTTTACCAAAACCCAAAACATCTCCCCCTTTAATTTTCAATTTTCTTTGTAGAAATCCACACTTTCTAATCCCGTCATAATCGATTCAGCTATTTTTGTGTTATGCCAGAATATTCATAAAGTAAATGTGCCATAATGTCTCACCACGTACCTCAGATTTTAACTTGGACCCCTAGCTTTCAAGTTGTAAAAACCCATTAAAAATCTATATTATCTGCGTGATGCTGGAACAAACAACTATATTCCAGATACACATTTATGTATGTGGTATGTATTAAAGCTCGGATGTTACCCATTTAGATTATCGAGCAGCAACTTTACCAGATGTGATTAGGTTGAAATGCAGCCTGGACCAAAATTTAAACTGTCATTCGTTATCAAATCATCCAAATCATCCATTGTTGGAATTTTTGGTGTTTATCAATGTTTAATTTACTCCTGGAAATGACTGGTGCCAAATTAATTGAACTTGGTACACATCGGAAATCAGTGCCAATTTGAACGGACAACGCTATGCTAGTTTCTAATAATATAATAAGCAATCTGTCATGATTGACGTCACCTGTCACGGCATGACGTCAATCTATGACGTCGCGCAATGACGTCCCGCTTTGCATCATTATTCTTGGTAATGGACGTTGCTTAATAACATTTTCAAGCATCCGCAAATAAATTAACTGACAGAATACTGAAATAAAAGTATCTATTGCGTTAAAATCTACATATCAATCATTAGATGCTTCTATTTACGTAATATTCTTTTGATATATGAAGTATACCTTAAATTCTTTGTCTATAGATATGTAAGATAAAAGCTTTGTATTATAAAATTATAAGATTTATTTTAATTTCCTTTGCTTCCACTATTTAATATTACTGAGCCTATTATTTTAGCAACTGTGTAAGCCATTAAAAATGTTTAATATCGGTCTGAATCACGATAACAAAAAAGAAATGTTTAAAAATCCTTGAAGATTTTTTATCAACTTTATATCGCGATGCATTATCGCCACTAAAACGCGATACTGTTCATGTATTAATAAGCGTTAGATCGAAGTATTGTTCTCGTGGCCGCAAGTTTATCGTATTATGTGGTTAGTTTGAAATGCAACCTGGACCCGGATGGAAACTGAAACCTTTTGCTACAGCGCAAGGCACGAGGAATTACACTGAATTTTATTTTATAACAATTCTATATAGTTAAGCAATTGCTAAGACATGAATTGTCAGAACACTGAACGAAAAGTATATATCCGTTTAAATTGTCATATTAGTTATCAGGTTTTTTTTTTTTTTACTAATATCTTTACATGGTTCGACTGAAAGAAGTTCCAAATTGATCGCGATATATATGGCCTAAACCACAATTAAATATTACGTGGCATAGCGTCAGTTGTTAAGATTTATTTTTAGCATCCTTCGTTCTCACTGGGGTCATTATTTCAGTCGATGTAAGCTATCTCAGCCGTTAAAATATCAATTTCATGTCAGAACCTGTGAAGATTTGGGATCAAGTTAATTTCGCAATGCATGATGACACTGACATGCGATACAGGGAATGTATTAATTCGCGCGAGATTGAAGCTTTGCTTTTCAAACAGCAATATTAGCGGAGATTGTGGTTAGGCTGAAATTCAACCTGGACCAAGTTGACAACTGAAGCTTTTCGCTAGAGTACAAGGGACGATAAATTACAATGAGCTTTATTTTATAATAATTCTATTTAGTTAAGCAACTGCAAAGAAATAAATTGCCATAAACCCGTCATTTTTGACGGGCTTTGGGGCTAGTATATATATAAATTGAAACATCGGAAAATCAGTCCTTAAGCGAAACCTCGGAATTCCGATATCCATGTTCTAGTGGCTTCTTACTAATATTTAGCCGATTTGGAATTAGGTCTCAAATTGAACTATTTTGTTAAGTTTAGATCGCAGCAACATCAGCAAAATCACCTGACAAAGATACGTTTCGCCGCTCGAATAATAACTGCAGTTGAGTCGTCATTAATTCACCAACCCGCAAGCTATTCAAGAGGTCAGTGAACTCAATATCATAATGTTGTCGCATTTTTATTGTTAAACTAACTTAGTACACAATCTGAAGGATGATAGGATCCGCCCGAAGGAGGCATACTAAGTCACTGCATCAGAGGTAGAACGGCCAGTTGCATTCCTCTGGGATCACGGGACGACATAGCGTAGCTCATATAATCAAACACTACTCTTAAATATTCCTGCCACCAGTGGGATTTGAACAAGGGGCTGTAGCCAGAATTTTTTGAAATCAAGCACCTTTCTCACTGAGCTACCAGAATGTTTGCAAAATGAGAACTGCTGTCCCATATTTAACAAAAAACTATAACCACACCTTAAAACAGGAATGTAAAATTGAATTTTGTGTGTTGAGGTGGGGAGCACTATTGTGGCCATAGTGATGCGATTTGATGATCGATTCTCATGTAAATTGACGAAACTAATAAAAAATCAAGAGCAAAATTTTTTGATATCTCCCTTGGTTCTCTATATATCAACTATCAAAAATTAGTTACAGTTTGTAGTTCCTTGTGCTCTTGGTGATGTTTTTATTCTGCTCCACGCCGCGTTTAAAACTAACCACAAGAATTAGTAAAAAAAAAATAAAACACCCAATCGGCATGTGCAGAAAAATTATCTTTTTGTCCAGTCTGCATCATAACCTAACAACCTCACTTTTAAGACAGTATATATCGCGAACTAAGCGAGATATCGAAAATAAAATTATTCTTTATTTTCGATTTGTATCGTCGTGGTACATAAGAATCTATCATCAAATTTGACTTTGGGGAAATGTTTCTTCTAAATTTCAACCCAGACAGTTTATCTCGAGAAATAAGCAGGATATCAAAAAAAAAAAAATATATATTCTTCATTTTTGATGTGTCTCGTCGAGTTACATAATAATTAGACTTGCAACCATTAGTATATTCGGCCATATGCCGAATACCGAATATTCGGCAGACTTCCTGGCCGAATAGCCGATTATTCGGCAAAAGTATTCGGCCGGAGTGAGCCTGTATTGCTGTGCTTGTCTCGCGCGCCTGTTAAAGCAGAGTTACCTCCCACCACTCTGTGCCTGTTTTAACAAGCTTCAAGTATGGTCTATTATTGGATTATTTATGACATTACTTTTTTTTTCCTTAAGAGTAACATCCAATGAGGTATGAAGATGGAAAAGCTTTCTTACGATAGTACATAATACGGGATAAGCAATTGGTATAACCTTCTTAAGACCGATACCACTTTCTGAACTGCCCCCTACATAGTACAATAGTGATTACTTCAATCAATAATCTACTTGTAGTATGATATGCCATTTTTCACTATATGGATCGATAACAGAGTGCAGTATTTCCGTAGTCACAACATCCTCATAACTCGTTTTTAAGTCTGTGAGAAGGGCATTTAGAATAAATGTTGAATATAGGCCGAAACGTCATCATCCTCAACGTTTATCAGTTACAAGTTTGAGAACTGGGAAGATTCGTGGCTTCCGTTTTGTTTGAATATATTAATTCTGACAAGAAAACCTAAAATTATGGCCTTAGTTTTATTAAACTCAGACTATCACTTTGTAACCGCAAGTAAACACAATTAAAATTAGCAAATACATCTGTTAAATAAGCCGTGTATGGTTTTCAGTTGATCTGTACTAAAAGCTTGAAATTACTTTACTAAATGCCTGAACTGTTGAAAGTGGGTGGACCTCCCGTTTTCATTTAATCGATTCCCAAATTTCCTTGTTACTTACACGGAAGTCCCTGTAGGGTCAATATAAACCACTTTGGGAATCATTGCTCTATTTTTAGAGATAAACTAAACCACATTCACCAGATCGACATCGCACCGTCACCGTCTAAGCAAACCAAACTAATAGCTGTAGATGACGGTGCGTATCGGCCGTGTGTCGGACGGTGATGCGATGCGGTGTCGTTTGAACTAGGGTTGTTGCGGATGTCATCTTTGCGGATGCGGTTGCGGATGTTCAGAGCTTGACATCCGCGGATGCGGATGTTTTGCGGATGCCAGGCCGGTCGTCCACTGCAAGCGATCTTGAGAGACCGATTGTAGCCGACTTCAGGCGGCGAGCGAATGATCCTACCAGAGTTGGATTAATCGCAGTGCCGGATCTAGGGGGGGTCAAACCGGGGCTCTTGCCCCGGGCGACAACTTCAGGGGGCGCCAAAATCATGTGTTGGTGGCATCTTTTTATAAGCGCCAGGGCGAAATATTCATGTGCTGCCAACCCTTCTTTTTAGGTAAAGCGCTGTGGTACACTGACCGAACTTGAAAGGACGGAAAATTCATTGTTCTGTGACAGAGCGGCCTTAAAACAAAGCTCTATTCACGGAATGGAATTCATTCCGTCACTGTTAGCGGAAACTCCCGATATTCTTGGATTTATAAATTTTGCCATCTGATGTTCGCATTCTTGCAGCTGCGTTCGAGTGATTAGCCCAGTTTTGTTTTAATATATACGTTTGTGCTGAACGAGTTTAAATATTTATTACTGGAAACGAACCATTAACAGGTAAGGAAGAATCTATCGTTATCAAATATCTCAGCGTTTCTCATCCTTTGTCAATCCGAGGACCAGTAAAATGACAAAAAATTCAGATCACTAACTTATATGGGCCTTACTTCTTACCCCTGTATATATTATGAACCAAACCTATCAATTGTTATTAGCATATACCGCTGTTTCTCTAGACATAAACCTACAATAAAGAACTCATAAAACGTCGCTCTCCGAAAACGTGTTTAGGGAATAGGCTGTTAAGCAGCCACATCCTGAAAATACCAGTTTTTTGATTGTTAGTTGATTAATTGCTTTTAGAAAGTTTGGGTTACTAGCTTATTCTCGCTTACAATCTTCTGGTGGACGAGACGATATCCAATTTTTTTTTTTTTGGTTAGTCTATTTGGACTAGTACAAAAACTTTATTGCTTCTTCGTTGGATCCACTACACGTTGGGAAATAATGAAAAAATGTACAAAAACCAACTTAAAAGATAGTAGCCAGACAAGATGGTCGACCAAACACCTTGCCCTATTGAATAATTTACCTGAAGTTGTCAATGCAATGGAGGATGGCTGCAGAATCTAAGTATTAATCCGCTCATGTTTTACATGATGTATTGGATTTTAAATTTATCTTCAAATTAACAATTTGAGCTAACCTTCTTCGAGAAATTAATACAGTAAACGTGGAAATATAAAAGGAGGACATAATCCTTTCGCGTTCTGTGTCACTAATGAAAGGGCTTATTAAGATATTGCAAAGAAATGCGACTAAAGCCGATAAAATATTGGATCAAAGAAGCTACACCTGTAGCACCAAAATTGGGAATCGTTCCGATACTCAAAAGTAAAGGAATTTCCAATCGAAAGAGGCAACACGACGAAATCTGAGAGGACGAATCAAGAGCATTAGACCCCACACAGCTGTTTTCTAAAGATATAAAAGTTGTATTTGACAGAATTTTAACAGAAATAGGAATAAGGGTAGAAAGTGCAATAAAACTAAATGAAAACTTTGCCTTCCTTGGTGGCCACACGTTAGTAAATATGTCCACAGAAGATCTCCAAAAAAATGGAGCCGTTCTAGCAAGCAGATACTCCAAGGACTTAAACACAACTGATTTCTGCAAAGAACTTGCCGTGTTTAAACAACAAGCTCCATTTTTAATTGGAATCAATGAAGCAACTAGTCCATTCCAATTGTTGCAACACATGTGTAATAATAACTTGCAGGAAGCCTTTCCTAATATTTGTATAGCTCTGAGAATATACTACACGTTACCAACGACGTCCGCATGCTGCGAGTGGAGTTTTAGTAAACTAAAAATCATTAAAACCTACCTGAGATCAACAATGAGCCAGGAACGTCTTTCTAACCTCACGATCTTATCAATCGAAAATAGAACAGCTTATGAGACGAATTTTGATGAAGTTACACTCTTTCGTGGAAAGAAAGCTCGACGAGTGAAGTTGTAGGAACATTTATTGCAAATTTTGCTAGGGCCTAAGGACTGCAATTGTGAGTACAGTCTGGCTCGTGCGTTACATATTATGATTATGTGTATTATATAATGCAAGCAATAAACTGTTTTTTTGTCTTTTTTATCACGTTAGTTTAATAGTACCCAACTGAGTGTGGTGTTTTCATTAGGGAGGGGGGGGGGGGCGCCAGCGTGAAGTTTTTGCCCCGGTTCGGAAAAATCCTAGATCCACCACTGATTAATCGCTGGTAGTAGCCGTTACGTATTCTACGCTCCACGTTCCTTTTCGTGCATACCGCCGTTTTTATTCGTTTTACCCATCAATATGGGTAGTGAAAAATTAATCATTGCCGTAAATGAGATAATACCGTTGTGATATATGAGAGACAAGCGGTACTACTCACGTGATATTCAGCAGAAACTAAGGGGAAAATTTTGACAAGTATAATGTCATAGGTACTTTAAAATTTATATACCCTGTGTATTAACACTTTAATAATACTTTTTGAGATTGCGATATTTCTGATTACTCTACAGTTACATTTAAATCACACGTATAAAGTATACCCAATAGCAGCATTATTACATCAAGTACACCTGCTGAAAAGTATCTATAAAATTTGTTTTTCTTGAAAAAAAATTTGTATTCTTTATAAAGTATTTCCGACAAGATTACAGAGTTCACGACTTGATGTAACCATTCCGTTTGCATCTATCGCAATCCAATCTTAACCTATTTTAAGAAGTTCAGTCGTTTATTGCATGATGCTGTGTCATTTTGTAACTGTACTTGCATATTTGTGGTTTAACTAACTTTTCTTGCATGCTACCACAGCGTAGAAGACTGCAAACATATCAGGCACAAAGATAAGTAGTTAAAGGTTCTTTATGATTATAAGATGGGACAAAATTGTTTGTTGGAAGCTTGAAGTGTAAATAACTTGCCATAACGTTTGATAACAAACTCAACTGAGCAGAACACAGTGAGCAGGTAGTAGGAAAGGGTTACAATATTCTTCATTTTCTGAAGAGGGTGATGAGAGAGTGTACCAAAGAAGATAGGGAATTTGATTACAAAAAAATTAGCGGACCATTGCTTGAATATGGTGGTGTAGTTTGGGACCCAAATTTTGGGTATCAAATACAGGAATTGGAACGAGTGCAAAGAATGGCAGCTAAACTTGTTTGTGTAAATTATCGCAAAATCCAGCGAGTAATTGATGTGATAAAGGGGCTGGATTGGGAGCCATTGGAAGACAAGAGTAGGGTGAAGAGAGTGCTGGGATTGTACAAGGAATAGGTTAGTGATGGGGCTTGGAAGGATATTGGTCGAAGAATTATGAATAGTGCATGGAAGGGAAAATATGACCATGACCACAAGCTGGCACTAGATTTCACGCATAAGAGAGTAGGAAAATTTTCTTTTGTGGATATGAGCGTCAGGGGCTACAATAATTTACCAAGTGATGAATAATTTATCAAAAACGCTGAAGGAATTTAAAATTAAAATTCGTATATCACAAAAGTAGATAGAGGAGGAATTTAAACACACAAAGGATATAAAATGATAAAAGAAATACTAAGAAAGTGGTAGTTAGATGACTAGGGAAATTACCACTGGAGCATACGCTCCATCGCAATTAATCTTTAATTAAATTCAATATATTAATCATTCAAATACTAGGTATACCACTGAACCGAGGGAACTGAAAAGAAACGTGAAATCTCTAAAGGAACTTCTGGACAAGATAACTGGCAAAATACCGAAGGTAATTTGGGACATGGTGTCAATTCACCTTCTTCTAAACTTTGAGCACCAGTGCAATAAATCACGCCCAAACCCATCCGTTCAGCCACCAACAATTGGATTCCACACTACCATCACTACCCAGACTAAGAGAAAACAAATGGATCATAGTATTTCTGCAAACAGTTTACTGAAATCGAAAGAGCAAAATTACAATTATTAACAGTGTTTCTTAGGGAGATAGTAATATTCATTTTTTGTAGTGTATTCCCAGTTCTGAAGAACGTTCCCCTTCATAGGGAACTGGCAGTTTGGAATAAACTGCAGCAATTTTTCACTGATAAGGACTCGCCTTCAATATCTCCACACGCACCTTTTCCATATTCATCGCCCTGGTCCATCTCTGATGCTCTGAACAATAGATTACTAACCACCTTAACCCGACGACGCTGTTCACTCCAACCCCAGTAAAAAAAAATTGTAAACCATTGAAACGTGCCACAATAAACACCTTGTTGGTCGAGTATTTGGTAAGGAATGTAAACAGTTTTCTTTCTATTTTAGTTTAGTTAGTAAAATGTTAAGAAATTATTATTATTATTATTTTATGCAAATAGACCTATAAAGATCACGCAAAACGAAATTATTATTGTTATTTGTTTCTGGCTTTTCGCCTCGTCGACGTCGAGGTCATTAGAGGCGAGAAGGGGCTGGGGTTAAGGAACGGGAAGGAAGCCGGCCATGGCCTTTTGAAGGAACCATCTCGGTATTCATGTGGAGTGATCCGGATGGCCGGACGAGGATTTGTAATGATTTCTACGATGCGTCTTCAGCCAGGGGCTTTCCAGAAAATAAGTTGTGTCTGCATTATTTTCACAACATTTTGAAACTCTTAAAATATTCGCATCAAATCACTGGCGCAAATGTTAGCCGCAAGAGACGCGGTCGAGAAATGCTGCAACAATCGTAGTCGCGCGACTCAGTCGGCTATAGTGAACGCCCTCAGTCGTTCCCTGTCGCCCCACTCGAAGACGGCTATAGTTGCTCGAGTTGTTAGTTGCTCAAAATTGCAGTGGACGACCAGCCTTAAACGTTAATTCGGTGAAAGTGGCTGCATCAAGGTTTTCAATAGTTGTAACTGCCAGCAACGAGTCATTGACGAATCTATCCATAATGTAACGTATTGCTATTGCAATATATTCTCGGTTATTTTTATATCATGTCCCATCTTCCATTAGACTATTAGAGTAAACTAGTTCACGTCATAGTCCTCAATATCTTTAACAATGGAACTTCGCGCTGCTTGAACCATTGCTTGAATTATTTGATTTTGAATTTCGGGTGAACGATATGTTGCAATTTGTTGTATATGACTGATAGTCTCCTTCAAATTCGAATGTTTCATTAATGTGTATTCAAACAAATTATGAAATAATACTTGTTCTTTTCTTCCTTCAAAATATAATTTCCACACAAAGCCAATTCATTAACAACTATGAATTTTATTACTTCAATAATAGTCTTCATATAAGACCTATTTTTTTAAAAAAATGCATTTCGACGTATTATTGTTTCACCACTGTTAGTTTTAGATATTATTTGAATTTGTACTGCCACATCGCCATGGCTTGTAGGCCTATATGAGATATGGATTTTTAATCAGTGACATTTTTCCGGTTTCTGAATCCTGCGGAAGTGAATAAAGTCTGTTTGCTTCCATGAGGTAATAATTGCTAGCAAGAGTAGCAAATAGCAGCATCTTTCTCGACTGAATCCTGCAACCATTTATATCACTTGAACCAGACCACTAAAAAGGTTCTGTTATTTTCTTTTAGCTATACATCTATATTAACTTTCTTTATCGGTTCTCCGATTTGTGCAATATCAGAGGGAATACTACAGCTAACATTACCAAAATGTTTCACAAAACCTGTTTGCATAGGACTAGGAGAGGTAATTGTATTTTGTGCTTCTAACCGTTTTGAGGAATGAGGTCCTTCTTGGTCAATTTCCTCTTCAACTCTTCGTTTTTTGCTAAAGAAAGCCCGTATACCCATCGCAAAATCAATTGGTCTTCAGTTCACAGCGATAAATAAAAAATTCTCATTAACTGCCTGAAACATTGTACCTACGGTACACTAACGAACATCATAGACAATATATACTTCAAATGGCATCTGTGAGCAGACTAAAGAATTGGTATATATGATAGTGACGAACTGCAGTTAATTCGGTTGTTTACATGTCACTATGTTAGTAGTAAATTAATTTTTTCCCGTGATTTCATACTATGAACAAACAGATTAGGTAAATAGCCTATTAGCTTAGTTGATGGTATCTTTTAAGGTAGGGCATTGGAATTTTAAGGTAGGGCATTGCCCCACAATGTCCCCCCTTAGCTACGGCCCTGGGTGAGTTAGCCGTGGAACAGTGTTTGTTTTAATGAGTATCTAATGACTTCCCATCTGGAACAGAACTCTGATATTTAATAATGACTGCAAACGATTTATTTGAATTTATTCAAGATTAAATTAAACGTTGTTTTTATTTCTTATTGCTACAATAGAGTATAATTGTTACAGTTAACTTCATTCGTTTCCTTGGTCAACTGTGAGGCAAAACTCTGTCCTTTTAACCTTCCTACCTTGGAATGGTTTCCGTAAATAAATTTATAAATAAATAATTATAATAAGTCATACTCAAAAACACATTATTCTCATCACAAAGCTCTCACTACGATGAGAGAGTAGACAGACCATTTCAGCGGCGACTACAAAATAACTGATTAATGTAAAATTTCAATAATAGTATTGTAAAAAATTGAATATTTAAATTTATTTTCTTCTAAGTAAGGTATAAAGTTATTTTAAAATTTTTGTTGTGTTCTTCTGAAGGCAGCTTTTATTTTTTTGAAACAATTATTTTATCTATTTAAAAAAAAATGAAAGTGACATCTCATACATCAACCGTCTTTGTTGCGGACCTTGACAGTAGATTGGGAAAATCTACAAGGTGCTTCAAATATTGTATTAGGTCAAATTATGAATGTATCATGTTAATTTCCTTGGTAAATACGTAGTTCGGTACTTGAAGCGGATTTGTCTTTTGTCTTTTGCTTTTGCTTTTGGCTTTACGCCTCATCGACGTATAGAATACAGGCGGGGGAGTATTGAGAACAAAGAACGGAAAGGAATTCGGCCATGGCGTTTTGAAGAAACAATTCCGGCATTCACCTGAAGGATTTCTAATGCAAACCAAAATCTGAATGGCCGGACGGGGATTTGAGCTCACCCTCACGAATGTCAAACTCGCTCACCGAGCTATGCCTGAGGGGAGAACTGTACTATCCCAGCGTTTGCATAGCTCATAACGAAAAGTCTAAGGCACCGGTAAGTATTAATACTATGCAACAACTGTTAGAATAGATCTCTTTAGCTATAGCAAACTACAAATCTGAGCTAAATTCACGCTTAATTTTACAATAAACTGCTCTAATATTTAAATCATTCACAACTTCTATAAATTTTATAATTCCATGCAGATTTAGGATGAATAATGTTATATTATATCTTCTCAGACATTACCATTACATTAGACTTTCGAATTAACGGTGGTGAAGTCATGTACAGTAAGCAGTTGTCTTCGGCCGCTTCTAAACCCACTTAGCTGACGATCAAATAATTAATTGGACAAGAAGAATACAGGGCCAATTATACAAAAAGTTTTGTCTTTCGTATAGTTCTATTACAATGGATAGTAATCAGGCAATCAATGCTGGTACGAGAAAATGTAGCAAACGATTATGTGTCAAAGTGATTACATCGCAGCTTAATCATTTTTCAGCAAAACAGAAGAGCATTTCTCGAAAATCCAAATTTTGTTTGGTTGTGAATATCACATTACTTAGACCTCAACTTTGGCGAAATTATTTGTTGACGTCATGTAGAGAACAATAAACTGAATGATGTAATTAGAATTAAAGGAGGTCATCTCGAATATGGCGATGCAGCCTTAGGCGTCAATTTGTTAATTTACTAGCGGAAATGTTTAGAAAGTCCGAGTGTTTCCTTTTGTAATGCAATGAGTAGACTTGCAACGAATACAGAATATCCTGCACAGTTCCTAGCCAGAATTTGCGTTACCGCCCTTGTTTCTCACCGGGCCGTAAAAGTATACAACCTCCACCATTTCCATCCAGGTGGTGTTGAAGATAAACACAACGAAGAATATCGTCAGTTGTAGTCCACGATTCCTAATGGGCAAGAAATTACGGATCAAGATACGAGTTTAAATAAATCTAAGGCAACAAAAAAACAATTGAGTTGTGAAGAATGTGCTTAAAAGCCTAAACCGAGGCTAAAAAATACCATCGCTTAATTGGTGAATTGAAAGCACTTGACAATGAGACAGTTAATATGGTAGAAAAAAGTAATATTAGGAGACTGATTAATATAGCTTTGCCTTGGTATACCATACCAAACCACCCTTACTTTTCGGACAAAATAATTCCAGATATATATTAAAAGGTAGTGCAGACAATTAATTACAAAAATGCTTTCAGAGACTGATTTTATTTTTTTCACATGTAACATACGCACGTACATTTTTAATCACATAAAGTTTCACGGCGCATTTGATTGATAGTGAATTCAATCTCAAACATGTCGTTCTGAGTATCAAGCGTTCTGAAGGATAACACACAGCACGAAACATAGCGATTGCTGTACGAGAAATAGCAAGTTTTTTGTTCAAAATTCATGTAATTAATGGATGAAACATAGTAAAAGCCATCAATGATGCATGGTTGGACTTATAGCATTGCTCCATTCATACTCTCCAATTAATTGTTGTCGATTGTCTGAAAGCTGTCAGAAATGACGGAAATAATTGCTTCAGGGAGAAGGACCATGACTTTTTCAGTCATTCCGGTATTTCACAAGGAAAACTGCATGTAATAAAAAAGGAAGTGGATCACCCAGAGCATCAATTGGTGCAAGATGTCAGTACATGATAGTACTCCACTTATTATATGCATTCACGGTTAATGAACAAAAACGTGCATTTTCAATTTATCTCACAGGCTGTAATATTTTACTGTTGTACAATGAGAGCTTTTAGAGAAGCTTTTGAAATTACGAAAACCATTTGCGGAAGTAACGAAAATCACAAGTTCTGGATATGTATGCATTCCTGAAATTGTTCTGTATGCTGTTACTCTAATGCTATGTTGTGATAAATCGAGCACATCAGAGTAAACAAAGTGAGACTTGTCATAAAATAAGGATGGAAGGAATTGTTTGAAGACATTACCACAAGCAAAAATTATTTGTTGACAACCGCTTTAGAACCACACTTCAAAATGAATTTTTTCACTAGTCAACTGTAAAGAGAAAAGACGAGGTAGTATGTTTTGATCGATGGCATAAAGACGTACTGTGAAACAAGCAGCAACGACAGCGCGAATTCCTTCCCTATTCAACCCAGGAGGATGAGGACAAAAGGGCCGTGTACTTACTATTTCTTTTATGGACTGCTTCGATAAGTGGTTGCAGAAAAAAGTACGGCCAATTTAGGCACAGAAAAAAAAATGTTGTTTCAAACCAAATTGATATTTATTTAAATATTAAGCATTTATCATGGCTTGGTAATCCATACACTTGGTGGAAAGAAAGAATAGATAAATTTCAGTGCTTTTTTTAAAGTTTACAACAAAATATTTGTCCGCGCCAGGAAGCAGAGTTTATCGGGAGGGGCATTTCTCTGAAGGTGAGAATGACTACAAGAAGGAAAGTAGTAAACCACTGCCACATAATGCAAATAAATTTTTTTTAAAAAAATAATATTTCTGCATCACAATCTTCCGCTCCTGAATTTACGATGATTTTAGTCAGTAAATATTTAATATTTTTGTTAGCTTTGCTTTGATATAAGAAAAGTTATTATAATATTCTAATATAATAAATAAGTTGTTTTATTTCAGGGAATTATCCAACAACAACAAAAATTCTTAAGTATTCGGCTTTCGGTCGAACAGTAACAAAATATTTGGTATTCGGCTGAATAGGATAAAAGTGGCAGAATAGGACGAATACAGAATAGTTGCCGAATATTCGTTGCAAGCCTAGTTCAGAGACATATTATTGTAAATAATACAAATATATCCGAGAGTTAAAAGTGGGATAACATTATTGTATAATGAATACCAAAATGTAATTTCAGTAGATCCTATAAATTTCGTGTAATCATTTGCATTATGATTAGAGTTAATTTAAGACGAGTATACTGCTGCAATATAGGAGAAATAGATTTTTGAGAACCTAGTCGTTTGATTACATCATTATACTGCATATCGTTCTATGAATACAACTCCCCCTTATCTTCGTACAAAGGGAAACAGGTTATACACACAGCAGTAACCCTTATAGTACCATACTTTAAACCTTCTATTTAATACTAGCCCCAAAGCCCGTCAAAAATGGCGGGTTTAACAGAGTGTTATGGTAATTTATTTCTATACAGTTGCTTAACTAAATAGAGTTGTTATAAATAAGATCATTGTAATTTATCAACCCTTATGCTGTAGCAAAAACCTTCAGTTATCAACTTGGTCCAGGTTGCATTTCAGCCTACCCACAATCTCCACTAATATTGCTGCTAGAAAAGCACAGCTTTAGCTACGCGTGAATTAATACATTCCATGTATCGCATGTCAGTGTCATCATGCAACGCGATATAAACTTGAACTCAAATCTCCACCGATTCTTTCACTTTTCTTTCTTAATACCTATGGTAAAGATCGATATATATTTTAACGGCTGAGATAGCTAACATCGACTGAAATAATGACCCCAGTTAAAACAAAGGATGCTAAAAATAAATCTTAACAACTAAAGCTATGCCACGTAATATTTAATTGTGGTTTAGGCCACATATATCGCGATCAATGTGGAACTTCTTTCGTCCAAACCATGTAATGGTATCAGTAAAAAAAAAAAAAAAAAAAAAACCTGATAATTAATATGCCATTCAGTTTCCATCCGGGTCCAGGTTTCATTTCAACCCAACCACATACGAGGGTGAGTCAAATGAAAACCTTAAATTTGTAATAAAAAAATCGAAATTTCGCCCCGTTATCCTGTAAGTTGGTAACGTGCTACAAGCAGCGTGCAGAATGGCCTGTAGGTGGCAGCATAGTGCAGATAATCAAATACCGTCGCATTATCAGTATAAAGATGGCTGCCCCCCTTGAGACTTGCACCAGGGAAGAAAAGCGTTCTGTTATTAGGTTTTTTAGTAGTGAAGGTGTGAAACCTACTGAAATTCATCGAAGAATGAAGGTTCAGTATGGTAATGCATGTTTGTCACAGCAGCAAGTCTACGCATGGAGTAGGAAGTTCGCAAATGGTGTGACTTCAGTGGAAGATGCTCCTCGTCCAGGTCAGGCACAACGAGTTGTGACTCCATAGAACATTGCAGCAGTGCAAGCCATAGTGATGGAAAACCGCTGAGTGACACTGAATGACATTGCAGCATGTTTAAAGATTAGTCATGGTTCAGCACACCACATTGTGCATGATGTGCTCCAGTTTCACAAAGTGTTTGCAAGATGGGTGCCACGACAGCTGACTCCTGAAATGAGAAAACGACGTGTTGACGCTTGTGAAGAACTTCTTCGGCGCTTTGATCGAGAAGGTGATGGCTTCCTTGCAAGAATCGTTACTGGGGACGAAACCTGGGTTCACTTCCACCAACCGGAAACGAAGAGAGCGAGCAAGGAATGGCGCCATTCCTCATCACCAAAACCAAAGAAGTTTCGAATAGAACTATCAGCAGGGAAGGTTATGCTGACTCTCTTTTGGTACGAAAAGGCGTCATTTTGGAGCATTACATGCTTAGAGGGACCACTGTCACCAGTGCATCATACACAGATCTCCTAAAAAATCACCTTCGGCCTGCAATCAAATCAAAGCGACGTGGATTGCTGTCATCAAGTGTCCTTTTGCAACATGACAATGCAAGGCCCCACACTGCCCGTACAACAGTTGCAACAATCACAGACCTGCATTTTGAATGTCTTCCTCATCCACCATACTCACCAGACCTTGCCCCAGGTGATTTCCATATGTTTGGATCACTCAAAGAAGCAATTGGAGGAAAGAAGTTCCGTTCTGATGAAGAGGTACGCCACGCGGTGCATGAGTGGTTGCGCGGACTACCAAAATAATTTTTTTCTAAAGGTATTTATGCACTTTGTAAGCGCTTGAGGACTTGCATTGAGCGTGGGGGTGATTATGTTGAAACAGTTTTGTACCACTTCTGCACAATAAATAATATTTAAAAAAATATTTAAGGTTTTCATTTGACTCACCCTCGTACTACGATAAACTTGCCACCAGGAGAACAATACTTCTATCTCATGCATATTAATACATGAACAGTATCGCGTTTTAGTGACAACAATGCATCGCGATATGAAGTTGATCAAAAATCTTCAAGGGTTTTTACACATTTCTTTTTTGTAATCCGTGATTCAGACCGATATTAAAACGTCTGAATGGCTGACACAGTTGCTGAAATAATAGGCTCAGTAATATTAAACAGTGGAAGCAAAGGAAATTAAAATCAATCTTATAATTTTACAGTATGCCAGGTAATTTTTCAAGTGTAGTGTATGACGCACCGATCGGGATCAGTGCGCAACTGTTTCCGTTTCAATAATAGAACACAGTTTAAATTATTTAAAAAAAAAACTAAATTATTCATGCCGTAACGTCATTGCGCGACGTCATAAAGTTACGTCATGCCGTGACAATTGACGTCATAGCTGTGACAGTTTGCTTATTATAATATTAGACTGGTAACACCGTAACTAGGACTTTAGGTTGATTTTCGGGGAGATGGTGGCTATTTTTCTATACCGAGATGAATCAAGAATTGAATTGTTACAATAGATGTTTTAGCCCGCTTAAAATTCATCGATGGTAGTGAAAATCTGAAGGAAACCACTGCTTGTTAAAATTGTCGATCTGATTATGAGGCTTATTTCATTTCTCACCTGTTTCAGAGAGAAATGTCCTGTACCAACAGTCCTCTGAAATCTACGAACCTAATAAACAAAACTTTTATCTACTCGTCATTTATGTAAGCGAAGTGCAGGATCATTTAGAACAGTGGTACCCAATTAGTGGTACACGTACCCTCAGGGGTACGTGAGGTTGCTTCAAGGAGTAAGCGCGATAATCTACTGAATAAGATAATAATCGCTAAGTTAGTTGGAGAAAATTACGCAAAAAATACTATCGCCAAAATATATTTTAAGACTGTGTGTGTGTGAATTATATTTTTGGGCTCAGCTAAAAGACGATTATCATGCTAGTAAAGCAGCAATAACATTTTTACTACCATTTTTACTGCCATTTTGTACAACGTACCTTTGCGGAAGAGAATTTTCAGCCACGACAAACATTAAAATCAAACATTGCCACAGACGTCAACTCGAAAATGACTTTGTTGAAGCTCAACAAACAGCAACCGGATTTCTCAAATCTGTGCAAAGAGAAACGTGTACATGTGTCTCATTAAACTTAAACCTAAATCCAGCGGCGCCCTTAATCATCGCGAGGCCCAGGGTGACAGATCTTTGCGAGGCCCTTTCCTTTGAGCATAATACATAAGTATTTCTGATGATCGACGAAAAATGCAAAAGTAATAAATAAATAAATTTTGAGTTTTAAAATATTATATTAGAAAAGTTATTAATAGTTAATAAACATAAAGACGACAAATTATTATGGATTAACTGAAGAACATAAATGCCTTGAAAGATATACGCTGGGATTTAAAAATGACGTTTGGGCTTTTCCTAAGACTAAAATATTTAATTAAAGCACAAACATCTAACGAATGAGCTACTACGTCATTTTCAACTCAAAGAATAGAAAGGGCTGAAAACCGATCTTCGAATCCCTCAAATATGTTTTAATCATTTTTAACCATGGAAACTTCTTTCTGCGGACACTATTGTCTTAAGTGTGGTGGCCATAATTCTCAGGACTACTTCCACACTTCAATTAATGTTTTTTTTTTTCGATTATATATCTCATCACCGAGGTAAGGCCGCTGTTTTCTTCTTATACACGGATGAACATATTCAGTTCTTCATACAATTCTTGTTCATCAATATCAGTTGTTACTCTTGCTGTTATCCGAATGTGAAACTGAATAAATCTAAATGAGAAATTTTGAACATAATACATAATTTACTGTCAATTAACCAACTTTATTTTATTGTTATCACTAACAGCTAAAAATAATTTTTTTTCAAAACTCTGGTTGATGCGCGAGGCCCCCTCCAAGAGCGAGGCCCCGAGCGATTGCCCTGTTCGCCAACCCCTAAGGCCGCCTCTGCCTAAATCAGAGGCAGGGGCGTAGCTACCATGGGGACAGGCGGTGCAGTGCACCGGGACCCCAACGCTCAGGCGCCCCCAAGCGCAGTTCAGAGGGCCCACGGGCTTTCACGGCAAACTTGCGATCTTTTTTTTTTAGCTCTACCGTCGTCTAAGGGGGCCCATGAGACACAGGGAGCCCCTACCACCAATACAAAACAAAATGAAGGTCGCCCATCTGGCCCGAGGGCCCAAAATAAATTTTTTGCACCGGGGCCCTTGTTGACCTAGCTACGCCACTGATCAGAGGTGGCCAAGCATGCCAATATTTTACGGCCTGCGAGATTCGTCACACTTTTACAAAATATATTTATTTTATAATGGCCAAATTAGTGAAAACCAATGTATTAAAAAATACATTATTTGTGCATCCATATTTTGAAAATTTATTTTATTTATATTTCTATATATCATTTTTAGTGTTAAATATTTCTTTAAAATGTGCGTTTGGAATAATAATTATTATATTATTTACGTTTACATGTAAGAATAATACTAAACACTAAAATAATAACTCATTATTTTTCACTTCAAAAAAGGTCTATAGTGGGTCTAAATCTAATATGGGGATATATAATTTTGTATGCGGTCCGTGGATTTCCAAAGTGGCCTGAAGATCATTTGGATTGGCCACCCCTGACATAAATAAACATTTATAATTTTTGTTATATTAGCATTGTTGTAATAACACTTTTGAAGATTTTTATTACCTTTATTATTACATTAAAATTTAATAAATCTAAAAAAAACTGGGTTTATTTTTTATTTATCGTTTCAGCTATAAAAGGTAAGCGAGGTTGAGCCGTTCTTGAAGTGGTACTCGAGAAAAATTAATTGGGAACCACTGAGAAGATAAGTACGGGAAAAGGTTCGTGAAAAAGGCCCTTGTGACAGAGTTTTTTAGTTGCTGAATATTCCGCCCCTATACACGGTAGTAATACCGGGTACAGGGGACCTACAGTTTAACCTGGAATCCGGTTCGCTGAAGCGTTCTGCCGTTGTTCACATTACACTGCAAGCTGTGCGAAAGATGAAGATTGGAGACAGAAATTCGAACCGGGGACCTTTCGGTCTCCATTAAGACGCATTAATCATCAAGCCGACAGACCGTTCCTGAATATCAAGTCTATATCTGCAATACGAGCATAAAATATTTCAGAATGTAACCGCGGTATTACGTTGCACGGAATGAAAATATATGATACAGTAAAAAAAATTTCACTGCGCTACTGGGTGGGTAGTCTCCAAAACATTACTACCTGTATTAACTAAACCACTGCGCCCAACCTTTACCGAGTGTGGTGTCAGAGCGGTTAAAATCCCCGTCCCACCGCACGAATTTCGGTTTTCCATGGATTCCTTGAATAACTTTAGGCAGTTGCCGCAATGGTTCCGTCAAGGGGTCGATCGTTGCCCTCAGTTCTCTCAGCTCTAATTATCTCATGTCGACAAGCCGTTAAAAACAAGCTAAATGAATCCCAACCTCATTATTATCGTCTGCGTTGTATTGGAGAAAGAGTCCTTGTACAACTATGGTGAGTTCAACAAAAAGCGGTATTTATAATGTAATACATCATCTTCTAATTCACAGTAGCCTTTTTCCGCAGTGGCTACTTAAATGTGTATAAAATAAATAACCAGTGATAATGCCATACACCACAAGAAACTTTTGGAATTTAATGTTTCAAAAAAAAAAAAAAATCTGATAGACGGTATTTGATTTATTAATATTTAGGAACTATCAGAGGTGAAGGAACTTTCACATTTATCAAATAAATTCATATCACCACTTTGATACTAATTTAAGAACGACAAGGGCTACAGTAATTCTTTCGTGATAAGAATAAAGTAATATCGTGGCAGCTGATGAGCGGCAAAGCGCCAAAGGGTGACAGCATAAAATAACATGTCTAAAAAGTAAGACATTAACGTGACGTTACGTTATCCGAATAGATTTAGGGATGTGAGAAAGTCGCCTACTCAATGGAAGAAAGATGTGTTCCAAAGAATGGAGACTTGATGGAGTATAAAAAATCATGGAGATGTCACTCTCTTCTCTGTCCCAAGTAAAGTTATCTGCAGCCCTTCAGGGTAATACCGAGTTGCATAAAGAGATTTTTAGAGACGACATTTAACAAATCACAAACGAGATCTTTATTTAGAACGTTGCAGTTATGAAGGCTTCAGAGCTACATTTAGAATTATCGTGGAAAAGACTTTCATCCGTACCTTTAGGCCCCTATCTAACGCAACGATTTGGTCGTATGATAGAAAGCCGTGCGCAGGGCCGGCGTTAGGGGGGAGGGGGGGGTTAAGTGGGGCAAAAGTACCCGGGGCACGGGCCACCAAAGAGGGGCCCGCCGGCCTGGGTGCCTAAATAAATAGAAATCAAACACAAATTTTAAAGTGTGCTTCAATAATTTGGAACATTTGTATATTAAAATGTTCTGAATTTACAAAAAAAAGGGTGTAAATTAAAAATATTTTCGGGTGGGGGGGGGGGGTAGAGGGGCCTAAGATCGCTTAGGCTGGCCGTCCAGTGGACGCGTATTCGCGCGAAAAATGTTCGCGCGAATACGCTTGTATTCGCGCGAACCATGTTGGCGCGAAGACACCGCGTCCACTGAAAGCAGATTCGCGCGATCCTGTCGCCAGTTCTCTGTTGTTGTTTGTGCCAGAAAGAACAGTAACAATGCCTTTCTCTAAATTGCTGGAATTATACGCATTGGAATCAACAATTCTAGCAAAAAGAAGAACTGCAGAAAGAGTATAGGAATGGAAGAGTAATATTTTTGCCAAAAGAAAGGAGTTTTCCATTTGGTTGAATTAGGGCCGCTGTTTTGAGACCGCCTTTTCCGGATTTATCTTCCAGAATTTTTTTTAATTCTCTTCTAAAAGTATCCCTCAACCCTTTCCATTTCTTCTTAATGTCAGCGACTATAACAAAAGAAATAAGAACAAAAACTCCTTAGTACATACTTGTTTAGTTTTTTTAATGGAGAAAGAATAATATACGTCCCAGGACGGCTAAATTTTGAGGCTCACAACTTCTCTTCGGCGAAACACTCAGTAAAGATCAGTGTAAAATAAAGAGATGAAAAACATTTAAAAAAATATAAAAATAGTAAATTTTAATACATTGAGAGAAATATATGTACACAACTGTAATAAGACACGTGTTATCAAAAGCTGAAACTTCATTTTTATTAATTAATGTTTCAGTTTACTTATCGTCGTCGTTAACTATTTAACTTTCTATTAAAATATAGTTATAAAGAGAAAAACAAAATTATCGTTTGTAAATCTATACAATTATTCCATCAATGTTGTGTGTTTTAATGTATGAAAGTGTTTTAAATGAACTGAATGACTGTTGTATTAAAAGCAGTACAGTGCAAGGAATATTGGTTAAAGGAATGCAATTAAGAATATTATACGACCTATGATGTTATGACTAAGAATTTGAATGTTTGAAAGCGTTTTATTTTGTAAATATACTGCTGAATGCTTGTTTATGTTTCACTTAAAACGTTTACAGACGATTTCCAGTAATTTTTGTTTTTGTGTGATTTGTATTGTTTCCGTAATTGTTGCCAGGAAGTTTTTATTTAATCATCTAATACCCATCACATCAAACCAGTAGAGATACTGATGACAGCAAGCAAAAAATAAAGCCTATAATGTGTGAAAATAATAGATATTTTAACATTGCATTTTGTTTATATAAATGAATAAGTAATAGAATTAATTACCTGGTGAATACATTTCTCTTCCAATTTCTTCTCACATCTTCATTTAGACATTTCTTTGGTGATATAAGATAATTTTTGAACCACTAATGGGCTCGTTCTAGAACAAGAGCAAGCAGTTTGTCTATATCCGTCGCGCGAACTGTGTGTTCGCGCGAACAAATCCAAAAAATTTTGGATCTCGTCGCCCTCGCGTAAGTTCGCGGGATTCAGGCGCTCGCAGTGGACGGAGTCACATTAAATTACCTTTGTTGTGGATTGGAGCGATCTCTGCGCATATTCGCGTGTATTGGCGCGAAGATTTTTCGCGCGAATTCGCGTCCACTGGACGGCCAGCCTTAGTGGGTTCAAAAATTATCTTATACCACCAAAGAAATGTCCAAATGAAGATGTGAGAAGAAATTGGAAGAGAAATGAATTCACCAGGTAATTAATTCTTTTACTTATTCATTTATATAAACAAAATTCAATGTAAATATCTATTATTTTCACACAGTATAGGCTTTATTTTTTGCTTGCTGTCATCAGTATCTCTTCTGGTTTGATGTGATGGGTATTAGATCATTAAATAGAAACTTCCTGGCAACAATTACGGAAACAATACAAATCGCACAAAAACAAAAATTACTGGGAATCGTCAGTAAGGTGTCGCGAAAAACTGCGGCAGTGAAATTTGCGGCCAGTGAAATCTGCGGCCAGAATTCTCAACAATGCTGTAGCGGCATGTTTATTATAGAATAGGATCAAACTGGTTGTATTGTTAAAAGCCGCCCCACCGGCGCTCTGAGCGGATTGCTGCGTTTGTAAGCCAATGTTTCTAAACAGCAGGTTGACAGTACAGATGTTTTATAGTTTATAACTGTTATTAAAATACAAGTTTTATTCTTGCTTAAAAGACGTAGAAAAGAATTGTAATAACGAGGCAGATACTTACAGAATCGTAGTAGATTTCATGCAAAATCTCCCTTTGCCTCACATTACTAGTGCAGGAGGCTTCGCATTCGGGAGGACGGTGGTTCGAATCCCTGTCCGGGCATCCAGATTTGGGTTTTCCATGGTTTCCCAAATCACTGCAGGCAAATTCCGGGATGCTTCCTTCAAAAGGCCATGGCCGAATTCCTTCCCATTCCTTGCCCCCCCCCATCCTTTCCCGTCTCTAAAGACCTCGCTGTTAGAGAGACGTTAAGCAGATAAGAAACTAGTGTAGGAAAAAATATTCTACCATCAGCAGTTGTGGGTTAACGTCATCCACATCAAATTTCCCCACAGACGACACGATAATGGAGTGACATCGCTCCATTTGGACGGATGGAGCGATCGTGTATGGCCGCCTCTAGACGACCTCGGCCACTCCGATCTAGTTAGTACCGCACTGGATTTTCCGAACAGTGTTGCAGATCAGCAAAAAATTCAGCTTTCAGTAACGAGTGCGAAAAAAGTCTAAGAAAGAATACTTAACCTGTGAAACATTTGCGTGTCTATTAAAAAAAAAAAAAATAGAAATTAACTTGGCTGTTTCGGGCGTGTAATGTAAAATGATTTGTTCACGTAATAACTTCCAGGCCACGATTTAGTGAGACCAGGTCGGGTCGTCTAAAGGGGCGTTTAGAGTGATTAGGACGGCGCGGCATGACACAAAGAGAAGAGGTATTGGCCGCAGATTTCGCAGATTTTAGGTTGGCCGCAAATTTCACTGGTCGCAGTTTTCACATATTCCGTCAGTAAACGCTTTTAAGTGAAAATATAAACAAACATTCAGCAGCATATTTACAAAATATAAAACGCTTTCAAACATTCACAAATCTTACTCATAACATCATAGGTCGCATAATATTCTTAATTACATTCCTTAACCAATATTCCTTACACTGTACTGCTTTTAATACAACAGTCATTCAGTTCATTCAAAACACTTTCATACATTAACACACAACATTGATGGAATAATCATATAGATTTACAGTCCATAATTTTTGTTTTTCTCTTAGACAGTAAATTCAATTAATTACTCGGATCGTAATTAGTAGCGAATAACCTGTGGTACGTAACAGCACGCATAGTATTTATATATTAACTTTATGTTTGTTATCGTTTCTGATAAAATTACTCAACATAATGCATAATATTATGAAACAAAACACCGTCAATTTATAACGATTATTTGTGGCGCAGTTCAATTAATCTATTTTAGCTTTGAGACGGTTGTTTGAGCCACCCCATCGAATTACTTTTTTGTGTCCAATTTTCAAATAATTATTTTTCTCTTCAGATGAAATTATTTTCAAGTTGATAACTATATTTTAATAGAAAGTTAAATAGTTAACGACGACGATAAGTAAACTGAAACATGAGTTTTTTTAATTAATAATAATGAAGTTTCAGCTTTTGATAACACGTGCCTTCTTATAATTGTATACATATATTTGTCTCAATGTATTAAAATTTACTATTTTTATATTTTTTAAATGTTTTTCATCTCTTTATTTTACACTGGCTTTTATTGAGTGTTTCGCCGAAGAGAAGATGTAAAACTAGAAATCTAGGACGTATACTTGGGAATTTACATTTATTCTTTCTCCATTAAAAAAACTAAACAAGTATGTACTAAGGAGTTTTTGTTCTATTTCTTTTGTTATAGTCGCTGACATTAAGAAGAAATGGAAAGGGTTGACGGATACCTTTAGAAGGGAGGTAAAAAAATATTTGGAAGAAAAATCCGGCAAAGGCGGTCTCAAAACAGAGGCCCTAATTCAACCAAATGGAAAACTCCTTTCTTTTGGCAAAAATATTACTCTTCCATTCCTCTCCTCTTTCTGCTGTTCTTCTTTTTGCTAGAATTGTTGATTCCAATGCGTATAATTCCGGCAATTGAGACAAATGCATTATTACTGTTTTTTTCTGGCACAAACAACAGCAGAGAACTGGCGACAGAATCGCTCGAATCTGCTTTCAGTGGACGGGGTGTCTTCGCGCCAACATGGTTCGCGCAAATACAAGCATATTCGCGCGAACATTTTTCGCGCGAATACGCGTCCACTGGACGGCCAGCCTTACCCGGGGACCGAGGTTTCTAGCGCCGGCCCTGGCCGTACGACCATATTCCATTAGTGAAGTGAAGAGGTGCACGAGACTTCACACGGAATGACTACGACACGAGGTCGTGTCATTCAGCAGTCGTCCTATGCCACTAGATTGGACGTCGTCGTGTCGTTCGAGGCAGTCAGTGACCTAGGTGAACAAAATGCATGCTTTCACTCCAGACAACTTTTAGTAGTAGGTCGGCTGTTACAAAATGGCTCAAAATATTTATGTTGAGTTACTGACAGCTCTGATTGTGGACTTCACATATTTATAATAACTTTTCATGATCATTCTTTTTATATATATATATATATATATATATATATATTCAGTAGAAAAACGAAGCAACTTTGTAAATTTGCATACACGAAGTTAATTAAATTATCTGTATTAGACTGATTTCCATATAGAAATTTACTATATTAATATTATTAACGTCACACCGAACATTTCAGTACATTAAATGCAAGTTCTAATTTTGAATTTTTTCGTTGCAGAATATCCCTACGCCTCTCATAAATTTTCAAAGGATGCAATTGTCATCGGAAAATAAAAATTTATTTTCATCATCCTTGAATTCTTGAAAAAGATTGTAAACGTGCCAACTGCCTCTCTCCTCTGATTAATCAGATTCAGCCAAAGATATCGATTACGTTTTTCCTATTCTTACATTCATAAATTAACCACAGCGCAATAACTTTTCTATTAGTCACAGCAACACGCTGTGAATGATGCCGGTAGAGGGTAAAAACCTCCTCACAAACAACAAACAATGACACACGCAAGGACTAAAAATCGTTGCGTGTGTAACCAGCTAATTGTAGCTACGATAAATTGTCGCACGACTTTTTATCGTACGACCAAACATCATTGCGTTTGAAAGTAGCCTTACGGATACTCAGTCAGAGGACTTTCGATTTCACTAGGGTATGAAGCTTATGTGAGCTAGTGTGAAGAGAGATTTTCCGGCTTTACATGAAGTATTAAGAAAGTTACGGATTTCACTATCTGCCCACGATATAATTCACGTAACTACAGGCTCTTAAAGTATGACACCGTACAGGGCCGGCGTTAGAAGGGAGGGGGAGACAGGGGTTAAGCGGGGCAAAAGTATCCAGGATCTGCTGGCCTGGTGTCTAACCAAATGGAAATCAAACGCATGTTTTAAAATCTGCACTAATTATTTTTAACATTTTTGCATTAATATTTTCTGACTTAATCAACAAAAACAAAAAAATTATAAAGTAAAAAATTTAGTCGGGGGGGAGGGGGGGAGGTGGAGGAGTAAAAACGCTTATCCGGGGCCCAAAAGTTCTAGAGCCAGCCCTGACTAGCCATGTAGCAACAGTTAGCAAATCCTACGGGCCCCGCGACTTCTGCCGTCTCTGTGCCCTGACCATTAACACCAACGAGCGACACAATGTGTCAATTTTAGGTTTCTAGCGCCGCACCTCAGCCTATAAAAGAACTTGTAAAATTCACGAAGGTTCGTTCAGTTTGCAATTAAAGCTCAATTTTTAGTGAGGAACACAGGTGGGCACAGTTAATCCAAACGTTAACTTCGTTAATCATTATTCCGCTACTTAAAAAGTTAACTTCGATAATCGTTAAATGTTTATAAATTTAACGCAAGTTAAAGTTATCCGTTAAAAGTTAACTAGTCAAAAGTTGTACTGATGTATTAGTATTATAGTATTATAGTACGGTAGGTATAACTGCTCTCTATCTCAAGGTGTTATGTACCATGATGCAAGTGTAGATTTATTTATAAAAATCAACAAATTGTGGTTACGCTATCGCCACAACAACGAAGTGGTATTCCTGTCTGTTTTTATCTTTGTTGAGACTGTGATCAACATAACACTTGCAAATTGTCTTACAAGAGACAATTAAGGTACTCGTGACTTAAAAAAAAAAAAGTAGTAAGAAAAATGAATGCAGAATGAAAAGCAACAATATTATAGAAAACAAGTTGGACTGGGACACCTGAATATGTGAAAACTGCGACCAGTGAAATTTTCGGCCAACCTAAAATCTACGACCAATGCCTGTTACAGTTACCTTTGTGCCACGGCCTACCTGTGACCTTAAGGCCCCTTTAGACGACCCGGCCTGGTTTCACTAAATCATGGCCTGCATGTTTTTACGTGAATAAATAGAACGGAAGGTTGTCAGCGACTTCCTTTTACATTACACGGCCGAAACTGCCAAACTAGCTTCTACTTTAAAATAATAATAATAATAATAAAAAAAACCACACAATTGTTTCGAATTAAAATTGCACATCATCTTTTTCGTAACTTATGTATTATTATTTCTTTGAAATTTTTCGCACTGGTTACTGAAAGTTGAGTTTTTTGCTGATCTGCAACACTGTTTGCAGACTCCAGTGCGATTCTAACTATCGATCAAGCGGCCGGTCATCCACTGGCACAGAATTTCGTCCGAGTAATGCCCGATTTGACGGCCGAACAGTTTGTCCGATTAACCTTTTCCGACACACACTGCCGATCCATCAGGAAGGGTTGCCAACTCAATGAAACAAAGGGCAAACACTTTCAAAAAGGTGCTGGAATGTACTTTACTTTTAAGTGCTCATTTTTGTATCCAATTATACAAGGCAATCTGTTATACAAACAGGATACAAGAGGTAACCAAATTATACAAGTTTTGTATCCAATTATACAATCTGGTAGTCCTGCATACGAGTGGTGGCGTGGCGCACAGTTCAAACAAACAAAAAGACGTCAACAACCTATGTAACGGACTAAAGTTAACGGAAGTCCAATTTAACGGAAGTTAAGAAGACCGTTAATGATTTTTTAGGTTAACTTAAAAGTTAAATTTTCGCAATTTTTTTAACTTCGTTAATTAACGATTAACGGATTAACTGTTTTGTGCCCAGCTGTGGTGAGGAACATCACTGCAGATTTAAGGAACACAATAATTTAGGTAGGTACCTATCTATAGGTATAGAGGTTATCTGTAATAGAAATATTTTTCTCGTTTAAATTGCGAATGCATGCTTTTATTTATTTCATCGTGAACCTAGCCGTTGCACACGAGTCAGTCGATCCTAAGCCCTAGGAGAAACTCGATTTCGATGGGGGCCTCAATTGCAAACCATGTTTTTTTTGGTTGGCCCCAGTTCAGCAGAAAGTAAAGCAAACTTACATTAACTGATAGTTAAAGCATATATCCGACGTCGCGATTTTGCTAACAAGATACGCGCTTCCGCCAATTATAAACACCAACACCACCTAGACAGTTCACCACCATAAGCTAACATGTGAACCCGCGAGTCACGATTAAACCTGATTGTGCTGCTGGTTTTATGCAGTTTCCTGGATCATCGTATTTCCTTAAATTTCAACGATTTCATGTCGACCATTGACGCTCTTATGTTAAATGATACATCTTACTAGTTGTACAGGTAAAACAGCTGCATGGCAACAGCCATTAGTTTATACGTGAAATACCTCATCGAACTTGATACGCGCACATGGTCACGTGCCCAGTGTTGGTGAGCTGGCTGCCTGCATGCGTCACGACGAGGTCGAAGTCCGCAATGACGGCAAGAAATAAAAATGTCGCGTCACTCACCGGGAACTTTGACCACTATTGCAGTAAAAACATAGGAAACCACGAAATGAAGTTTCTGTGAACCCTTTCTGTCGTTAGTTTCCGACTAACGGCAATGCCAGTTATATTACACTCGCAAGCGTCATTTAGGAAATCCAACTTTTTGCTTGAGGATTAAATAAGTTAGAAGCTTCATTTTAAAAAATGAAGAAGAGATAACTATCTCATTCTATGGCATTAAACTGAAAGCATTGGAACCTTATCTTTTTTGTCGTGAATTTCTGATATTGAATTTTCCTAAACTTCATAACATCAAATGTGTTTTTCATAGCTGACGTAATGCTTTTCACTTCGATAGTGCTTTGAGAAGGCTGTTTTATAATATTTCTTTCAGAAACTGAAAATCTTATTTTCCAAAAATATGGTAAAATATTCATACCAACCAGAGAAAAAAATACCTGTACAACTGTTCCTTTTTTTACATATTTTTCTAAAAAATTAGAATATCGTTTTTTTTCCGAACCCACAAATGATGTTTTCAGCCTCGAATACAAAAAATGTGAATAACGAAACCGTGAATAAAGAGCTTTTACTGTACTAAAATGTTAAAATTATTTACAACACTCCTGATATGATGATGAATGTATATGGACCCCATTATCATCGTATGCACTCCAAAATTTCTATGTCGCTGACATGGATCCAATTTAAGTTGAATTTGCCCCGGCTACCTTCGTGGTCGATATTAACCACTTAGAGAAACATTGATTTAAACGATATACGCTGATTTATGGAAGTAAGTGTTTCGAATCAAAAAAAGGTTTGATATGTATTTTTCTGTAGGTGAAATATTTATTTTTAGGCATCCAAGTCATTCACCTGGGCGATCAGTTCACAGAAGACCACTTTAAAATACGTATTCAGGCTGTCAAAACATCACTAATATTTTAAACTCACGCTTATCGTATCTCTACAAATAACTGCATTCTGTACCTAATGCGCTTACTCAAACTCCTTGATGAAAACTACTTATATTTACAGATTCTTATATCGCGTATCTTCCCTCATAAATCTTTAGTTCATCTAACTTTATGTTTATTTTGCATATCTTCTTTCATGAATCTTCAATTCAACAAATTTTCATTACATTTGTTAGCAACGTGTATCTTATACTTTAAAATCAACAAATTAATATTTTGTGTGATGAATAATGTAATATTTCTTTCAATACTATAGCTAAGCTTTCAACTTAAATCTTACTGTCTTAAGACAAAATTTACTTAAAAAAATTTCATGTTTTTATTTATTATATTAACTGATCACATTATCACGGACGATCCCCTGGTTATCGCGATAACATGTTCACAGAAATTCATGTACTTTTACAGAATTTAATTGAAATGCGTATTATCATTGGGCTAAATCAGAATTTCACTCGCCGTGTTGAGGAATTTTTAAGAACTAAAAATTCATGTAAGAAAATACGGTATCAAAAGAGGTGAAAGTGAGGACAGTAGCGCGACAAAGTAGTTTATTGGGGACCACTGCTGTTCATGATTTTAATGGATGATTCTGTGGTAGTTTACATTCAAAGTTAGTTTGTCTCAGAAGACAAAAAACTGTTCAATAATATAAACAATAGAAAGGATTCTGAACAGATGGTGGGTAGGTCGGCATAAACTGAAGATAAATGCCAAAAAGGGAAAGCTTATGAGGCACACAAATAGAAAAAATTAGTTTTGTGTGTTTTACAGTTGAGGGTGTGATTGCTTGTTGTAGGCATCAAATATAAATCTTGGGGAAATAAATGTAGTTGAATCATCCAAAAAAGATAGGACAGTTAGTTCCTTTCTAGCAGGACCTCCAGTTAAACGTAGAACCTGAACCACGGAACGATTCTAGTGTACTTCACGTACCAAAACTTCGCTTTGCCAGAGTTTAAGGTCAAGATAGAAGCCTGTAAATATTCTGGACCAAAAAAAGAATAGCACAGTAACACTTCTGACTTCAAAACAAAGACTGCATCACTGAGCTTAGCATACCAATCGATAATAAAACACGGTAACTCCGGCCCTGATGAGAGGTTTCAACATCGTACATCTATTGGATAGAGTGGTGAGACGATCTGTTATGGAAGTGATGAAACTGGAATACAAAACCTTGTTTAGATTCTTGCATGAGAATGATTGGGAAGTACATTATGGATTTATTGGTTTCAAATACAGGAACTGGAGAGAGCGGGCAGCTCTATTGCTCACCAAAGTGCATACATCACAACCGTAAACGTGTCACTTCCACCAAATATTCACAATTTGCATCTAGTGTTGAATAAATTATTAATGATAACTAGCAGATGCCGACGAATTCGTTGTGATTGTAAAGAATTTTGATTGACTGCTAGCGACATGCAGCCACCGTAGCGCACGTTGGGAGACTCGAGACTACTACCACACACAAACATCAATGACCTGCGCAGACTGCAAAGTGAAAAATAGGGACACACTAGTCTTTGGTCAAAATATGAAATCGCCCTCCGTCGACCAATTTCAACCAACATTTCTCCCACACCCCCATAGCTACCTACATGACACCACCATGGTTCACTGTGGGAGACTTGAGATTAATACAATTCACAATCACCAGTGGACTGAGCAAGGTAGATTTGGAGTGAGGAATAAGGACACACATCTCTATAATTTATCAGGTCCACCACTTTCAACCACCATATGTACCACACACCCAAAGCTACCGACATGCAATCACCATATTGCAAGATCTAAGACTCCAGGCTACTACCACACACCACTGTGCTTGGTAGTTCTGGCTGCAGTGTGAAATATAGGGACACACACGTCCTTGGTAGATATAGGAAAATGCCCCACGTTGACCACTTTCAACCATTATATCCCCCGCAACCCCATACCTACCGACATCTAACCATCAAGGTGCACGATGGGAGACTCGAGGCCACAACCATACACAATCACCACTGGTCTGCGCTGTGTAGTTGAGGCAGTAAAGTGACATACACAGACACACGTGAATTTGGTCGAAATACGAAAATATCCTTGATCGACCACTTTGAACCACCATATCTCCCACATTCCCACAGCTATCGACATTTTGCCAACGTTGTGTACAATCGGTGACGCTATGCTAATACCATGGAGGAAGGATGATATTGGAGATGACGCAAGGGACTTTCTTTCACCACGCACCGGAGTGAAACCGGGTAGAGAGAGATTGGGTGGGGGGGTCGCCATATTGGGCGGCCAAAGAAACACGGGGAATAGGCACAAATACCTCAAGGAAATCGTACCAAAACCGTGCCACCGAAATTTGATGATGGATTTTTATGTAAATCTACGAGACAGATCAAAAATTAAGAATAATTTTCTCGATATATACTGTCTCAAAAGTGAGGAGTTTCGGGTTGAAATTCAGAAAAAAAAATCCCCAAGGTCAAATTTGATGACAGATTTTTATGTAACACAACGAGACAAATCGAAAGTGAAGAAGAAATTTTTTCGATATCTTGCTTAGTTCTCGAGATATGCTGTCTCCAAATTGGGGTGGTTAGGTTAGGATAAGTCAAAGTTTAGAACTTTTTAAAAAAATAATTGAACCCTTCAAAAGACCTCATAACTTCTGAACTTACTCAGAATATATTGAACTGTTAATGGCCTATGTAACTTTGCTAGCAACATCAGTGCATTTATCTTCTTACTATACATCAAAAGTATGAAGCTTAGATGAGAGTAGTTTACATCGTGATATACGTTGTGTCACTAATATGGTGGTCGTGAAATTACAAACAACTAATAATAAGTAAATTGTTTGTACGCTTTTGGTACACGCCGCATTTCAACCTACCCACATTTCCATTAATATTGCCGCTACAAAATCAAACTATGTGGACAGATTTAAACACATGAAATGCATCGCGAACTACATTTCGGGTAACAACAACGTCTGCTTCATCAAGTTTAGTAGTTCACACAGCACAAATTATCACAATTAATTTCATCGTACACTTCCAGTGTAAAATGAAACCGGACTAAAGCATGCACATTCACTGTGTCGCGATGTAAACTTGACCAGCTTAAATTAGACTTTCAACACTAGGTGCAAAGTAGTAACATTTGTCTACACTACTGGTACACCAACAAACAATGGAGAACGATATCATCCTATTCCAGAGCAATGGATAAAGTTGTAGTGATATGCTCTGGTCTTGTAGTTATCTATCAAAGACTGCAAGAACAATAAGTACAATGTGATTTAGTTACGAAACGTTATTACAGGTTGTTTCCTATCTTGTCTGTTTGTGCAACCGTAGCAACACAACTGAGCATTATAAAAAACTTAGGATAAGCACTGTTAATGGCTACAGGATATCTGATTAAGCCAATATAGATTAAAGAATAAAGATGAAGGTCAAGAAGTGTTATTTTGGTAGGTAACAGACAGAAAATGAATATATATATTTTTTTAATAGTGTGAGATCCCATTCACCAGTCATTGCTATGATAAAGTAAACGAGATTGTAAATAAATGTATAAATTGATGAATTAGCGTAGCAGGTTTTCGCAGCACAGTAGTATGTGTAGGTATTTGGGTAAATTTAATCGTTTTTATTGTAATATAGTTATTTATAGTTGGCAGTATTGTACTTACTAGCCAAGAAGGAAGGAGATGAATATGGCGGCGTAATAGAACCATGGAGGAAGGAACGCGGTTGTTGGATAGTCAGGCCTATAAGAAATTCTGTATTTGTTTATTTACGTGCAAAGGTGTTAAATAAACTGTGCAAATAAAAAGTTCTGGTTGGTTTAATTTTGTATTGATACCTATCATGCTAGATAGAAAGTGTACTTCAGAACAGTTTTTCATTAAATTATAATACATGGGGAGATAGCGCAACCGTTTGTTCAATACATTTGGGGCCATGCATTGACGTCAGCGGGCTATCTACCTTCAGCTAGTTAATGTTAAGTAGTGAGAAGGACCTCACAATAGTTATAAGAACGAATAAAAGTTACTTGTTAATGTGCAAATATCATGATAATATGATATTTAAAAATGAACTAATTTCGTGAGTAGGCTACTTACTGGACAATACACAATGCGCAAGTGGTAGGAAGAGAATACAAAATTCCGCACTTATTGGAGAGAATGACGGTAGTATTGACCAGGGAAGCGAGGGAATTGGGATTCATAACCTTCGTCAGATCGTTGTTGGAGTATGGTGCGATAACATGGGACCCACATTATGGTTATCAAATGTACGAGATAGTGGAAGTTCAAAGTAGGGCAACTCGATTTGTGTGTGCAAATTATTGCAGAGTACACTCAGTAGCTAATATGATAAAGAAGCTGCCTTAGGGGACATCCATAAATTACGTGAGGTGAAATGGGGGGGGGGGGTCCGGCGAAATCTCACCAGATCTCACCAAGGGAGAAGGAGGGGTCTACGGAAATCTCACGTGAGATTTTGCGAAAAATTTTTGGACAGTAGAGCTAAAAAAAAGGTCTACAATTTGTGCCAAAGTCGATTTTAGGCGTCAAAAAGTGAGGCTGTGACCTAAAAAAAAAAAGAAGCTCTACAAATGTTTCCAGGGTGATTTCTAGGGGGGGGGGGGGGGTTCTCACGGACCAGATCTCAAGACAGGGGGGGGGGGTCCGGCCAGATCTCACGAAATCTCACCAGGGAGGAGGGGGGTCCGGAAATCCGGGAACACCTCACGTAATTTGTTGATGCCCCCTTAGGAGTTAGGAGGAGATAGTGTTGGGAGCAGGGGTGGATTCAGAGGGAGGCAGGGACTAGAGGGCACAAGCCCCCCTCCCAAAAAAGTATCTAGATCCACCCCCAACATCGTAAATTTGGAGCCCTTTTTGATTTTTTTTTTCAGCTCTCCTGATTTTTTAAAGCGGACAGCAATCCGAGGAGACTACCCTTGCCCGACTCAAGTCTCCCCCAAACCAAAGTCCACTCAAGTCTCCCCCCAAACCAAAATCCTGGATCCAACCCTGGTTTGGGTGCACAAGGCCTGGATGTATATACAGGAATAGTACTTGGAGGGGTAGACGTGACCATGACCACGAACACTTTATTTCAAGCATAAGGGATTAGGATAAATTACGAGGGGTAATGCTCCAGATGATTGCTGGAATTGTTCCTTCAGAAAGCCATGGGCGAATTTCTTCCTGTTCCTGTCATCAGTTCCCTCCCTACTCTAATGTTCACATTCTCCATCGATTCCCAAAGTAACTAAAACACCATCAAGAACTAGACACATCCGACGACTCTCCTTCTTCGAAGCCGATGCTCTATATCAACAAATGACGTAGTTAGGATTTTGTTTAAATTTAAAAATCATGCAGGTTTTTTTAATACCACAACCTGTCAAACGATGACGTAATTGATATTTTGAAAAGTTTTTCGTTTTGTTTAGGTAATTGTATGGTTCGTTGAAGCATTAAAGGTTCAGTCCCTACACAGACCACTTAAGAAATCAATTCACATATCAGTAATTCACATGGTAATTCACGCAAACGAAGTCACGGATAAAATATTATACTAAAATAAAGATAGCGAAGTTAATTTTCAGAGCCGTGCTTGCTTGGTACGCTTCTATTCAAACTTCTTTGGTAAGCAGGCCATACACGTTACGACGGTCGCAAAGACTGTCAGTCGAACAGTCGCAACTACAGTCTTATTACCACACACGTTGCGACTCGTTGCATAGACGGTTCTACAAAATTTCACCACAGTCATCGTATTGTCTCTTTTAGTGTCTGCTTGATATCATTAAAATATATAGTATATTTTCATTAATATTGACGTGTGAACAAGCAAAAAAAAACAAAAAAAAAAAAAAAACAAACAAACAAAAAAAACAGACTCCTAGTTATGTATACCTTTTTTTATGTTACTGTAGATAATTTAATAAAATTTGTATGGTGTAATCTAATGCTAATGATACAACTTGTGAAGTAAACTTATTGTTGATTAGAAACTGACTTAGATTTTATAAATTTGGGATTATGAAATTTTTTTTGGCAAATATTTCAGACACTTATTATATTTCAACTCAATAGCTATTGCTTCGGTTATTTTCAATTTGCTTTTGAAGATCGTTATTTATAAGCTTCTGTAATTGTGCAAAATTTGAAGTTTATTTAACATTCCATTCTTGACAAAAAGGTACATAACATAGAAATTTTCGAGTTTTGAGAAAAATCAAGGTGTGGCGTCTGAGTGTAGGGTTGATGAAAACCATTAATAACACCCCGAAGAAATGTATTGTACCTAATAAACTGTATATCACTGTAATCAGGAAAGTTTGTGGATTATCTTTCACTCAAAAAATAAAATTGACAATTGTTGACATTTTACACTACCCGGTTCTGATAGCTCGGTCGCATGGACGGTCTCTAACCAGGGGCGCACATTGAGCTGCGTGGTGCAGTAGGGGCAGCGCAGAGCAGGGCAGGGCAGCACATAAACAGAAACTGTGTGGGGCAGTTGCCCGCGCATATTACAGCGCAGTTTACAAAGCATTGTTGTTTTGTGCTAGAAACCGTTAAAAAAGCGTAACCAAAAACATGTCGATTCAAAAACTCGATTTTTTATTTCTGAATCAGACTAGGATGCCGAAATTGGAAAATTGTTATTACTTAACACAAGCTGAGTTAGATAAAACTATGCAAAAGTGAGTATATGAAAAGAAGAAACTCTCATCTGGCTTTTTCAGTGACAAGAGAATTCTCAAAATATTATTTCCGGATGGGACTGTGCACAAACTACGTGGCTCGGTCCAGGGGGGGGGGGGGGGTTAGCTGGAAGGCTACACTGGGCTACGTGGGGGGACGGGGGGGGGGTTTCCGAGCCAGGCCACGTAGCTTTCCTTTCAAAACATTTTTCACAGTTAAAATGAGGAACTGAACTTACAACAGCATGTGAATATTTATTTCCCTCAGTTAATTATCTCCGTATGTAATTTACAATAGTCTGACAAGAGAAAACAGTACAAAATGTTTTCTGGAATCAAAAGGGAAAAAAGCTACGTGCTATGGTGTCTGGGGGGGGGGGTTAGAGACAAAAGCCACGTAGGGCTACGTGGGGAAGAGGGGGAGGTGGGAATCACAAGAGGCAAAAATGGAGCTACGTGGTTTATGCACGTTCCCGATGACTCGAGCGGAGATTCACTGCATAATTTAACCTGTTATTTTCTCAACAAAGCTCAAATACCTATTATAACTGAAGAAAATCTCGCAGTATTTTCGTGGTTATTTATTTAATTATTTAGCGTTTGACGGTACATGACATTTATAAGAATGTTTTTCTCTTTTATTTCATATTATATTTTTAAGAAAACTACATAACATAAAATAAACACTTGAAACTAAAAAAGCAGTGTCAACAAATTATTCGGGAAATTGTCTTCACAAGAATCCTCCCTCTCTCGTTAGCAGCTGGACGGAGGTTGCCTTGAAGAAGGAGAAGAAACAGAAACAGCTCAGTTCAGTCGGACGTGTGCCAGGGTAAAAAATGTTTCTCGGGGACACTATTGAATGATGTAGTACAAATAATAAGAAAACAAATAATGTAATAATAGCCTACATATATATCAATCTTTTTCGAAGTTTTATTAAAAATGAATTCAAAAAAAGAAAAGTGAAAATGTAAGTGGGCAGTTATATGATAAATAAAGGCTGAATTTACTCGCTATTTGTTGGGCTCATTGTCCAAATTTCTTGTTTAAATTTAATTTTTATGTATTTATTATGACTGATATTGTGAACCGCAGGTTGGTTACGCACCAGATTAATCAATTTTTCTTATTCCATAGTTGAAAATTGTATAAGTAAAGCAAGATTATAAATAACGCAAGAAGTGTTACGGCTTAAACCGGCACGAGTGAACTGCATGGCACAGTTTCTGTGTCGTGAACAGTACTGCGCTGCCCTGCTCTGCGTCTCAATACGCTCTGTTCCGCCCCAAAAGGTAGACACACAGAAACTGTGCTACGCCGCCTGCGCGTCAATGTGGGCTCGGCCTAATTCTCGACACTCACGTTACGACGGGTGCGATCGTGTACGACCTAAGCGTGTCGTGTCGCAAGGTTCGATGACAATTTCCTGCGACATGACCTTGGTCGTACAGTCCGTTTTATTACCAACCCATCCGCGATCGGATTTGTCGCATACGACCGAACTTCCGAAGTCCGTGGGACGGTCCGTGCAACCGTCGTAAAGTGTATGGCATGTTGTACGCATGCGCAAAAGCGATACCAACTGCAACGCTTTCATTGGTAGATGCCCTGTTGTATCTCTGACGCAACAGGTAGTATTTATTTCATGATTTATTTAAGGCAATTGTGCAACGCTGCGTTAGATTGTCTCTGGTGCTAGTATTGTGGCGTTGTTTGCGTTGTAGGTGGGCGTATATCGTCGCTGGGAGTTAGGTGTGCTATACGTTTTGTTGTGTTGGGTTATGAGATATTCTTACGCTGTATTTGTTGAATGTTATCTTCTGAAGTTGTATAGAACGTAATTAATAACTTTTTTTTTTAAATTGAAGGTTGCATCTACGAAGAAGATGGATACTACCGGCACTGCTGGTTGTACTTCGATGGGACCACATCTGGAAAGTGTAGACAGAGTTATGAAATTGCCTGTCGTTGAAATGGCCGTAAACCAATCTGCAGAAATATATAATAAAGTAAAAGGCTCCAACAGTGTAATTAACTGGACACTGTCGACAGCAGAAGCGACTGTTAACAAGGCTGTGGAACATGCAGTACCAATTGCGAAAAGATTTGAGCAACCAATTCAGACAGTTGACAGTACGCTTTGTAAGGGACTGTCAATTGTGGAAACTAAATTACCAATTGTGAAGGAACAACCACAGCAGGTAATTTGATATGTTTCTAAACGTACAGCCTCCGATTTTGCTAGAAGGTTGTATGTTGTAAATTGCATGACGTTTCTTATGATGTTTTGAAATTCGCGTCAAAGAAGACTTGGAATAATCGAACTTGGGCAGTATGTTAAAGAATGGGATTGAAGATAGGTTAGTACTTGTTTGGATTTTTCCCTGTTGAATATCCCTAATTTCGATTAGCTATACTTAATGAGATAAATTGTTTAGCATGTCTTTAATTTATTCTACTTCCCGACTCCCCGCAAAAGAAAATTTTCTCACTCGTTTAAGACAGAAATCAATATTTACTTCGTGATCATGGTCTTTTTTTCCTTCCATGTACCACTACTGCTTTTATCAATATACATCCATCACCAATTTACGCCTACTACATTCCCAGCCTCTTGATAATCACTGGTTTTTTGGTAATTTCCACAAACAAATCCTTGCTGCCTTCATTTGTACCACCTCTAGCTGCTGTAATTTACGCCCCTTATTACTTCGCTTACTTGAGCAATGTAAATTTCGTAAAGAGTTCTTTTACTTTCCTGCTACAATTCCATTGCCCACATCAGTGAGTGCAGAGCATTGAAACTTCTCCCTGAAATTTGGCCTGGGTATCTGGCATTGTTGAGTTCATCAAGTCTAGTCAAGAGCCTTTTTCTGGTCCGTCTCTGCACAACTCAAAATGTTTATCCTAGATTTTGACATAGTTTCACAGTGAGCCCCCACTTCATAAGATTTCTTTTATTGAGTCATTCCTGTCCTCCATTGGTTGTTTGTGAGTTCTGTTATGGGCTTTCATGCTTGATATTCCATGTTTTGGCATATTCGTTGGGTTTGCTCCTTCCATATCTTATCTCATTGTGAACTTGAACTTATGGCTAATTTTGTCTTTTTTTAAAATTAAAAAAAAAATAACAAATAATAATTTCTTCCCAGAGTTGAGTGTTGAATTTATAGTTTCATGTCTCCCATTTCTACCATTAAGGCTCTAGGAAGTCTATTTCTAAGGGGCAAAGTTATTTGTAAATATATTGTCTGTAGACAAATTGTACACCTTATGAAGAAGTGGTTATCAACTGCAGCAGTTTGGTCACCAAATACAGCACCAGTGATCTTATTAACTCTGAAGTAACCTTCTGTCTGTTGCATTAATTTTACTGCCTAGTTGGTACATAATCTGCTTGTTAAGGAATTAATTTGGAATCCATGATGTTTCTTACTTGATTTAGGATCATTTGCTCGGACAGCTTGATAAAAAGGCACAGTAGTGTTTGTTCATACCTCTTTAGATCATCCAGTTTTAAGCAGCTCAATAACATGTGCATTTGACCACTGAGAGGGTATCCTTCTACTATCAATTTAGTTGTTGAATAGATGGAAAAGCCATATTATAAAGTGATGTGCCAAGGTGTTAACAATCTGCATTCAAGCAGTAGTTAATCTTTCACCTTAAATGATAAGTATTCAATTTTTATGTATACCTAACAAGATGACTTAATTTTTACTGTGCTGTTACAGTTAGAAAGGTACCACTGGTATAATTATAGAGATTCTTGTGATCGTATTGGTTCATTACACTTTGATGTGTTGATTGCTCCTTCAATATTTCTTGTACTTTCAACAGTGGCATGCCATTTAAATATGGTTTCCACAGGAAGGCAACATTCATAAAAAAATGTACTTAGTGCTCTGTGTGTTTTTATAATATTGTCAGAATGGTTCAAACATTGGTGCACCAAGTGTATCGATATTAGACATTTTCCTTAGGCTGATATGATCCAAGTGCCAATGAAACTTTCGTACCGAGTTATAAGTGGTAGCTTCATGCGCAGAGTGCACTTTCAGTGATGGTGTTGGCTGTTGTGCAAAACTGATCGTCTCGTGATTTCAGAGGTGGAATCAAGATTTCTGCTGTGGACTACTAAAAGTTATTGGTGTATACTCAAGCCCATAATTCTAGATTTCGGTGCTTAGGCAGCATATCAGCAATATTTTCAGTTGAAACTGACAACTTTTTCTAATAGTTGTTTCATAAAGTAGTCATAGTTGCATATAATTTATTCTCAAGCATATTGCTGGCTTATTTTTTCTTTAACTGTTTCTTGTTACTTATAAACCTTCAATTGCTATTGATAAATGGGTCAATTAGAGAGCATCCATAAACTATGTAGCTCTATTGACGTACACAAACTGCTTAATCTGTTAGCTCATTGACTGGATTTTTTTTTCTTTCTTTTTTTTTCAGTTTGTTGGTTTTCAATTCAAGTTGTTGCCATTTGTGTGAATCTGTTACTATTTTGAATATAATTAAAGGAAATAGTTTTTTTTTGATACTAGAGTATTTTTACAATATTTTAGTTTTATGTTGTGTAGCTACATTTTTTTTTTTCCTGGAAAGCGTGATACATCCAATTGTTTCTATAAATGCTTCCTGATGTATGTTTCAGATTTATGAAACAACAAAAAACTATGTTACTGCAACTTTAATGCCAACCTATAATAAGGTCTCAAGTGTAAAAGATGCTGGTGTTCAGAAAGCAAAATCTTTGAAAGAGCTGAGCTGGAATAAAGCAAATGAACTTCTCACCACAAAATATGGATTGGCAGCTGTTTCTGGTTTAGACAATACTGCAGTAATGGCAGAGAGATATTTGGATTACTATTTGCCCCCATCAGAAGATGAGAAAGAAGTTGGTAAGTGCCATGAGTTAATCAGCCTTTTGTCTATATGAAATACATACTCATTCTTTATTTTTAAATTTATTTATGCTCCAGTTTCAGTGGATTCTGATGATGACAAAGTTACCCACACAGTAAACACCGTGGGCCGTCTTTCCAATAAGCTTGCAAATAGTGTGTACAAAACTCTTGTAAAACAGATTCAGAATCTCAACAGGGAAAATGTTCAAGAATATGTGAGATCTTTGATAGCTGTGATGCAGCTTACAAACTATCTCAATGCATATTTTGGGCCTGCAGATACTAAAACACAAACAGGTACTTCACCTGCTACAAGTGAAGCAAGCACGAAAGTTTCTTCTTAGTGAATAAACACAATTTACAAATATAAAAATTATTTTGTAAATAAAGACTATTGTAAACAATATATTTTTTGTAATAAGACTGATTGAAATATTGTAGTTCTGGTATTAAACAGATTTTCTTAGATAGTTCATGTCTTTGGTTCTATTGACAGGAGAAACCTTACCCATCTAGCAATTTTTCATGTTACATTGTCATATAAACAAATATTATAAACAAATCATATCGCTGAATGAAAAATCCATTTTGGACGTCTTGCCAGTTGTGTTCAGTATTAGTTGCCACATTATTTGTGATGTCTTGACTACCAAACAACAATGGTAAATCTAGGAATTTTCGGTGCAGGGGCAAAAACTGAGATTGCCACCCTAATTGTCACACTATGCATCACCAAGTGGCCCAGGGAAGTAGAAGAGCTCAATCATAATTTACAGCCCTTCAAACATGATTTTGCCGCCTGGGGCAAGTGCCTCTGTTTGAGCTCCATAAGATCTGGCTCTGTCAAACAATTCCAGAGTTTGCTTCAGGTGCATTTGTCCATCTTATCGTATGACTAACAAATACTAGATAAACACATTTGAACAATATTTCTTTTTAAAATCTTTTTAATGCCTAGAGGTATGTGCAATTTGACAAGGGAGTTTCACAAAAAAAAAAAAAAATACAGTTATCATATAGAAAACGCAAAGGTGAACATTTTACAGACACGTGGCAAAACAATACTTTCCTATAATACAGTGTTTCTCACTATTTTTCAACGCGAGGATAAGTAAGTTGAAAAATATAATGTTGCGGACCACTAACTTATGCAGACCCAATTTTTTACCTATTTATGTATTGTCTGTAACAATTTTGTATAACATAATCTTAAAGCATGTTTTGACTTCCTACAGAAACATACTTACGAACATGGAAGTGAACTATTTAAAGTTAATTATATATTGATCAGACTCTACTATTTTTTTTTATTATTAAATGTTACTGTAGACGCGATGCTACAATATACCACTGAACTACATGTACAAAATAAAAGAAAAGAGACCTGATCACTTTTACTGTTGTTTACTTCACCACTCTTACGTTACAAACCCTACCATATCCCATGGTAGAACGGTTATTAACATAATCCTTAAACAAATGGGGTTCTCTTTCATGCAGACTGGAAACATTTATTAATAGGCTATTGTAGTAACAATGCTGTCATGTCCTTGTATCCTGCAAAAGCCAGATTTTTGCCTGGTCATTGAAATACTCATGGTTTTAAAAGTTGTGCTTATTCGTTGGTTTCCCCAAATCACTCCAGGTAAATGCTGGGTTGCTTCCTTCAGAAGGCCTATGACTGAATTAATTACCATTCCTTCTCCCCAGTCGCATCCCACCTCTAATGCCATCAACGAGGTGCAAAGTCGTAAGTTAAAAGAAAAAAAAATATATATTTCAGTGTACCATCAGTACTATGTTAATGGACCATATCATGAAAAATATTGTGCTAATAGATTAGGTGAGCTGGGACTAAGGTGGTCTGTGCCCACGTGGTCCTTGGTCAGCCGAATTGGAGAAGAAAAATCTACTCTCATATACTATTAGAGCCTAAAGACTTGAAGATGCAGGACTCGGGGTGTGAAATGTGAAGTGAAATGGGGGTAATGAGAATGGGCAGGGTAGCAAATGGGGTGGTTGTGGCCTCAAAAACTAGCACTAGCAGCAGATATTAGAGAGGGCAAGACTCAAATGGTGTAGACACATTATGAGAACACTATTAAGAAAGATTTGTAAAATGAAGCTGCAGAATAAATAGTCCAGAATTAGAAGGCTGTGAGGAGTGTTATCAAAGGAGGGGCTGGGATGTACCAAGATTATGATGGGGATTTGGTGGAAAGAGTGAAGAAGATGGAGATACTAATGGGATGAGCAAACCCAGCGAAACGGTAGTAATTTACTGCAAACTGAAGTTTTGGGAGTGGAAATTAGGAAGCACAGCAAATGTAAACTCTTCATTTATCGCACTTGAAGGCAGCAACAAACTCACATTAATACATCAAACAGTATTTCAATCTGAAACCTTATTTGCGTATGAGAATTAAACACGGCAAGGGATTTGGATGTGTGTACACTAGGATTCATCATATTTAGCGGTGGGTGTATAAAGTGTTAAACGATTGCATGCTAGGCAATAAAATGGAAAGGATTTTGGTTGAGTACCGTGTCTTAACCATTTGCACTAAGTAGGAAGTAAGGCGGAGCTGTAAGATGGTTCAGTGCTTAATGCATCTAACTGGAAATTGAATGGTCCCTGCTTCGAATCTGTCACGATGGGGATTTTTAAAGGCCTCTAACCAAACATTCAGGTCAAGAATCACACTTTAATTAAGAAGTAAGGCAATAGTTGGAATGTAATTAATAAGTTATATAGAAATATCTTTACGGGTCACTGTTGGGTGATATGGAAAGCTCTGTTATTTGGTGTGAAGGTTAAGTTTGGTGACATAAAACTGATCAGTGGAATTGAAGTAGTAATGGTGGAATCTTCCTGGTTAAGCAAATTTATGAAAGCTCAGGTGAAAATTGTTAATTTTTAAGACCCAAAAGAGGTTACTTGAGTATTGATTGATGGAATAATGTATTTGTCTGCTTTCGAATATTTACATATTATACAGGAGATGATTGTCAATAGGAAGAAGTTTGTCTTGATACTTGTTTTATAATAAGGAAGGACAGTTAAATTTGGAGTGGTATGACAAACATGAACACACTTTACAATGATTTTTCAGGTTTCCATGGTTGCCTTTGTTAACGATTACTAGATTTTCGGGGTATGCCGCATTGTTTATTTGATAGTGCAAGCCAAAGGTTCCCAAACGTTTTTTGTCTACTGTCCCCTTTTTGAAAAAAAAAAAAAAAAAAAAAAAAAAATTACTCACCTCTCCCTTTTCAAATAAAAATTTCTCACCGCTCCCTTTCCAGAAGATCTATCTCGTGATTTGATGGTGCTCCTTTTAGATGTAATGTATATCATATATGTATAAAAACAAGGGCGTATTTCTAAAATTATCTTGTTAAGATATATAAATACTATTGATGTATTGATCACAGTTTGTTTAAAAATGATGAGAAAATATTTTATTGATCAGATTGCTGTGCTTGGTGTAGTGAAACTTATTTTTTGATATTTGGTGCTTTATTTGTCATCATCAATCTTCGACTGTCTCGTTCTACTATTTAAAATCTGTTACTTTTCCTAGCTAATAAATTTCTGGTTACATACTTGTACAATCATGGAAATGTAATTAAAAACTGCTTTGAGGCAGCTCTTAAAGCCGTATAAAATTCTGAAAAACGAGGGGGCAGTGGTTGGTCCTCAATAACCCACAAATTTACCTTGAACAACAAATGCGCCCTTTGAACTGCTCAAAGACCACCGGTGGGTGGTACCACCCCCATTGCGAACCACTGGTCTAAGCTTTCAGCTGCCATTCTATAGCCTTTATCAGAAATACTATTTATCTCTGATGAAGACTGTAGAATGGCAGCCAATTGTTTAGACTATCAAATAAACAATTTGGGATGCCCCGAAGATCTAGTAATCATTAATAGTTTACAATATTTTGGTGAAACCCTTTGTCATTTTAGAGGTGAGACATATTCTAAGGGGAAAAGATGCAGAAACAGTGAGACTTCCCGCATTGGCATTATTATGAAATTACTTCTTTGGTGTGATGTGGTCCATGGAAAGAGCGACATCTATTTTACAGTCAAAAACAATGAGTTAAGATCTACAAATAGATTAGAAACCTGCAGAATTATTTGTGTTTAGTATGAATTTAAGTTTATAAAAACAGCATTTGATAATAAGAAAGGAGAAATAAAGTAAACCCATCACTTTACATGTAGGAGGGAAGTGACCGGATCCATGTTGTCATTTGAGAGATTCAGGAGTTGAGTATTTGTGGACCAAGATGCTCTTGAAGCACATGTGGTGAGGCATGTCTTTGAGGAGAGGGATGAATGTAGGAAGTCACGCCCATGATGAAGGATATGCTTCAATTGACTCAAGAACTGGGTGTTGAGTATGGGGTTATGGATAGTTTTCAGAGGAGTAGGAAATAATGTGAGACTGAAGATTGGGTTTTAACATGAGAGATTTGTTCCTGTACTGGATCAGAGGCAAGGCAACAGGAAATTAAGGTATGTGATAAGTTTTTGAAGTTCCTGGGAAGTGATTCTTCATTGTAACAAACACATCTACATATATGGTGCGATGGTGAGGGCATAGGGAAGGAACATCAGATGTGGAAGTGCATACATTGTAAATCTGTGGAGTTTCCTGTGAACAATGGTGTTTAGGTCACGTTTGCATTAAGGAAGATGACTTGTGGGTATAACTCAAGGTGTAACTTATGGATGAATATTGTTTAGTCAATCGAGGAAGTCTAGGGGATAGTTTTCACTGTGGGTCCTGACCATAAATATGGAAGCCTTCTTGGTGTACTACCGTAACAGTCCCTAAGGATTTGATGAAAGCACTTAAGTTGTTGTTATTATTAATTTAATTGTGATACGAAGTTACCAGTTTGTTAGGCCTATAATGGTTTATATCTGAATCTAGAATTCTCAGTAGTTTATGAAAATATGATTGCTGGTATTTGCTTCAAGTTGACCTGCCATTCTCCAATTATATACAAGTACTATGAAAAGTAACTGAACTAGTCATTGTTCAAACAATTTTTTTGCACCTATTTGAAACATTGTATGTTTTATGTTCCTGACTCAGTCTTCAGCAAGGTGGCTTGGATGAAGAGTTGAATTATCTTTGGGAGGGGGGGAGGAAGTTGTGATAACAGACATCTGAGGCTCTTAAGTTTGGATTTTGAGATATATAATGCTGTTTACCATTTCAATACCTTAGTATCAGAACAACGCAGCATTATCAGTGCCACGCTTTGACCCCTTACTCTTGCAGACTTTCCTACCCAGTAATCACTTTACAGCAGGCTTTGTGAGCCTGGACAAACGTAAAGCAGATACAGTTTTAGAATTAAACCATCAGCTCTCAGCATTTGAATTGTCCATCTGATAGTCAATCACTATATAAGTGGTGTACTGTTTGTTAGAAGAATATATATGTTATTCTCTTGGCAGCTTCAGTGATGCCTGTCTTATTTCATTGAAATAAAAATAATTTGCCTCATGTGGAGAAAACAATCAAATTCCCCAACTCTCAGATAACCCTTAAGAGATTAATGACGCTGTAAGAATCAGTCATTAGACAAATGTGAAATGATTTTCATACCTGATACTGTTAAATATATCATTAATGATAAATATAATTTTTAATAATGTAAACATATATTTAAGTGTAAAGTTTGTAATGTTGATTACATCTTTCAAGCTTTGTGAGTTGCCGGTTTTAATTACTAGTATGGAAGGAGGTTGAAATAAATGCTGAAGGGCTCTATTTGCTTAAATCCAATTCTATCATGATCTTACTTCCTGTAAATGTTTATAAGAAAAAAGAAATCAAAATATTAAGATTGTCCAATGTTTTTGTGTAGTTTCAATAGGAACTTGTTATCTTACTATCTATTAGGTATCAAAAGAATTCTTGGCGTTTTATCATATTAAACATTGCTGTTCAACATAATAATAAAAAATTAAGTTCCAACGATTATCACTCAAGGACTTTCGAAGAAAATAAATGTTCAGGCTTTGAAGATTATGACAAGCCAAAAATGGGTTATCATAACTAAAACTTTTTGGGTACGAAACATTTATGGGTCATTTTGGACAGTTTTTGAGATTTTGGTAGTTAGATTAATAATGGTTTTGGAAGCATGGTTTCAAATAAGTTGTGCAAAGTTTCAGAGAGTTGTAGAATATTTGTGAAATATGCGCAAATAGCAATAATGTGAAGGAAACACACTGATTGTGCAATAGAATGACCTATGTCTGTGTGAAAGAATAAAGAACTTTGTTGAACAAGTAAATTCTTATCCAGGTATTGATTATTCTAATAAATTAAAGGAAATTATCTTGTGCCATTTGTGTAATTTAGAATGTTAGAAAAGTGTTTTGATTAAATTCATTATTTTGGGGAAATACCAAGCTTTGAGAACAATGATGCATTAGATTAGGGCAACCTTTATAACACCTTTACAGTCTAATTAGTTTGCTGCAGTAAATTACTGGAGCCGGGTGTTGTTAATTTTGGGGTTAAATTTTAGCTGAAATTTAGCAGTGAATTTTTTACATTGAGCAATGAATTGGGAACCTTTTTCAGTATGTCCTTCAATGTGAAGGCGGTTGCCATCATAATTCAGTATTGAAATTTCACATTTGTTACAGTCATGTGTTAAAGAACTTATTCAGAACTTTGATTATTTGTACTAACATCACTCAAGCAATTTGATATGCCCTCTGAAGGCAAACAAGTTTAGAGCTCCACAACTTAAATGTGTCATTATAAGAGTTGTTTTTAATGGAACACAGAACATGTAATGATATTGTTAGTGATATTAAAGGGGTTGTATACCCTGTGGGATCTACACAACTTTATCGCAGTTTAATAATAAGTAGGCCATCATCAATGATGACAGAAAAAGTTATTATGCACAGGTTCAAAAGATACTCTTGGTCGCTATTCCCTAAGGGAAATCATCAATACGAAATTCTTAATACAGATTTGTCCCTAAAATGAAATCTACAAATAACAATCACTGATTCGGCAGCCCTGTACGAGTCAGATATTACAGTGTGCTAAACAATGGACCTCACTGCTGAAGCTTGCAGATTTACAATTAGGAAATGTTTGCATTAAATGACACACACATACCATTGCCGACATAATTGGGGCAGTCAATCAGATCTGCCATCACTTGGTTTGGTTTTCACATAATGTGGACTAGTTTAGGATGGACAACAGCACGACTAGTAATCCACATGGTTCCAGCAGTAATTTCACCCCCAACCACGAAGTGCTTCTGCACATACAGACAGTTTCAAAATTACTGTCCGTTCCTAACATGTCCACCTGCTTCTTTCATACTTTGGCCAATCATAGCTTCTCTTGTTGCCACATGGGTATATCTATCCGATTGTGTATTTCTTTCCCACTTAGAACACCAAAGATTACTTCTTAATTAGGCCTCTCCTCTTTGTTCTTTGAGTCTCACCTAATTTTATTATTTTATCTTATTGGCTAACAGTTTCTCTGCCAGCCCGTCACCTGTACCAAAACAGTTCGACTTCCTAACACTTGCATTATAAACATATTAAATTTGAATGTCTATGACTATGTTGGAATAGGATGCACAATAGAGACTGCCATTACTAATATCACTATTACTCTGCATTTTACTAAAAGTGAGTGGTGGAGGGTGTAATAATTTTGTGCATCAGAAGGAATATACATGGGATGTGGCAGGAGGTTACCATGGGAACTCGCTCAGAGCAATCTAGGAAAACCCAGCTCAAGATGGCCGGAGCCTACACCGGTCGAAATATAAGTTTTCTGGCTTAATAAATCCTTCGTATTCCATTCCCTAATCACTTATGTAAAAAATAAGTATAGAAAAGAATCACTTCTTGCCAAGATTTCTGTTATCGTTTTTTCTCTGTCATTACTAGGTATGAAATGTGTTTGCTATCATCGTCTGTCATGGATTTCTCAATTAGCTTCTGATGAGAGCAGCGTCTGTGGTATTTCAAATGTTCCCATCCCAATTCCTTCAGCATCACACTTACACTTTCCCTCCAGCTGAATATACCTGTCAAGAATCAGTTGGTTCTTTTTTGGACCTTCTCCAGTGCATGTATTAATACCCTTGGGAGGGGTGGAGGGAGGGCACACAGAACAACGATATTCCAAGGGAGGTCACACCAGTGCTTTGTATACAATCGATTTTACTACCAGTGAACACTGTCTCAAATTATGACCTACGAATTAGAGCAAATGGTTTGCTTTCAAATTGACCTCTCAACATGTTAATTCCACAACAAATTGTTTTACCTAAATATATAGCAGAATCTACCATGCTAACGACAATGTCATTAATTGTGTATTCAAAACTTACATTTGATAATAAACTCAACTGGGCAGATGGTAGGAAAGGTTTCAAAATCCTTCATTTACTTGAGAGGTTGATGATGGAAGTAACAGTGGTAATTGGTGGTAGGACTCGGTCTTTTTTAGGCCAAATGTCAAGAGTAGGAAGATTATTTAAGAAATGTACATAATGGTATTACAGTAAAAAATAAAGAATGTCAGTCTAAAATAGCTTTGTTCCATCAGAAAATTAGGGGTATCTCAAGCAAACTTGATGAGTTGATAATATCTATAGAAGAAACCCAAAAATCATTGAATCTTAACATAAATATCGTATGTCTGACAGAACATCATCTGAAGAATTCTGAAATAGGTCTCCTTCCTTTTATTGGATATAGATTAGCTTCTTGTTATTGCAGGTCAGAGATGATAATGGGTGGTGCAGCAATATATGTAAGAGAAAATACTGAGACAAAATCGTTAGATGTAAGTAAATACTGTATAGAACAAGATTTTGAATGTTGTGCAATACAGTTAGAATTAGAAAACAAATATCTTATAGTGCTGACAGTTTATAGGGCTCCCACAGGAGACTTCAGTAAATTTTGTAATAAACTTGAGGCGGTTCTAATAAACTTATGTACTAAAAGGGAAATTATCCTCTGTGGAGACTTCAACATAAATTTTGCTGTAGAATGTAACCAGACAGATTATCTTCTAGGAATGCTTAGATCATTCAATCGCTATCAAACTGTAAATTTCCCAACTAGAACACCATAAGATAGTAGTACCATTATTGATAACATTTTTGTAGAGCACAATAAATTAGAAATACATGAAACAGTTCCAATGGAAAATGGTTTGTCAGACCATAATGCTCAAATAAATACTTTGGATGTTGTGGGAAATGAAAATAACAAAAAGAAAGGATTTGTCAGAGTTAGGCCATTAAAGAACAATTCAATAAAAATATTAAATGATGAACTTCTCAATGAGGAATGAAGCACTGTCTATAAATTAACAGGGGTAAACAATAAATTCAATTACTTTCACCAAAGGTTTTTAGAAATTTACAAAAGGTGCCTCCCTACAAAACTAGCTGCAATTGGTCAAAAACGAGTAAACAAAAATTGGGTTACAGTTGGTATTAAAACATCTTGCAGACATAAAAGGGAATTGTATGTAAAAGTTAGGAATACTGATAATATGTTTCTCAGACAACATTACAAAACTTACTGTAGAATTTTAACCAAAGTAATAAAAGAAGCTAAACGTTTGGCCATAAACAATGAGATTAGTAGTTCAGATAATAAGATAAAAAGTGTCTGGAACATTATTCAAAGAGAAACAACTGTATCATCCCTTGAACATAAACCTATATCTATAGGCATTAATGATAAGCTTGTAAATGACCCCTCTTATGTAGGAAGTGCTTTCAATAACTATACTTCTTAACAGTTGCTGAAAAAATAAAAGGAAAATATGTTGGGAATATGGATGCTATAGCAATACTTAAATCCTTGTCACCAAAAACAGCACCTATGTCTCTATTTCCCACCAGTCAAAATGAAATTGAAAAAATTACTAAATCCCTCAAAAATAAAAAGTCATTTGGTTATGATGAGGTTTCAAGCCATGTAGTAAAACAATGTAACACCAGCATTAGTAGAGTTATTAGTCATATTTGTAATAGTTTTTTTTGAAGAAGGTATCTTTCCTGACTCACTCAAGAAGTCA
>JARYHS010013630.1:182619139-182777096 GCA_031002005.1 Vandiemenella viatica
GACAGATCTTATTTCCTTGATTTCACTATAACGCACCTGCACGCATGAAGTCAAACAGCGGAAGATATTTCTCCCCAAACTAGATTTTCTGAGCTGTGCTAATGAGGTATTTGTTCTAAAAAAATCTCCAACTAATTCGTAACTGAGACCAAATTGCGAAGGTAATAGCAACTGTGGCCACAACACTCAAGTTCCCCTAGACTAGGTATATCGTCAGACAAGATTGCCCGTTTAATGTCTGCGGTTACGAAACTCGCGTTAAAAGTAACAAACGCTGGATGTCATATACACGCAATATAACATGCCAACTCTAGATTCTCACTAAGTGCTATAAGCGGCTTCATTTGTCTGTTAATTACTAGAGCCGTACCCAGCCTGGAGGTGAGTGTTGAAAGGCCGGAACTGTGATTCCGGAGGACGTGGGCATCCTTATAGAAGTAGTTTTCGCGAAATCAGTCCAACTGTATGCCATTTCCTAATTCCTTTCCATTCACTGGTGCCAATCCAGTCCCACCACCGTTGGTGTGGCGCAAAGCCATCAGCATAAAAAAGAATGATGTCGACATAAAACTATATAAATCTTGAAGGGCGAAGAAACTATTAAGAGCATAATTGAAAACGTATGTTCCTATCATTTAAAAATATGTGTAGCACGTTCTAAATTACTGCGGAGACCGTAACACCCGTCTTCAACAAGATAGTTATATTTTCTTCTTTAATTAAAAACTGGTCTACGCTAATAATTGCGCAGGCTACCGCGGTCGTCGCATTGTCTTGGTTCTCCGGGTGTATAATAATAATGATCCACGCTACTTGCTTAGTTCGTCTCAACGTTTTTATTTTGCTGGATGATTAAATGTGTATTAGTTTGCGTTACATACTTTTGGTATTGCATTACCACTTTATTTGGTGGCCACAGCGAAACAGACGGACATTTTACATCCAGTATGTTTAGTTTTATAAAAATTATTTCTTTTTGAATTGTTCTAGAAAATCGGATAGAGATAGATATCTTGTAGTGCCATAGCAGTGAATTCACATAGCGCATGTTGTTTTCCCTAAGAATGTATGCCTTGTAAGTTTGTTTACTGTTATGATTCTTTTTCGTACCAGCTATGTTCGAATGTACCATGGTTTACAGCCAACGTTATCGGAGATCTTCGATACAACACCCCATTCTATTGTTAGTGGCAAGCCACGTTTGTGCCATTCCTTATTTACGATGTTCGTTGGAATTGTCTTGAAATCTGTAAGAACCTACGGCACCAGTAAGATGACTACGTGCTTTTCTACCTGCACAGCTTTGCTTAATAGAATTTCGTCTTTGCCTTATTGTAGCTTCACTTCTATACCTTTAACTAGTGTTGTGGTTATGCTGAAGCACAATTATATCTGTACCTTCCTTCGTATAATCCATTGACTGAATGTAAGACACTCGTTAGTGGGTGCATATCGATATGTTTCACCAGGCAACACTGTGATATTTGTTGAAAGATAGAGAAGTACTAGGTTGTATGGAGGTATAAAAACGAAATCGTTCACCGCGAAGTAACAAGCTGTGCGCCGCTGAAGGAGCTGAGGAGGGCGGGAGAAGTGAACCCTGAGCATTGAGGGGGAGGCTGCCGTGGCCCAGTTCCCATGGAAAGTGTGTCACCCCGCAGCCGTCGTGCCGCCCATAAATTCCAGCCGCTCCAGTTCGCTGGAGCATTACCGCCGGCACGTCGGCTCGCGTCTCCAGATATTGCGGCCACCCTCCGCTCTTAGCGCCGGATGGAGACAGTGAAAGTGCTGACGCTAAGCCCCGCACGCAAAGCGTCCCCACTCTCTCTCGCTCTCTTTTTAACGGGGAAAGGGCATCTGCAGAATACCAGGAAAACACTCACCCTCTAATTTCTAACATAATTTTAGGCACTAGAATGCGTGCTCTTAGAAGTTAATAAAGACTTAAGAATGGAATAGTGATTCAAAAGCATTTACCTTAGAAAGCGACTTATTTCACGACGAATCTTAATGTATCGACAGCAGTCTATAAAACTAATGATGTGGGTAAGGACTGATTCTTCAAGCTCTAGCCAAATCACAGAACTGTGATGTTTAAATTTTTTGCACTCGTAGCAGAATTAAACAGCAAACACTATTTACAAAATTTCTTTCCGAGTAATGTGTACAAATTTTCTACCAAGAACAAAAACAGGAATATTTTCAGGTAGAACATCGTACCAATGAGCATGAGAAAAACTTTTTGTTTTGCTTTAGGCTTTACGCATCGTCGACATTGACGTCACTCGAGGCGGGTAAGGACGAGGGCCAGGAATTGGAAGGAATTCGGTCATGGCATTTTAAAGGAACCATCTCAGCATTTGACTTGAGTGATTTCGGTAAACTATGGAAAACCCCAATCTGGATGGCCGGATGCGGATTAGAATCTGCCTCCTTCTGTACGTCTTGTTGATCGTTCAGGTGAATCAGACGCTCTCGGAGATCTGCACACTTTTAAAACTGGAAATTGTTACGAATCTTAGCTTGCGCTCAGCACCACCCACAATAAGCAAGAATATGTGATTCGATCACATCAGTTTGTGACTGATCGCGGTGGATGAGCGGTAACGCTCTGGCTTCGCAGTCGGGAGGACACGGGTTTGAGTCTCCTTCGGGCATCCACAATTGGGTTTTCCATGGTTTCCCCAAATCACTCCAGGCGAATGCCGGGATGCTTCCTTTAAAATTCCATGGCAGAATTCCTTCCCATTCCTTGCCCCCAGTCTTTCCTCGCCTCTAATTACCTCGATGGAAACTACTTTTAGTGTGTTTCCGCTGGATACTTTTGTAGAAATTTCGGAGAAGTATAATCAGAATATCGACTTTGAGTTTGATTCACAGTTTTGGAACCCGGCACTCAAGTAATTCAGCAAAACTACTGCGTAATCACTGATGTTATTTTTATAATTCATCATGTTTATCAAAGTATATCTCGCCTCATTTCTGTAGATTTCTGACAAAATGTTCAGGATTGTGACAACTGATTTTTCAAGCCTTAAATAGATTGTTCGCTAAACCATTTTTTTTAATGGCTTTCGCCTCACAGACGCCGATATTATTAGAGGCGGGAGAGGAAGGGAAAGAATTCGGCCAAGTTCTTATTTTTAAAAAGGAACCATACCTGCATTCTCCTAAAGTTATGTTTGGGAAGCCATGGAAAACCCAAATCTGGATTGCCGGACGAGGATTCGACCCCACGTCCTTCTGAATGCGAGGCCAAGGCGTTACCGCTCACCGACCTCGCTCGGTTCTGCTAAGCCAATAATTTCCTCAATATTTTATTTGTAAAGCTTCTCCAAACAGGGAGGAAGTCGGATCCTCAACCCAAGTTAAATGGACTATTTGGCTTCCTTATTTGCATTTGCAACGAGTACTTCTGCTTCAAGGAAATAGCAGCGTCTAATACCCTCTAAGTACGTCAACAGTAATCGTTGGTAATCTGTTTCTAGAGGTAGTCTTAGCCTACCCCTCCACTGACGCGAGTTAGCAGCTCTTTAGACAGTTCACATTCTCGTAACAGAGCATAATCTGGAACACGTGTTAGACGTCTTGAGAGTGAATAAGAGCAGTGGAATTGGAGTGTTAAACAGGATTGAAGACAGAGGCCATAATGAACGCCTTCTAACTGGCAGAAAGCATGTCATCGTATTGGGAAACAATTATCAACCATCCGATTAAGGAGTTTTGTTCGAATCATGTTTATCATTTTCGTTAGGACTAAACGGTTCAATAATTATTAGGAAAACCGGCCTGAAAAGAATTTAATGATATGTTACGCTAGCCATGGCGAGGGTCACAACTATTTTATCAATACTCATTAATTTTATAGAAACACATAGACACGTCTGGAAATCAGAAAAAAATTGTTTAACCGGACGTACAATGCGGCGGGCAGAGTGAAAAGATAAAACCACAGCAGACGAAGTAGAGAAGAAACAACGTGATTAATATCGCAAAAAAATCACAGGAACAATAGAAACTATATTCCTAAGAAACATTTGTTTAAAATCCACCTGCAAATAATTCACATTAAGGAGATAATGGTTTAATTTGAATACGGATATGTAATTTCCTGAGGAAAAGTAAAGAAGCCGTCTGGGTACATTGAAGATACTTGTGAAATAACGACTGTAATCAACTATTTGAAGGTCCCTGAAACCAAAATTTTTGTGTTTGTGTTTTTTTGTTTTTTCGTTCGTTCGTTCGTTCGCTCCCTCATCTCGTAAAACCTATTAACAGATTTTTGTAGGGTTTTAACAGACTGAAAGCATGGTGATTGTCTTAAAATATTCACATTACGTTCTTAGCATTAAAATTTAACTATCATTTGGCATCACTAAAAATGTAATTAATTAGGATTTTTAACAGCTTGAAAGCTTAGATTTAGGCTTAGTTTTACTTACATACCTTTAAGCTCACTTAGTAATGAAGCAGCAATGAAAACATGATCAAGACATTAACAGACAAATAAATATTGTGACTTTCATGGAGAGCCTAAATTTCCTGAAACTAACAGGAATCTGAAGTGTATATTTAAATTAACCTGATGTATGTTTACATTCCTGCAAAAGCAAATAGTTTGCAGTTATTTTTTCTTTTGGTTTCATGAGGTTTATTAGTTTTTCTGTAGACCTAATGGTCGAAGTTATGGATAAAATATAATATAACTGAACAATTTACAAATTAGTAATAAACAGTTTCATATTGTTTTTAATTGCCACCATAAAGGAGAACAATGTTGAGTACTGTGAAAATGGTCTCTGGACAATAATTCTTGTGGTGTATACTGACAGATAAAAATTTAAAATGACTTTTTATTAGTGTTAAATGTTTTCGTTTCTGAAAGCCGTATAATCCTTTATTTTATTAACTATACCTTATTTTTTATTACTAAGCAATATTAAGTTTCAAAAGTGGTTTTAAGTCTACGAATAATTGTTTTCTTTGTGAACTTCAAATTCGGAAACATTATTATGAAGAAAGAAATAAATCAATAAATACGTTTTTATTATATTACGTAAAGGTTTCACTCATTGCCTTGAGAGGCGAGTTAATGAGAATTTTTTTCGCTTCAAAAAACGCGTACAAAATTATGGAAATTTTTATTAAATCAATTTCTTCAGGAATGAAAACCAATGCGTTACAGTTAATTTCCTCCTGTTAAGAATACAGAAGCATTGTGCGGAATTAATAAATACTTATATTCAGAGCAAAAGGTCAGTATTCCTTTGTTATATATCACCAGCAATATCGAAAAATTTTAGTTCATAAATTAAATGAAATTCTGAAGAGAACATGGTAAAAAATTCGTGGCACCGCTAACTACAGAAAAACTCACAAACATTCGACATCAAACTTAATTGAACATTATGATAATAATCCATATGATCGGCAATTTCTGAAAAAAATGTTTGAAACGCACTTTCCATTAAAATCCTGTAACTACGTACGTTGGTTTTATATAAAAATTCTTGTACTTTAAAAGTAGTTGCGAAGAGCTACATAGAAATAGGGCCCCATGTACAGTGATACTTGCAGCTAACCTGAGTAATGCTGAGAGAAGAAATGTAATGTGTAGGCAGACAACAGACAGTCCTAATATTTAGCCAGTTCGCTAATAATTAATGTCTTATTCGAATGTGATTTAAAGAAAACGCTTTGAAATAACTTATGTAACTGTTTAAAGTCAATAAAGACGATAGTTAAAACCAACAGCATAACGATAGCTCCATTTGTGATGTCAGAATTTTAGTAAGAATTGTAAGTGCAAAGATACCGAGCGTGGTGGATGAGCGGTAACGCATTCGAGAGCACATGGGTTCGAATCCCCGTCCGGCCATCCAGATTTACGTTTTCCGTGGTTTCTCGAAATCACTCAAGGCTAATACCAGGATTGTTGCTTCAAACAGGTTATGTCCGAATTTCTTCCCATTTCTTTTCCCCATTCCTTTCCCGCCTAAACTTTTTTTTTTTTTTTTAAAGAAATTACCAAACAAAATATATATATATATATATATATATATATATATATAAAAAATAGACGCTAAAAAAGCGCAGTTTGCGATGTGGTAAAGGATCTGGAGGTCATGTTGGATTCAGAAACTTACCTTATTTGAGAGCAAAACCTCAGTATTTACAGTTTGTGGCAAGTGTATCATCCTGTTCGGTTACTGAGAAGGGCCAGTGCATTAAAAAAACTCCAGAATAAAGGTTTACATAAAAATAACACATTTTGTTAGTCGATTACGAGTTACGAAACAATAGCGTAAAAAGTAAGTAAGTGCAATAGTACATTTTTAATAATATATTTGCGATTAAATAATCGATTCTACTTTTGTGTTTATTTAAGAATCACGAATTTTAATAAATTATCAATGCAGATGCTGATAAATATCACAAACACTGAAATTGTGCTTAAAGCTTAAGTAGATATATTGAGAAATTAATTCAGTATTTGAACTTAATCGAAGTCCTAAGGATCCACTCAATAAATACACTAATTGTAATCGAGTATTGTGATTTATACTTCTGAGAATTAATTGATTTCAACTCTACAAGTAAAGAATTCAAAGTAGAATAAAAAACGCCGACGCAGGAACCGCCTACACAAGCTCTCTCCTTGATTGTTTGCGAGGAGCAGTGTAATTTCTCAACAGCATTTAAAGTAAGAAGTTTTAGGGACGTAGCTGCAGAAACTGGATGGGGAAGGGAGGGGGAGTATCATTAGTTCTCTTCTAATAGTACTGACGTAAGTTAGAGGCTCTGATGAAATTTCGCCACTGCCAAGGCAGCAACGAGATACCATCCACGTAACAGAGGCTATTTATGTTTGGAAGATTCAGCTCAGGAATGCGAAAGACAGTGTTTTAGTACGTAATACTGGTAAGCAGTCATCTTTTCCTACCCTATAGCTTTGAAAAATATAAAAATTAATCCTAATTTCAGGACTACACCCAATAAAAACATTAACTTTTTATTCTTCCGGTTTATAATACATCGGATGCTGACATACTTTACAGCGTAGCGTATGCGTTTATCAATAAATATTTTCCGTCACTCTTGATTTGTAAGTCGGGGGTTAGACAATGACACACATGAACTTTTAGATCCAGAAGATCCGATTCCGGCATATATATATATATTTTGCTATAAACCGTTTTTCGCAGTTGCTTGTTTAAATAATAATTTATTATTAAAATACTTCAAATGCAACTATAATTATTGGACGCGATTCGCCTGTCGTTTAGGTGTAACCATCAAGTGAAATTTGTATTTAAAATGACGTTTTTACCTGTTGTAGCTGATTTCGTTTGCTCATACCCAGGTTAATTATACCGCACATAATCTTTCTTGTTTTAAACTGTCAAAAATATTCAGAGATGTCTCCATCTATTACATTTTATAAAAAAATTTTTATTGCCTTACGCCTCGTCGACGGCTAAGGTCATTAGAGGCGGGGACTGGGAACAAGGAACGGGAAGGAATTCGGCCATTGCCTTTTTGAAGGAAGCAACCCGGCATTCGCCTGGAGTGATTTGGGGAAACCATGGAAAACCCAAATATGGATTCCCGGACGGGGATTCGAACCCGCGTCCTCCCAAATGTGAGGCCGGAACGGTAACCGTTCACCCACCACGTTCGGTTACATTATTTCGATATGGTGTCACAAATGGTAAATAAAATAAGTTGTTAAAAATGGAAACAAATATGGAAAAAGACATTTCTTCACGTGTGTAAACTAAGAATTTCAATATAAAAACTATTGATTTCATGAAGTTTTGAAACGTGACAAAGCCAAAGAACATGGAATGGTATATGAAGCAGTATCGGTTATAGAGAAGACTAATTATACTTCATAGATCGAGCTCTGAACAGCAGTTACTATTCAAAGGCGACACTCTTTTATGCCTTGATCTAGATAACACTAGTATTATGAAGGATTCATTTTCATTTCAGACTAACACTTCTTCCACCAACGTATTTGGATCATACGCACAGGGTGAATAAGATGGAAGAAGTGATGTTTCAGCTGGTGGTAATATTAGATTCCTCTCTCCGTACTTGCTTTTAAATATAGCAAAGCATAGAAGAGAATGTATGTTTGTTGCGCAGTACCCTCTGAATCCTGCAGTTTTACGAGCCGAGAAGTTATCTCTGAAGCAGCCTAAATGTTCTCAGAGAAACTGCCGAATACCAAAAATAATGCAAAATATTATAATATTCACTAAAATACATTTTAAAAATTAATAATGGAAATAAATGTTACTAAACTTTTAATCTTGTAATGTAACAGTTTATGAGAAAGCTTGTCCAGAGGCAAGTCTTATGAAATGTACATTTTTGAGTATTAGTTCAGTGATCTGGCACTTCCAAGGGGCATAAAGGTGGGCAAAACCATTAGGTAAAATTCCTGGAACAAATATTTATCACGTTTGAAGAAACCTGGTACTTATGTTAAATTAAAAAGTCCTTCTCTCACCTCAAAAGGAAAATGCATCCGATTGGTTAGACGGCTGCCAGAGACATTTCTTGAAAAGGTAATCCGAGATACAATAAGCAAAGTCGTCATGTCATCGGAAAATTGATTACTCACCATTGCCTCAGTGGTTTTCAGTGTTAAAGATTTCTCAGATGTTATACAGCGTAGGTGTGATATGCCTTCGACTCACAAGCGCTAGTCATATTGGTTTCTGCAATGCTGATTGCACTATGTGGGCAGATTTTCTTGAAACCCATGAAAGGGGCCTATCAGGCTGATCGGTTAGAACGAACAGGAAGATGAGACTTGGGAGCCAAATTGGATATGACATGGAGGCATAACGTGTCATCTTTACAAAGTTTAATGTACGTACAACGATTCATATGTAAGAGGGAAATTCTAAATGAGGCATTCTGATGACCTCTTCTGAATGTTCAATTAATACACTTGATGATACATGAATTGGTGCTTTATCATTAATCAATTGGCTGATTATAACCATTTATTTCAGCGATAAGAGAGCATGTGAGTTGTGGGTGATCAATCCAGCCTTCCTTTACTATGACCTATCTGTTGCTTCCCAATAGCCAATTAATTCCTTAAGTAGAGCCCACCTACTTACTTATTGGTGATATCCATTAGCAGTTGAAGTTGCGATCGCCGCTGGGGGTCGGCTTCGATGCCTGGTTACTGCTCCGGTGCTTCTCAATGATTAAGTTGATTGCTTGAGCTGGGGGTGAGAGGGAGAGACACCGTGAGACACCCCAACACGGCGTTTTATCCATGATCTCTCGCAATGGTTCCAATAGTGGCGGGATAATTTCGGCCAATCATCAACCATGCCAGTGCGGCAATTCCAGTTTAGATCGTTCAAGGAGCAGTTTCAACTTCTTGTTAGTGTTCTCTTCCCCAGGGCAATGTCATCCCTGGAGTTTAATGTTTAGGAAATGGTTATTTCTTAGTAAAATAATACTTGCGGCCACGAAACTTTACACAAAAAATCTATCATAACAAAAGCAAACCTGTCGGCATCGAAACTGAATCCACCTCAAGGAATTTGAACAGTTGAGATAAGGCTAGGGTGCGTAATTGGCTGCTCACGACGGTAGATTGCGCCGCATGATTCGGTTATTTTCAGAGTAGGAGAGCAACATTTTGTAATGTTACTGGTAGATTCCTGGGTTCAAACTCTCCTGGATTGCTTTTTTTGCTTCTAACATCACAGTTTTTTGACATCGAAGTGATTAAAGCCAGACGAAGATAGGGAAACAAGGCACGGGGAGTAATTTGGTCGTGGCCGTTTAAAGGAATCACCACAGTATTCGCATGGAAAGAATTCGGGAAACCATCTACAACCGAAATCTGAATGGCCAGAAGGAGATTTGAAGCCGCGTCCTCCCCAGTGTCAGGCCAGAGCGCGACTATTCATCCACGGGGAATGGTGTCGACTTATAATATTACTCACAGATTTTAAAGTTTAAACTGGCCTGACATGAGTCTTTATGTTATGTTACTTGGAAAAATATATGTTGATTTCATATGGTCTTGACAAATTGTAGGTTAAACGGTAGTCGAAAAAGTTCATTACTCAAGTGGGAGTAGTGGAGTAACTACGTTTCTCAACTGTGTTGAGGAGGTTGCTTTAAATGAGAAAACGTATGATTCTTTTCACTTGACACTAAGGGCAGAAATATTTTCAAAATAGACTTTAGCCTTTTCTTTCCGGCTCAGATACATTTCGTAAGATACAGACAAGATTCTAGACGCATCCAAAAACACCGCCACTTGTTACCAGAACAAACAATGGCCTAAACAATAATTTACTACTAAACAATTAAAACTTGCTTAAAATAATTTGGAATAAAAATGAAATAATTTTAAATGAATTTGTAAAGAATATATAAGTTCTTCGCGTTGTTTGTAACAAAAAGAACAATTTAAATGCATAAAAAAACAAGCTTAAATATGATATTTGGTAGAAAGCGTTAATGTACTTTAATTAAAAAGATAATTATCGAAATCAGTCTAGCACCCTAATTCGGAACAGGTACAAGTAGTATACAGAACAAAATACCATACATTAACGAACCAGTCTCACTTAATAACAATTATTTTAAGAACTATTTTACACAAAACTAATTATTTATCTGGAGGTTAATGAAGGATAAACTAAGCTACAGTAATATTTCATTTTCCTTCGTCGGGTAGGTTCTTTTATATACCGACTCAATCTACTTACACACAAATTTCGGCCTTTGCAACACTTGTGTACAGCCAGTCGACGTTTCTGTGGCGAGTATAACAGACATTAATCACTAGCAATTATCCACACGATTAAAATGTGAGATAAGAAAATCTCAAACTCAGGAAAGGATGCTAACTCATTAATTTTTAACAATACATGACTATTTGTATTTTCATACTTTTATAATCAAACAAACTGTGCTTCTTTTTTGTTTGCGAGCTACCCTTCCTTCACTAATACATTAAACCCCAGATGCTAATAGTTTAAATAATATAAGTAATAATTTACTCCGAGTAGGTACTTGCACATTTCATGTTAATAATATGCCACTGATTAAATAACATTTAATTTAACTGCGATGAAGCGCATACTCCGATGGCAATTTCCATTCACACCTATTTACTTCTTTCTTCTTCTTCCATCGTTTTGCCTAACTAAGGAACGTGACTGAGCTTATTTAGCACATGTGTTTTTCTTCTTTTCCCAAAATCTCTTCATCCCATCGCTGAGCTCTTTTCTACTTTCTTCCGTCAATGTATTCCTTCTTCTAGTGTGCGGTTTGTTGGTAAATCGATGGTTACTGACCATGCTACTAAATCTGCATTTGTCCTGGTTGATATCATCTGTGATTCCGTTATCCTGGAGGTCCTTTTCGATTTCAAGTAGCCCATTGTTTTTTCATGTTCATTTAAATGGACAGGTTGAGTAATCTTTTTGTTAGTCTGTTGTTATTCATTCTGATAATATGGCCGTGGAATTTAATTGTTGTTTTCCCGATTTCAAAAGTTTTAGATACTTCGTTTAAGAACCTAAATTTCGAGTTTCAGTTAATGTCTGATTGATTAATTCTATATTTTTCCTGTCTACTTTTGATTCTTCTAGTATATTAAGAAGTCTTTATCCAGTCTAGCGCGAGCGCTCGAGGAGGTAACTTCCTTGTACCGAAGCATAGAGACAGTCGTAAACAGTAAAGCGTAGTGTGACGCAGAATACAGTGAAATACTCTTCTGTGTTCTCTTTAGTGAAGGAATTGTATAAACAAGTGGACCAGATCTTAGTGCAACGCGTGTGTGACCCGTAGGGTCAGGCAGTGATGTCAGAAGAAAGTGATGGAGTAATGGCAGAAGCCATTACACAGACACCAATACAACCTGCGGTATCTATGGCTGACACAGCGGAAGCAGTAAACACGGCACTATCACTATGCTATTCCGAGGACGATACTAATAACCAAGTAAGTGCAACGCAGCCCTATAAATTATCGGCATCTAGCAGAACACAAAGTGTAGGCGGATTTAAACGTAAAAACAAAGACAAAGGAAAAACTCACGTTCCGGTAGTCAAAGTGAAAATACTCCAGGCACAAAAGGCTAACCAGCTAAATTATAACCAAATAGATTCTAATCAAACTGAAGATGAAGAAGATCCTTCCGACAGCTATACAGGCGAAACGAGCAATCAGCGAGATAGAAGACCCTCGTGGAGTGAAGAGATGGAGCTGGCACAGACAGAAACCGCCAGTAGACCAATTCAGGAAACTAAAACTCTTAAATCAGTTCCGAACGCAACAGGAAGTATAGATCACAACGCGGCCAACAACAGGAGAGAGGAAAACGCTGCACCACTCTATCAGTATCAGGAAAACGATGTGGGACCATTCTACGTCTACGCTGAATATACTGAACAACACGAGAGAACCACAGGACACAAATTGGGCAGATTACATCCAATGGCCATAGGAAAAATAATTAGAGATGTATCACCGGAAATGAAGAATTCAATTTTAAACATCGCCCCAAAGGGGAAGAACCGAGTCATGATACAGTTTAGCAGTGCTAAATGTGCCAACAGAGTAGCGTCAATTCAGCAGCATGAGAAAAACATCAAATTTTATGTTCCACGTATGTGCGTCGTCAAAGAGGGAATCATAAAAAATGTAGACACAAATCTTTCTGAGAATGAGATACAATATGAGATTGAATCCCCGATCCAAGTCTTAGAGGTGCGAAGGATCATGCGCAAAGTCAAAAGGAATGGTGTACACGAACTTATACCAAGGCAGCTAGTACGACTGACATTTGCAGGACAACGGCTACCACAACATGTAACAATCCTCAGTACAAGATGCCCAGTGGAGCCGTACGTGCAAAGAGTAATACAATGCTTCAACTGTTTAAGATATGGACATGTCGGAAACCAATGCCGAAGCTCTACCCGCTGTGCCAAATGTTCAGGCTCTCATAAGACAATAGAATGCGCGTTGAATGGACCTCAAAAGTGCCTTCACTGTAATGCTAACCATCTTGCAACCGACTGGGAATGCCCAGAATACTTGAAGCAAAAAAGAATTAAATATAATATGGCATACTACAATATGTCCCTGGAAGAAGCTTTGGCACGAGAAGATCCTACTTCCTACTCTCGAATAGCCACCTCTACAAGACATGTGAATCATAGAGTACCAACTCTCCAGCTGAATGATAAAAGCGCCTTCCCACCTCTGCTAGAACATGATGCCACGGCAAACTATGAGCAAGCTGTAGGACAGGGAGTCGCCAACACCTACGCATGTTCGCTTGGAAAACATGCCACGACAAACCTTCACTACACGCCCACCAGCCCAGATAACCCCATTTGAGTGCATCATGGGGCAACAACGGGCAACACCTGCAGAACAACACCCACTAATGAAGATGCCTGACAGAAGCCCAGCTCCAACCAACCATGTACAGCATCCATTAACGAGAGCATCGTTACTCCAAGCCGCTGATGGACGACGAACAACCGACCACCATCAGACGCCAGCGCAGCCCGCTATGCAGCCCCCCTCACTGTCCGGGATACAGTTCCAGAGAACATCAGCAAATCTCACCCCACCCAACAACTCTGATTATCCACAGACAGTACCTGCAGAATCGGAGCTAGAGAAATCACAGAGAACAACCCCACAATGTGAAGAACATCAGACCGCCAAGCAGTGGTGGTCACCAGGAACATCGCAACACAACTATATCGCATCACCGAATCAACAAGAGCAGCAGCATCCAGCGCAGCCGCACCGGTCAGCACAAGGGCAGAATCCAGACCAGTTGCACCAGTCGTCCCAACAGCAGCAGGTGACGAGGAGCAGGCAGTATGGTTCTCGACCTCCGCTGTATGGTATGTACTATGATGCCTACCAGCTTCCACATACTGGCCCTCTACCTCCTAACCCTTACAATCCAACAACGACGTCACCACTCGACGCCATAGTAGATAGAATCTGTGAACTAATCTATCCCATTATTAATATGACTCCAACGGGTATTACCCCACAAAATGTGAGAGATATAATTAGCTCTATTCTTACTTCATACACAAATGGCTTCACAACAAATCAATAATTTGCTGTACTGGAACGCAAGGTCCTTGCGGTCTAATAAAGAAAGTTTTGAGCGGGCCTTAAAAACATATGACGTATCTATCGGGGCGGTAGTAGAAACCTGGCTAAGGCCAGAAGAAAAATTAAAATTTAAAGGCTACAACACAGTAAGATGTGACAGGATATATGGATATGGGGGGGCAGCGCTACTCATTAAAAGATGCATAGATTATAGGACTATACAGCTAGCCAACATAAATACAGCCATCGAGGTCTGTGCAGCTAGTGTCAGAAGCGAACACGCCCAAATAACAGTAGCAGCAGTATATAGAGCCCCCAATACAGTTATCTCCAAACAACAACTGATATCACTCTTACGACAACTTCCGCAACCATATATCATCATGGGTGACTTTAATGGACACCATACAGCGTGGGGAAGTAGCACCACAGATCGAATGGGAAGAATCCTTATGGAGGCGATAGAAGACGAAAATTTGGTAATACTAAATGACTGTTCGGAAACCCGGATTACTAAGCCATCAGAAAGTAAGTCCGCAGTGGATATTACCATTACTTCACCTTCGCTTGCATATCTATACGATTGGGAAGTTCTCCAGGAACCATTAGGTTCGGATCATCTTCCCATCTTGATTAGATCGATATATCGCAGACCGGAAGAAAGGGTACCCTCTCCAACATACAAATGGAACTTGGCAAAGGCTGATTGGACAAAATACCGAGAAACAATAAGTGCACACATGGAAGAATTTAATATATCAAATGACGGAAGAAAGAGTTATAACTTTATCCTCAAAACCATAGAGTGGGCCTCAAGACAATCCATTCCAGTAAACAAACAGAGAAAGCCATTCTCGCGTTCAACTCCCCCGTGGTGGGACAATGAATGCAATCGCTTGGTGTATGAAAGGAAAGAGGCTCTGAAAAACTACAAAAGGTGCAGCACAGAAGAAAATTATATTACATTTATCAAAATACAGGCACGGACAAAGAAGACATTTAAAGAGAAGAAGAGGCAAGGGTGGAGAAAGTTCTGCGAAACTTTGAATAAAAACACACCTTTGACACAAATATGGAAACGAGTGAAGAGCTTTCGTCGTGCTGTCGAAGACTACCAACGTATTCCAGAGATTAAGTTAGAAATCGCAGAAAAAATACTTGCCAGGCTGACTCCCCCTGCAGCACACAACCTCATATGGCTGCAACCAAGCACGAATCAGGAGCACTTGCTTCTCAAACCATTCGACATGATAGAGTTGGAAAGGACCCTATCAAAGTGCAGCAATACTGCTCCCGGACCTGATAATATCTCATACTCAATGTTAAAACACCTTCCTACCTCCGGAAAGGCCATTCTGCTAAGCGCACTAAATAACATTTGGCAAGAAGGGAAGTATACACCTGAATTAAAAACTGCCAGAATAGTACCCCTTCTAAAACCAGGCAAGGACCCCCAAGACGCAGCCTCCTATCGACCAATAACTCTCTTACCGTGCCCTCTCAAGATCCTAGAAAAAATGATCAAACACAGGATGGAGTGGTACATCGAAAATCACAATCTGCTACCAGAACACCAGTTGGGATTCCGGAAAGGTAAAGGAACCAATGATTTATTAGCGCAACTGGTAACAGACATACAAAATTGCCAGAGTAGGAATGGATATCTGTACGCCGTATATATCGATCTGTCTAGTGCGTACGATAATGTCAGCATCCCAGTATTGGCAAATAAGCTAAAACGCATGAGAATCCCTCATAGGTTCATAGGAAATCTGTGCGCAGGGCCGGCGTTAGGGAGGGGTAAGCGGGTCAAAAGTACCCGGGCCCACCGGCTGATGGGGGGCCCCGAATACCGATTGTAGGGGCCCTCAGGCCATGAAGCCAAGAATCCACCCATTGTCGTCCTCCTAGTTTAGTTTGTAGAGCTAAAAAAAAAAAAGGTCGCCCATTTTACCCCGGGCCCGAAATTCCTAGCGCCGGCCCTGTCTGTGCGCTCTGCTCCAAAACAGAATTCTGATCATCAACAGTAAAACAGGCACTGCTGGTCCAAGAGAGACTAGTACTGGGCTACCGCAAGGTTCTACACTATCCCCCTTACTGTTTAATATATATACATCAGATTTAGCCAAGATATTAGCAGAGAACACTTTCATACTACAATATGCCGATGACCTATGCATATATGCGATTGGCAACACCATTCTAGAGGTCAAGGAAGCCCTCGCCACCACTCTGAGAAACCTTGAAAAATGGTTAGTGGAAAATGGAATGACGATTGCCCCTGAAAAATCAGAAGCTTGTATATATACGCGTCACAGACTACCAAATATAACCTCAGTTGACATAGGTCCCTACAGAATACCATACAAAAAGAACGTAAAATACCTAGGATTAATTATAGACTCAAAACTGACCTGGTCACACCACATAAAATATATCTTAACGAAATGTGAAAAAGCTATTAATGTAATGAGAGCCACTACTGGATATTGGTGGGGGACGGATCCACAAACTAGTATACTACTGTATCGAACGCTAGTGCGCCCACACTTCGACTACGGTTGCATATGTTATGGAGGCGCATCAAACAGCTTGATCCAACAACTGGATAAAGTCCAATACAAGGCGATACGTCTGTGTACTGGGGCGATGCCTTCAACTCCTACAAATGCTCTCCTAGTAGAAGCACTGGAACCGCCACTGGAAATACGAAGGCAATATATAAGTTCCAAATTCTTGTTAAGACAATTACAAATGCCTAACAGTGCTTTGACGAAGGCAATAGCAATACTGGAAAGAAACTGCCAAACACTCCACTTCTGGAGACGGAAACGGACACCTCCGCTAGCTACGGCATACTCCGAACTAAAACGATATCAAAACATGATGTATACTCTGTCGAAACTCCCGTGCTTCGAAGCTAGCTATGACACAACAATCATGAAACCTGCAACTATACTGAATATACCATTTAGGGAAAATTCGGTGCTGAATAGAGCTCTATTAGCCGACCATAATGACGCAGAAAATGATGTATATCACATATACACGGATGGCTCCAAGACTGAAGAGGGCGTAGGGTGTGCATATGTAGACACACAAACTGCAAATGTGGGCAAGTACAAACTCCCGAAAGAAGCAACAGTATACACCGCAGAAATGACAGCTATCCTAAAGGCATTACAATACGTGCAAGATATACCACAAAATAATATTATCATCTGGTCGGACTCAAGAAGCGCCATCGAAACACTCCACAATCTGCATACTGGTAATGGGAGAAATATATTGGGGTTTAAAATAATGGAACAAATCCAACACCTACAGGGCACCCAAAAACAGGTACATTTGAACTGGATCAAAGCCCACACAGGCATACCAGGAAATGAATTGGCGGATACATCAGCCAAAACGGCAATAAAATCAGGAATACACCACCACTTAATCCCAGCGACAGACATAATATCTACGATTAGGATCACCATAAGAGATAAATGGAACAACATATGGAGGAAATCGATAGAAAATAAAGGCAAACACTACGGCTGTTTACACCCGACGATACCAACAAAACAATGGTACCAAAGATCGTACACAACAAGAAAAACTATGAGCATTATAGCTAGATTAAAATTCAACCACGGCTGTTTTCCTAAGCATTTGTACAGATTACACCTAATATCATCCCCTCTATGCGGCTGTGACGACACAAGCGAGGGAGATGTAAATCACGCGATATTCTCTTGCAAAAGACACTGGCAGCAGTCAACCAAACTGCTGGAAGACCTACAACAACTAGGCATAAACCTCCCAACAAACATCCTGAACCTTTTAGCTATGAAAGACCAACGAGTATACAATGGCCTTGTAACGTTTATAGAAAATAACCAAATAAAAATATAAATCAGCCCGAGTTATAAATGTGATGAACATGGTATTGTTACCCATATAACAAAATACTTATAAGGCAGAATATTTGTATTACCTGGAACTGTATGTATTGTTGTGAAACGTTTCTATAGAAAAATACTTGTTCTACGTTGAAATGGTTGTAATCCTTTAGCAAAATACTTGTATTACTTTGAAATGTTTGTATTATGTCGAAATGTTTGTATTACGTTGAAATGTTTGTATTACTTTGAAATGTTTTGTACCACTTTGAAATGTTTGTATTGTTTTTGAAATGTCTCTATAGCAAAATACTTGTCCTCCTTTAAAATGTATGTATTACTCTGAAATACAATGTAAAAACTGGCTGTATGGTCCTGGAACCAAGTGCCAATAAACAAAAAAAAAAAAAAAGTCTTTATCTGTCAATAGTCACAATTTTGAAGTCTACAAAGGTAATCACCGTTCGTCTACTTTACGGATTTGTAAGATGGTTTTGAGATTTAGAATGCGTTCCGGACATGACCTTCCGTTTGTAAATTCTGCCTGATATTCGCCGATAATATTGTGTTTTAAGTCTCATGAGAAGTGATTTGAACAGAATTTTGTAAGTAGCGGGTAAAAAAGAAATCTCTCTGTAGCTATTAATGTTGGTTTTTTCTCGTTATTGTGAAGTGGGTGAATTAATGCACATTTCTAGTCATGCAGGATTTTTTCATTGAATTACATATCTTCAAAAATCGTATGAATTTTATGAGCAAGGATTGTACCATCTATTTTACACATTTTAGCAACTACCTTCCGTGGGTAATTATTATTTTTAAGGCCACTGGTTATATGTTGAATTTATTCTAAATTGGGAGGTTCTGAATCTGGAGTGGATTTTTTCAAAGTTAAGTTGTCCTTTAGGGTGATCATAATTTAGAAGGGACCGTCCATAAACTACGAGAATAGTGTATGGGGATGGTGGGTGGGGGGAGGAGGGGTGGAGGGGGGGTAGAAAGCTACGCTGGGCTACGTGTGATAGGGGGCGACGGTTCTGAGCGAAGCCACGAAGTTTTTCATTCGTATTATTTGTCACGATTAAAATAAGATGCAGAACACACAATAGCATGCGTATATTTATTTCTGTCATTTAATTATCTTTTATTAATTACTTTAGATATATACCAACAGTGCTGCGCGTGCCTGTGGCAAAGTCACAGCTCTGCGCTGAACGCGGCAGGCGCATTGCAACTAATCGGCATGAGGATTCCAGAAACATTAGACATACCGTTCCTAGACTCAAAAGAGCTTACAGATGTCACCCGGAATTTTCCCAGGCAGTGACAGTTCATTTTGTTTTGACGGTTTAAACTAAAGCTGTTTTGATTAGGATATTTCGCGTGTGACCATTCCATTATTTGATAAAATAATTTTTTAAAAACATTTTCATGTGAATTTCAGAACAACTTTAATTATAGTGTTATTTCAAGTTCAAAGTGTGGTGTGAAGTAGCGCTGTACAATGAACTTTACAAGGCTTGTCGAAAATGTTTTTTCAACGATTTTTCACTATCCAGTGAGTTATAGAACTCTTTTAATCAGATCAAAGAATCATTCCCCGGTAATGTAGAAAGAAAGGTGACAGAACTGCAGCAAAAGAAAACAAAAATTGCAACTGTTGTTAGTTCTTTTAAGTGACAGTTATAGTTTGTTTTATTTTATCAATTAATGAACAATGAGAAAAGGAGTATGCTTTAGTAACACGTCAAGAAGAAAAGGATTATTCCTGAGAAAGAGGTTTTTCCAATAATTTATCATTTTCAGGAGTGGCTCCTATAAACATTTCAGAATATTTATAGTTACAGAAAAGTAAATAATGCCAATATCAGTTGTGTTCGTTAATTTCGCAATAATTTTCACAATACTTTGTTAAGAGAAAACAGTACAAAATGTATTCTGGAATTAACAGGGAAAAAGGCTAGGTGCCACAGAAGGGGAGGGGAGGTTCATGGGAAAAGCCAGGCTTCAAGGTGGTAGGGAGAAAGTCAAAGTTAGCCGTAATGGAGCCACGTAGTTTATGGACACTTCCGAAAGTCTTTGAAGTAATTTGCTGGGAGTTTACGATTTTCCAAGTTATTTGTTTGAAAAATCCCATCTGGTCATTTAAAACAGAGAAGACGTGCTTAGTAATTTAACAATTCTTCTTTGAAAGTTCCTTGTGTTGTTTTTCTTAAACTCCTGATCAATTTCTGCCAATGTGTTTCTAATACAAGTACGTTTTTCGAATTTAATGGTTTTTGAAGTTTGTTTCTACATATTAATGAATGCCTGCCAATTTTGTGTGATTTAATGGGAATTCCAGTTTTACCAGACTTTACTTCTAAGCTCTATTGCATTATCGCAGATTTCTTTCCACCATCTATGTTTTTTCGGTCGTAACCAATTCATTGAGCAGCTGTCAAGAGAGTGTCTTAAGTTCTGGCCAGTTAGCAAAACGTTGGCTGGAGATATTGACAAAAAAGTTGCAGAGATTTGTTACAAACATTCAGGATTGATTGGCGGATTTCGACGTATTTTGGGTTGGAATCTATTTGACTGAAAATTTTCTTTAATTAGAGACAGTTGGTAAAGAAAGGAAAGGACAAAGAAAGGGGCATATGGTATTATGGTAACTCTGCCGCAGGTTTCACAGAGTTTCTATTTGCTACGCAAGCACCTCTGTCGTGGCTGCCTTAATCTATCGTGGTAATCCTATCGGGTAAAGAGAACCTACAGTGTAGCGTGAATTCCGAATCACGGAAGCGTTCTGTCGTACTTTACATTACAAAGCAATCTGTACTAAAGGTCTGGTTAAGAGTCTTTCAAAGTCCCCGCCGGGACAGTATCGAACTGGAGACTTTTCGATCACCAGACCGTTCCAAACAAATGATGATCAGAGTCAATTACCCCTTTTTCACTTTAATGTTAATAATTTTCTTTTGGATTTTCTTGGAGATAGCTACATAATCTAGTGGAATTGATAATTTGGGCATCTCTAAGTTTTTTCCTTGTGTGAAAGTGCCAGGAAATGAGTTGGCATTAAGTTTAAACCGAAATTGTCACAGAAGGCAATTAGTCAGGTTTTTTTCTTTTTCTTTTATGGTCAGGGTCGAGTTCTACAACGGTTCTGTTTTTTTTCCTACTAATTTGAGCATTTAAGTCTCTCTTCAGAATTTTGATATGATGCCATGGAATGTTGTTTGTCGTTTCTTCCAATGGTTCCCACAAGTCCTACTTTTTGAGGGTCTAGTTACGTATAGCTGTTTGTAGGTGCATATGCATTGATTAGTGAATAGGCCATATTTCCTGATTGGATTGACAGTATTAAGATTCTTTCAGAAGGAGATGTAAAATTTAATTTTGAGTTTGTAATATTCCTTCTGACTACTGTGAAATTGTGTTCGCTTGTTAGGTATTGAGATTTCTAGATTTATTTTATAGATTCTGTAATTTCCTGGTTCAAAGTGATTTTCATCTGTTTCTTGGAATGATAAAATTTAGATGTTGAATCTGTCTAATGTTTCTGTTAGTTACTTAAGTTTGCCAAATCTGAGAAGGGTAAACAGTTACGTAACCGGTTGGGTCCCCCGTGTAGAAGTCATTGGGGCCTTCCCTCAGGCAGGTTTTTTTATTTTTAAAAAAACTCTACGACTGGCCGGGCGGATTCTTGCCTTGAGGGTCCTTACAACCAGTGATCGGGCCCCCCCATCAGCCTGCCTCTCCTTCAAAATATTTGTATTACGGACGAAGTGGTTTAGGCAAACCACATTTTTTATCTGATTTGGATAAGAATTTATACACTTATACTTTAAAACAAACAGAAAAATACTGCCTACGTATGGTTTCCGAATATTCATCCCCTCTCCCCCTTTCCAACCCCATTACTTTTTTACCCCATAATTTAGGCAAACCACATTTTTTATCAGATTTAGATAAGAATTTCTACACTTATACTTTGAAACAAACAGAAAAATACTGCCTACGTATGGTTTCCGAATATTCATCCCCTCTCCCCCTTTCCAACCCCATTACTTTTTTACCCCATAATTTAGGCAAACCACATTTTTTATCAGATTTAGATAAGAATTTGTACACTTATACTTTGAAACAAACAGAAAAATACTGCCTACTTATGTTTTCCAAAGCGCATCCCCTCTCACCCTTTCCAACTGAAAATGAATGAAACAGCAGTTTAAAATTTATATGTAAATATTTTTTCATTTAATCTATGTGCCTACTCAAGTCCAGCAATAGTGAAGCATTGCCGGGTCAGCTAGTTATTGACTAATTGCAATGTAGTGTAGCATTACCGATACTACAATAACATCTTTGAGGTAGGCGTTCCATGCCACCGGCCAGTTAGTACTCTTAAGGAAGTTTCCATAGCAACGGGAAATACACAGAGACTAAGAGATTGATTAGAGCAGCAGCAGCTAAGGAGAGCTTGTTAGGACGAAGTCCGATAATGTATTTAATGAATGTATTTAATTTAAAATAAAAGTTGTGATTTATGTTGTGAACAGTAAAACTAAAAGATTAATTATTTGATTAAGCTGCATAAAAGATATCTTCCAAAATAATATAAACAGAATCACAATATAAATCCTGGTCACGGCACATTTCATAATGTTTAAATTCAGAACTGCTTTTAAGAAATACAACACGGCATATTTCTTAATGAATAAGCAACCAACTGCTTATAAGAAATACGACATGGCGATCGTGCAGTGGACTTAGGTGCTGCAGAAGAAAAAAAAAAAAAAACTACGTGAATTTATGAATTTGAGGATATAGAAAAAAAAAAAAAAAAAAAAAAAATCAAGAAAAGAAGAGAAGAGAGGAGAATCCTTGGAATTTGAAAGCACGCAGCGCTACTAGCGGCCGAGCGGGAACCAGCAAAGACAACAACAGCTGAGTCGCGTGAAAGTTCAACCACCAGCTACGAAATACTTAAAGTTAAGTGTTTTCAAGACTCCGTTATCTTTATTCTTGTAATAAAAAACTTGGTGATAGTAACAAGAAAGTTGACTGTGACAGAAGTGATGTACGGGTAGGATTAGTTTTACGGTTTTTTTTTGAGTTTAACATAAGCTATCCTTTCGAATTTTCGTTGTTTGGAAATCTTTCCCGGAACCTGTTTTTTGTCATACAAGCACAATTAAGTGACCATATTAATTTGTTGTTTAAAATATGAAGAGTGGTAAAATCTTTGTGGATAGGGACTCCGTGAGTCAACAAAACATAGCAGATGATGATTTCTCGATACTGCCCCAGAATTACAATCGACTCGCGTAGAGAACCTATTACCAACAGAGCAAAGTCCGGTATTATCACCAGAAATTAGCGACACCAGACTCAGAAGTTTCCGTCGGAAATAAAGATCAGGAAATAGTCAGACTAGATGTCTTAGAAAACGTACTGTGTCGATTTGAGTCGCGACTAACAGCACGACTAACAGAACGACTAACAGCACAACTTACAGCTTTAGAGGATCGAATAATTAGATCAGAAACTAATGTACAGGCAAAGTTAGATAAGTATGTAGAAAGGGCTGAAAAACAGTATACAAGGATAGATGAGGAACTAAAATTATGCAATAAGAGATTTATTCAATTAGATTTAGAATTACAAAAGAAGGAAGAAAAATTTGACAAGGTATTCAGTGAGATGGGAGAATGTAAGGAAGTGTGTCAGGCAAGTACGCATGAAATGCAACGACAACTTAGTGTTGTACATTCAAGGGTCGACGGAATAGAAGGTGAGATATGTAGTAGGCTAAAAGATACTGAACAGCTGAATTACGTCTTGGAAAAGAGGCTTACTGGGGTTGAAGAGGACATTAAGTTACGATATAAGGATATGGATGATCAATTGATGGGATTGAATGACAAAGTGGAGAAGGTCGAAAACATTTTCAGGAAGTAAATAGGAAGTACAGAACCTCCCACACTCACAGTTTAGCTGACCTACCCAACCAGGTATCATTAAACATCCCGGAAAAGATTGAGGTGGAACATTTCACTGATCAAGGAGGGGTGCACCCGGTTAGCTTTATAAGAGGTTTTGAAAACTTTAGAAGTTTCAATGCTTACGATGATTATGAAAAGATAAACTGTGTATATAAACATTTAAAGGGTAGTGCCCGCATTTGGGGAGAACGACAGGTACAAATTGGTAAAACTTATGAAGAATTCAAATCAAGTTTTTTTAAATAATTTTTGGTCTAGTGAGAAACAACATGAAATTAGACGGAATTTATGGAATGGTAGAAAGTTTCAGCCTGGGCGGGAATCCCTTAAGGATTCCTACTAAATGAGACATCTAAATGCCACTACTTAGATAACCCACCACCAGAGAAAGAAGTAATATTAGACATAGCCCATCGGATGCCAAAAGAAGTCAAAACCCTTTTAGTAATGCATAATATCAAAACAATAGAAGAGGCAAGTGAATTTGTACATCGATATGAGACACAATGTGACAGGGAGAGATTTTTTCAAGAACACACCAATAGAAATAACTTCTCAGAGGGGAGGCAACACCAGAGAGAACCACAAGTGTGTGATGATTATGATAAGGGGAGGAATGGAAGGGAGTTTTCGCAACAAAAGTTCAGGGGCAATGTACGTGGGCTAAGTGGAAGAGGAAAGACAGTAAGAAATTATGTATCACAGAGAATAGTTGATAGGGAGGAAGGATTCAGGTGAAGCTCGTACTAACAGGCAAGAGGACAATAATGTTACAAAAAATTGAAAGTTGCCGAAGTTATGGTCCGGGTGGAGGCAAAGATAGAAAACGGACCCAATCATGAGAATAGTATAATACCAGTTCGAAGTGTTTTTTTTAATAATCCTTGTGAAGATTTAATAGAAGAAGAATTTCAGAGTGAAGAGCCAATTGTCAAAGCACCAGTTATAGTAGCATCGGTATATGGAAAGGAGGTAGAAGTATTATTGGATTCAGGAGCTGAAATTTCCTGTATATCAGAGAGTATCTTTGAAACTTTTCAAAACCTTGCAAAGGAATCACAGATCAAAATTGAAACATTACCAGTTAGTGGCATGTCAGTAGTGACTGCAACGGGAGGAAGGAGTAAATGGATCAGGAACAAATGTTATTACAAGTAAAAGTAGGAGAACTTGGTTTTGATTTTGGTGTTTTTGTGGTACCTGACCTCACGACTGATTGCATTCTAGGCATGGACTGGTTAAGGCGTTTTAAAGGCTATCATGGATTTTGAACATGGATCTCTTGAATTCACAATGCAGGGTAGAAGATTGAAAATACCAATAGAAAATTTTTGGAAAGAGAAACAGGAAACAACTGTCCGTGTCCTAACCTGGGGAAATGCTGCAGGTTTAACAAAGGAATCTAAATTTCATGATAAGCTAGTTAAGTTTGTAGTACGAACTATAAAACCAGATATAGAGGCGAAAGTAGAGGATAAAAGTTTTACAATAGGGAAAGATTGTATTAATGAAGAACATCGAAACATATTAAACAACATACTACATGAATTCAATGATGTGTTTTCTGATACCCCGGGTCTTGTGAAAGGTTATGAATGTAACTTTACAGTCAATTGCAAGACACCTTTTTACGTTAAACCATATGTTATACCGGTTGCTAAGAGAAAACAAGTGGAGGAAGAAATTGACAGAATGATTAAATGGAAAGTGATAGAAAGGTCTAATAGCCCGTTTAACAACCCGCTGGTAGTTGTTAGTAAGCTGACCAATCTGTTCGACTTGTTCTGGATGCAAGAACGTTAAATAAGTTTCTAGTGACTGAGAGGGACCAGCCCCCACCGGTGGATGAAATATTGCAAAATCTCGGGGGTAAGAGATTCCTAACTTCATTAGATCTAACTGCGTCTTATTGGCAGATACCAATAGCGGAAACGTCTCGGAAGTACACGCGCTTTCTTATACCAAGGACGTAGTTATCATTTCCGAGTGTTACCTTTTGGTCTCAATAATGCAGTAGCAAACTTCATCCGGGCATTAGACATAGTCTTAGGAAAGACTTACTAGACAAAATATATGTGTATGTAGATGATATATTAATTGCGAGCGAGACTATTGGAGAACATTGGCAAACTTTGAGAGATGTATTAACTGCTCTAAGAATGGGTGGTATGACAATAAGACTAAAAAAATGTGTGTTCTTGACTAGTAAAATTGAATTTCTGGGTCACACTGTTACACCTGCTGGAATCACTCCGAATGCGGAGAATCTTCAGGCAATAAGGGATTTCCCAAGGCCGAAGAACAAAGAAACAATTGTTAAGTTTTCTAGGCCTCTGCAACTATTATAGAAAGTACATTAAAGGACAAATACTGAATAGTCTACACTTTGAGAGGTTAAAAAGAAAAATGCTCACTGGCATTGGACTGAACAATGTGAACGTGACTTTCAAGAAGTAAAAGACACCCTGCTTAGGAAGATAACCTTATATGCTCCGAATTGGAACCTACCTATATGTGTTGCAGCAGATAGTTCGGATTATAGTCTTGGATCTGAAATTTTTCAAGAAGTTGGAGAAGGTGAGAACGTAGAGCGAAGACATCTAGCCTTTGCAAGCCGGGTGTTAAACAAGTCAGAACGTAATTACTGTGTCACTCAGAAAGAAGCCTTAGCAATAGTCTGGACATTTAAGAAATTTAGGTATTTGCTACTTGGAAGAAAAATCATAGTTTATACCGACCACAAGGCGCTAACCTTCCTGATGCAATGTAAGCTACTCCATGGTAGATTGACCAGATGGGTTTTGCTATTACAAGAATTTGACTTTGAAATCAAATATATATCAGGCAAGGAAAACAAGGTGGCTGACGCCTTGTCGAGAATACCCCTTGGATTGGATGAATTGAATCAACACAGTTAGGAATGAAAGACACACACATATACTATATCAAAGGGGTATTAGGGGAAAAGGAGGTGAAACACTGCTTGCAATTCATGAAGGAAGAGCAGGAAAAGGACAGTTTTAATAAAAGAAGTTATGGACAAACTACAAGGGAAGGACGTCCATAACAAATTAAAATTGTACTACTTAATGGTCGATGGAGTTTTGTTCAAGAGAAATCATGAAGACAGTGACGAGTGGAAAGTATGGGTGCCTGAAAAGTATGTGACTTATTTCATTCTACAACACCACTTTAGCTACGGTCACTATGGCACTAACAAGTGTTATAAAATTATGAAAGAAACATTGTACTTTCCGAACATGGCTCGACGCATTCAGAAAGTTATTACAATTGTGAAATATGCCAGCTAGTTAAGGCTGATAATGTCAAGCGCGCTGGAGAAATGCAATGTGTAGTGCCTAATGAACCAAACGAATTAATTGCTTTAGACATTTTTGGTCCACTACCAAGGTCTAGGGGGGGTGTAACCCAAATCTGTGTAATACTGGACGTTTTTTCGAAATATATAAGACTATATACTCTAAGGAAGGTACGGCCAAAGCAATTTGCTCAAAGTTGATCAATGACTATATTCCTTGTGTGGGCCAGCCAAGAAAGTTATTAACCGACAATGGACCTCAGTTCCTAAGCAAAGTATGGACTGAATGTTTTAAGAATTTGGATATCGAATTAATTAAAACATCATTCTACCATCCCCAAGGAAATGCCGTTGAAAGGGTCATGAAAGAAATTGGGCGTTGGTTTCGAACATATTGCTGTAATAACCATAAGAAATGGGCCTATGAACTAAATGCGATAGAAGATGTCATTAACATAATCCCTCACAACTCGACTTCTCTAACACCTTTTGAACTTATGTTTAAGAAAAAACCACCTCGTATTGTATATGAGTATGTTCGATTCCCAAATACTGACTGTGACTATACCGACAAAATTAGAGTAGCCTTGGAAGAATTGAAGAAAAACGCTCAAAGACGAAAGGAAAACCATGATGCATGTATAAAACCAACAACATACAGAATTGGAGATTTAGTACTTGTACAGACACATTGTAAATCTTCAGCCTTAGAGAATGAGATTAAGAAGTTTAAATTCTTATATGAAGGGCCATTTGAGGTAATTGGTAGAGACCACAGTAACTCCTACACAATTGCGTACCCAGGAGGGGGTAAAATTAAAGGAAGGTACAATATCATAGCTCTAAAGCCTTTTAAATGCATAGCTAGTTTAAAGTGAATGAAAAGATTTAACACTGGTGCCGGGCATAGGTGTGTAAAAAATAAACTCCATCATATTGGAATTTCCTATTATTATTAAGTTGTAGTTAGCATATTATTATTCAGTGCCACAAAACACTTGTAAGTAGTACTGATTGTTGTGGCTGCGCACATTTCAACTGTAATGATAATAAAAGTTTATAACCACTAAGTGGAAGCTGTCACTTAACAATATTGATGATCTCGATCAGATGTGCAGTCTTCGGCTGTTACCACAGCATACCATTACATAAAAGTTTATTGTATATTAAGACTTTCTTTTAGTAAATATATAGTTTGTTAGGTATACCGGAGCATTAGAATGAATAGAATGAGTAGAGAAGAAACGAGGTGTTACTATGATAGGATAAATGGGTACTGAATTAAGAAGTAAAATATCATATAGAGAGGGTACAACAGCACAGTCAAGACTCAGTTCCTGTAATAAGGCCACTATCTAGGCATTGCCTTTAAATGATACCGAAAGGTTCGGGATTTGGTTAACACAGGCATAGCTGAGGTCCAGGTAGAACCTTCAAATGACTCTTGTTACATCTCATAGCCTAGATATGAATATTCAAGATGAAGTAAAGTGGAGAGAAGTTATTACTTATGGGGAGAATATAATGTAATGTATTGAAGAAATTAAAATAAAATGAAGCTTTGATGATGATGCTAGATTAGCAAGAAACAATGGTATCCCAGTCGTATTAGCGAGGGTGGATTGTACTGGTCCAGGGACCAATATGTGATTTTAATAATGTTGCCGGTTATACAACAGTAAAATGGTTCAAAAGGATCGGTCTTATGAAGAATATAATGTACCAAGGGCAGGTAATAGAATTTTTAAATTATTTGAATGGTATACTCGGTAAACAGGCGGAGGCCATGACAGCTAAAGATGATATTATTGAGTAACAATACTGTAGTATAATATACTTACTGTAATTTTGGTTTTTAAGTGATAAGGACAGTAACTCTGTGTCGAAATGTGTGTTACAGACTATATGCCGTTTCAGTAGCGGCTTATGGAAAACCACCAGGGAAAGTTACCTCAAGACATCAGTCCTCGTGATATGTAAAAATGTGTTATTAGCCAAATGTAGAATATAAGCTCTCCTTACCTAAAAGGTAATATTTACAGAAAGTTTTCCATAACCATTTATAATGGAATGGATGTCAAATGGTATGGTAAACTTGGGGGGGCTGTAGCATTACCGATACTACAATAACATCTTTGAGGTAGGCGTTCCATGCCACCGGCCAGTTAGTACTCTTAAGGAAGTTTCCATAGCAACGGGAAAATACACAGAGACTAAGAGATTAGAGCAGCAGCAGCTAAGGAGAGCTTGTTAGGACGAAGTCCGATAATGTATTTAATGAATGTATTTAATTTAAAATAAAAGTTGTGATTTATGTTGTGAACAGTAAAACTAAAAGATTAATTATTTGATTAAGCTGCATAAAAGATATCTTCCAAAATAATATAAACAGAATCACAATATAAATCCTGGTCACGGCACATTTCATAATGTTTAAATTCAGAATCTTATGCTTTTAAGAAATACAACACGGCATATTTCTTAATGAACAAGCAACCAACTGCTTATAAGAAATACGACAGTAGGATACGGCATTGTTTGAAATAAGTTGTTCAACAGATTCCTAAGTAAGTTTTTTCGGTCTCTGGCACCGTAGCCTAACCAAAAATAATATTATTAATAATAATAAATAAATAAAAATCCCATTTCTTATTGTTTTTATTATTGTTATATATTATAAAATCATGATATCCATTTCATTTTGTTTTATTGCCTTCTCAATTGAACTACCGAAAGAAAATTTAAAATGCACTATGTTGGATTAAGATTTATTTTTGACTGTCTGAACTGCTTTTTAAGATTATTTTCTCTTAAATACATTCAATTTTGTTGAAAGCCTGTAAATAAACAACTTAAAATCAATTAAGTTGATGTTATAACGTTGTGGCGAACGGGCAAATATGAATCTGAAAACATATCCATTCATACAATGTGATGGAACACCAAGTCTGTGTAAAATTATGCAAGACGAATATACGTGATAAACTGTCCTGAAATTTTTGCTTAGAGATTTCTTTTTCGTGTTGGCAGTACTTCTCCTGTTAAACGAAATGTTTCTACTACTTGAAAACTACTTTTACAGCACCTACAATTACTGGAAGTAATAAAATTAAACGCAAATTTATTTGGGTTGTAAATTGAGAACGTAATAATCCTAAAAAAATTAATTAAGTTCGTAAAAATGGATGAAAGACTTCTATAGAATTTGAGTAATTTTTTTTATTTTACTGTTGTCCCATAATATGCCGTTTCTCTGATCAGCAGTTATAGTCTCCGTAACTTCAGTACATCTGAAAGATGAGATAACAAATTGAGAAGTCACAGTATCTAGTGGGGAGTCTATTGAATGGTGAAAATGTTACTTATTCTTTTAATAAGAACTGCAAATGTTAAGATAATAATTTTTATAAAATGCACCAATCCAGATCTTGAACTTTTCTTTTACTTCTGTATTATTTTGTCAAAGTTTTGTCTCCCAAGTTCTATGATTTCGTATTTCTTTTGTAAACAAGCATTATCCTCAAAAAGATGAAACTGTCTTCACATATCAACATAACGTCCTCCTGAATACGCACATTATTCATGACTACACAGCCGCTACGAATGCATAATAGAAGTCCATTTTTCCGTCTGGGAAAACTCTGATTAACATGTGATTAGGGTGAGCGTCAGGGTTTAAACAGCCAAAAAGCCCTAGAGGCTAGGTGTAACCTCAGGGAGCTTGTGGAATCAGTTCACAATGGTTGTCCTGAAAAAAGTCCTGTTTATGGGCCGATCAGTAAGTAGAAGCGTTGTGTTGATGGACAACATAGGTACAGTAACTACCGATGTTTTTCTTGCACTTCGTTATTGAATTTCTTCTTCAAAATACCTTCGTAGGTTATAGCAGGTAATTGTCGGTATTCTAGGTATTCTATAGCAACATGCTACAATTATGCTGTCGGACCACTTAGTACAACTGTCAGTTCAACGAGTGGACATTGTACAGTCCTAAACGATTTCACCACACGTGTCTGTTAACTGATGATAAATGTGATTGGACTTTATTATTGGTAGTGGAGAAAACACAAAATTAAACGCGAGTCTTGGAATGTAAACGTCACCATTTTAAACATAGAACGTTTAAAATTCCATCCCATGTCATGTGGTTTTTGTGAACTGAAAGTTGTTGTCATCTGGCTGACTCATTCCTAAGAAATACCACGGTATTTCTCAGTTCCTTAAAATTTCTACCTGATTTCATTCAAATCAACAAACCTTAGTGCTTTAATGCATCTCACAGTGAACAAAGAAAAAAAAAAAGTATCAACCGCGTATCAGTCACGCATACCAAAGGTTTATACTGTATTTATATTACGATTATACTGATATCCTGTTCAGGCTTTCGTACGAACACACATCATTATATCCAATTACCCAGTACAGAATGTGGTGATTATATCTGAATGATATTGAAAAACATCGATTAAGAGTTATGTGGAGGATTCGCAAGAAATGTAACTAAAGACTCACTCGTGTCTTCCAGCAGCCTAGAACAACAGTCAGTTTTTGTTAAAGACGAAATATCTCATATCAAAAGTTCTTCAGTTTAATGAACACCCTACAAATTTACTAATGTTTTTGTTACTTCAGGTACTTTTGTTATAATTATGTAATTCTATAATAATATAACCATTTTGGACAGCAAAATATTAAAAACATGTCAATATATCTCATCCAGAATATTTTTTGTTGAAAGTAAGTGTCATTATATTTAATTTCTTCACATTATTCTGTCATATAGTTGGAGAATTGCAGGGAAGACAGGGATACGTTGTTAACGATATCTTCCGAATTATATAGCTAAATAAAAATGTAAAAGAACTGATTGTATTTTTTAAATTAATATTCAACGATTCCACATTTGAATGAGTACTGCTGAATGTATGAGGGGTACACCGTATTTCTTTTAGTATTTTTTTTTTTTACCTGCTTTACGTCTCTTTTTAACATCGAGGTCTTTAGAGACGGGAAAGGATGGGGGGCAAGGACGGGGGCAAGGAATGGGAAGGAATTCGGCCATGGCCTTTTGAAGGAAGCTTCCCGGCATTTGCCTGGAGTGATTTGGGGAAACCATGGAAAACCCAAATCTGGATGCCCGGACGGGGATTCGAACCGCCGTCCTCCCGAATGCGAGGCGAGAACGCTAACCGTTACACCGCCCCGCTCGGTTTTTAGTATTTGTCTAAGACCTGTTATGCACATTTTTTTAATTAAATATCATCGCAAACGAAGGAGGGGCTGGAGAATTACGAGTCTGTCAGAGACGGACGGAAGGAAGAACCTAATGAAATGATTATAAGGATTATAGCTTGTAGTTTTGTCTAAAAACCTCTAAAAATGAAATACTTTCAATATGTTCGGCAAATAATTTGTATTTTTTGTTTCAATTCGCAAAAATTGTTCATAATGATGATAGTCTGTGAGGTATTAATTGGTTTTATCACCTAACATTGACGTTGAAACTGTGAAGGATTTGCTAAAAAACTAAATAACAATTAGATATAGATATGCATTTTGCTTCCACTTTAACGTAATTTATAATTTGGTTGTAGATAAGTTAATTTTTTTCTATCAGGTAGCAACAAATAAAAGTGATAATATAAACACAATTTTAAAAACGTCAGTAGTGCTACGAAAACTTTCGTTCTCTCCGAAGTATCGAACTTCCATCAATTTAGGAGAACTCCTGTTGCGAATGATTAATGCTTAAAATATTCTTAGAAACCGTTGCACTACATGTCGCAATAGTTATTTTCTCATGAAGACTTAGTAAGTTAGCATGAAAATTACTGTTTGCGTATCGAATATAAATCGTTTGAAGATGTAACGTAGTTGAAGCAATCTCGTATCTTCTGAGACCCTGGACGCTCTGTAATCTTGTCTGCCCTCTAACTGACCGCTTCTCCACCCACCTCGGACTGTCCCTGGCCATGCCCTTCTGCCTCAGATTACAGCTACTGAGAACTGCCAGTGATATTCTAGACCATACTCGGCGACACCCCCATCTGACTTGTTTATATCGACCAGCGAGTCCATGGCGAACAAAGAGCTGCTAAGTGAAAACATATCGGTTTCTCTGCAAAGCTGAGGACACCCTAAATAGAAAGCCGTTATTATAATTACATCATCTTATACCGTCTCCATTAATTCCAACGCTTGACTTACAGTCAGCAGAACTGACAAATTCGTAACAGTAGAATCAGTTGGTACGAGAAATTTACTCTAAAGTTGGTTCATCGATTGTTTCTACGTAAATAATTAGTTGTTTGCGGCATGATGTATGTCTTTAAGTATCTGTACCTCCCGAACTTAGGTGTTCGGAGAGTTGATAGAATACTTACATTACATTGAAGAGTCAGGCAATTTTTGGGGACTTTTTCCAAGATAATGTCCCGATGTTTACCAATTGTTTTGAAGCAGACTGAAACATGGCGAAAAGAAGTCTCAGTAACATCTTTGGTCTCGAATCTCAAGTAACTGCAACTGGAGACGACGGAACTCTGTATTGTTCACACGAACAGTGCAAATCCTTGCCAGAACGTAATTATTCTTCACCACAAGCGAAATATTCAAATCCATCCACCGTTTCGAATGAAGTTTTATAATTACCTACATTGTACGAAGAAACCCAGAATACATAAAATTATTGCAAAATCGTCAATTCTGCTTAAGTGTTTAGAGTTCCGAGGGGGGGGGGGGAGGGAGGAGGAGGTTATGTGAATAGTTTGCAGATATCTCAACCAAGGTTTCGGAAAGGAAGTACTCACTGTGGTAGTCCACATTTAAACCCTTCCTTTAATATTAATGAAATGGTAGCAAACAATTTTTAAATCATGGACGGGAGGCGAAAAATAATATTTATAATTTAATGTGATGAAGAAAATACACAATTGATAGAGTAAAAGATTAAGATATACATAAATTCTCTTAAATTTGTCGAAAAAACCGTTAGAGTCGATTGAGTACCCATGCGATCACTGTCGCCAAAGCGGCGCCGGGACTCCAGTGTCCGGGTGTTGAGAGATTGACCTAGGGACCAACATCGCGGAGGCACAGGCAAAAAAAAAAAAAAAAACCGTTCTACTACTACCCCGAAACATCGTCGGCTAAAACCCAAAAACATTTAGAACTAAAGCGATTATATGCTAGCCTTGAGAGGTAAAAACACGCGTTACGTTAAATCGTCATCAAACAGTTGCATTCGCTTTATTTAGTAAAATTCAATTTAATGATGATATAGCCTGCGAGACCATTCTTAAACTAATAAGTTTATTTAAGGTAGAGCGCGTGAGAGGAGGATGCTCCATAAGCTTAATGGGACATTTTCTTCTCCCTACAATATCCCTTTTCAGCATATGACATATAAATCATACAATTTCCGCTATAAATCAACGGGAATCCACCGTTTCGATGTGGCTTCTGTCTCTTACCGATCACCTCATGATTTTATAACTTAATGTTTGAAAGAAGCTTTGGTATTTTCCACCCACCGAGAATTCAAACCTTCAATTGTTGTGGGATCGTTCAATTGCAGGCAAATGTTTTTTACCGAGCTGAAATGTATGAGTGCGATTTCGTAGTAAGAATACCTGCTAACTAATGGTGACAGAATACAAACTGCCTGATACTTATGATCATAATTAGGCGTGATGTATGCTGACCATTTGTTTGGGTTGAATTAATGTTATTTATTAATATTTCCGCGATTCTCAGACGTCATACTAAAATTAAATTAATTTTGCAGTTTGCGGAAAAATTTAACGAAATTCTTCTAAAAGCAGTTTTAAACAATTTACTCTTCTACTAAATATTGGTAGCCCCCTTAAAACTGTCTTGTTTCCTGTTTAACGTCACACTCCAGCCAGTTCTTTATTCTTAAGCGAATTATCATTGTTTTTAGAATTTAACCAATTTCCTAATTCAACTTTCAGATATTGGAACCACGAATGTTTAGCTTCGCAATAAATGTGAGAGTGTGGCAATAGTAAATTTAGTATATTCAAGGCCTTCACTTCAAAATAAACAATGCAAGGGCAATCTGGTCGTAAAAAGAGAATAAAAGTACATTGTGGCTTCTACAGCTTTTGGACGTAGATAAGACCGAAATCCTTCTTCCCCCTGGTCATTGCAACAGGTCTGACAGGAGTGTGGCGCGTGTCTGACGTACTGTTAATTGTAGTGGTGGACCGAGAGGCCGCGGCTGATGGACGTGCCCGGGTGAACAATTAACGCCAGCTCCAGCGTCCCCGCCGCACAAATCAGGCGCAATTAGCGAGGCATCTGCTCTGCTGGCGGGCCTGTCCCCAAGTCTTCCCGGCCAATCAGGCACCATCACCCAGCGAGGAACCAAATGGAATAAACGCAACAACGTGTGTCCAACCTAGTAGACATCAAACAATTGCCCTAAGTTCTTCTATGGAGAAAAAATATTTGCTTTACAGTTACGTAACATCAACCTGTTAAAGTTGAAGGATCTTTTCCGTTGTTTATAATACTTACTATCGCTGCCGATCACATAAAATCAAGTGTCAGTCAAATTTTTTGTTTCTGCTCCGCTGCTTGGTTTTTAAAAGTACTATTGTTTTTAAAAGAATTGGCAGGATTAAGTTTGAATTAGTACTTCCATTCTCATCTATACAATTTTTCATTGGCATAAGCCAGTCTTAATTAATTAACGTATCACTGTAAGAGAAGTAGTAAGGCATGAAATATATAAAACGGCAGATAAATTAATTTGACATTGCAATTATCCAACTCTTCATAAAGTTATCTTTATACGACTAAATTGTTTCGCGATATGGATTACAACCACAGCTTAGTGATACTCTGATAAAAATAAATATTACTACCAATATTTCATTTCGAAAAGTGGTTTTTGAAAGCTAATATGTAAAGTCGCTGGATTGGCTGTAAATGTTTAGGGGATTAAAATTTCGCATTGAAAAAGCAATAAATTAAATTATATATGAAGAAGATCTTAAAGAAGTAAAGAAAATACATTTTGGAAGATCCGGTAAGTTACTTGTATCATTACTACGCGAGGCTTACAAAAACATTCTGCTGTCACCAAACTATCAAAATAAGAAAATTGAGGCCTCATTGGTCATTTTAAGCTCTCGTTTTTCGTTACTTGGAGCAGAAATGGTATAATTTACTCGACGAGAGTTTGTTACAAACAACGCCTAGCATTCGGAGGGGGACGGTCTGATGTGGCGACTGGCTCCTTAACTCCAGATTTCACACTAATCTTCGGCCAAGCCATTTTAGATGTAAGTCCTGCAATCATTAAAGCGGTTGTGCTATCACTTAGAAAATAAATAATATAATCATACAGTAAAGACAGAATAACATTGCTAGATTTAATTCCATAACAGCAAGTGTCAGCGGATGGTAAGTGGTTAACAGAAGCATTGGAAAAATTTGCATAAAAGTTGGAAAATGTATGAAAGAAATATGCGTGTAGCATAATGAATAAACGTTTCTTTTACAAAGAGGGGAGTTTTAAAACTCAACTCGGAATTTATGTTGAAAGTTACTTAAAGAATTGTTTTTGTTTATGACTTCTGATGAGCGGTCATCCCTTCCTGTATATCCCGGCTAATAATACCATATGACATTAACTTTTTTTTCTCAGGAAGATGTAAACCTCTCGTTCACATTAAATTATTGCTCGAAGGAAACAGAACTGAAGTTTATGAAAGGCGAAAATAATTTAGAATAACTGTAGGGGCTATTTATTCACTCTTTCTGGTAAACACCGCGGCTTATTGGATTCGTATTTTAAGAAAGCTTCTGTTTTAACTGCAGTTGTTTTCACAGCAAAGGTGAATAATTGTACGTTGTCCCAATAATCAGTATCAGAGCAGAGTTCTATAATTGAAACCAATCAGCAAGGTACTATGTGGAGTCTTGCAATCGATCTGGCAACGTTTTCTTGGAAGAACGAGTTAACAGATTTTAAGTGGTTCTTCTTCATACTGAAAGAAGGTGCTTAATGGTTCCTCCAGTAAATTTATGTAGCAGTTTGATGAAGTCAGTCAGTCACGTATACAAGACACATTAGGTTAACCTCCAATTAACAATCAGACACGTACGTTGCTAATTGTCGGTAACGCTGTGGGCTGTCTTCCCCCTCCCCACCCTCGAGGTATACCAACCCCCCCCCCCCCCACACACACGTATCCACATATCAAAGGTTTAGTTGGAATATACGGGTTGTTGAAATACAGCCACCTAAGGTACAAATATACATCACTCCAGTAGTCACAAACGATGTAATAGTATATACAGGGAGAAAGAGTGGAGGCTTAATTGGCGTAATAACCGTATAAAATGTTCTCTGTCTTCCCACCGGAGGAACGCGTCAATTCGATACGTCGTTTCGAAGTGCATTCCGACTTCATCGGAACTCAGGACTCGAAACGTGATATCAAATTAACGCGCTTTTCCAGTGGGAGGTCAGAGAACATTTTATGCCTGTACAGGATGTTTCAGAAATGTTTGTACTGTAACAAGATGACTAGATGGGTCATCTCGTACAATTTAAATTAATTATTGTTTGATATAAGAAACATCGGAAATAAATAGATATTCTTTTCTTGAGTTGGAGACAGAAATCCGCGCCGAGCTAAGGGTTGTGTTAGCGTGGGCGACAGTCTGACTGAGCCGGAAGTGTCCCATAGTTCGAGACAATGAGGGGATTATCTCTGGCACTGATACATGTGAGAAAGTCTGGACGCTGGGAATTTTGCGGATGGAATCCTTCAATGGGCGTTCGCTTGGTGTCGTGAGAAAATTGATTTCTGCATAGCCTCCCGAACAATCCCGACAGAACCCGAAGACTCTTAGCAAACCAGAGGCAATGTATTAGTCAGCATAGAGGGGAGACTTTTGCGAAGCCAATCCGATGTGTTTATTTCCTCACGTGGTTGGAAATATTACAAATTTTTTGTTTTTCATGATACTCGCCGGGGAGAAGGAGAGACGAGCTCTGAGAGGCGAGAAGAGGTCACTTGTGCTGGGACTATCGCCCTGGCTACTGCTTGCCAGAGCAGTATTGATGGTTCCATTCTGGAAGCTTGGGTGATTGAGTGCCAAGTCCCGTCGAGGTTGTAATTTGTGCTGTTTGACGTGTCCAGTGGCTTACCGTACCTGGACAGGTGCGCTGTTTGAGAGACGATAGCGCTCTTGTTACGACGATTCGTGCAGCCAGACAGACACGGTAATTATACCTCCAGAAATAGTGTGTACTCTGACAAATCATTGAGACAGCCCTTTAACGGTCTTATGAGTGAGAGTTCTTATGCCGCCGGACATTAATTCCTAAGTTAGTTGTGTCCAAAGGCCGTGTGCTTTTTTTTTTTCTTTTTCCAGTTTGCATTGAAAGACTGACTTCCATGTTTGGAAACTTTCGATAATTATTATTTGTGGGATCAAATTAACTCCCTGGCGCCCTATGTAATCCAGCTAAGTCTGGGGTTTTCTTGTTATCATTGTCATACAAGGATCGCTCTCGTTATGTACAAGAGAGGTTTTGTCACAGTTGCATATGGAATTTTCAATTCTTTGTAATGTACATGTATTGCAATTTCTTAACTTCAATTAACGATAATTGTTTGTTTGCTATGTTGCACTTGTAAGACGAGGTTTTGTGTTGAATTTTATTTTGCATAGACAGATGTTTAAGATTAATGGTAAATATACCTCCGTCTGTATGCAGTAATGAGTACCCAATAAACCAATATTTTAGGATCTTTTTAAATATTAATAACAGAAGTTATGGTTTCACCTCTGTTTCCTGAAATTAATATATGTGCTTTGCATAAAGTAGTGGAAGGTGGAGATTATAAATCGTGCAAGGTAAGCAAATAATCCCCCCCCCCAACCAATCCGCCACAGTACAAAACTTCTAGAAGAGACAGGGCGCACGAAAACAAATCGGAATTATTCAACAATGCAATGATTTACACGTGATGGTGTACAGAGAGGACTAGAAACGATACAGAAACGCCTAAGAGAACGAAATATTTTTACTACCCACAGCACGGGCGCGTGGAGTTACTTGCTTCGCTGGTACCGCGACGATCCGCTGAAAAACTACAGAGATTTGTATTGTGACGTTCTCATCACTTTTAACGCAGGTGTACACACCAGTTCTCTGATGTAGTCTCACAGTTTCAGAGGAAAATTTTATATCCGTGGTTTTCCTGAAATACTTTATATGTTATGGCTTTACAGTTCATCGTTGCGAAAATCATTTGAGCTGAAAAAAAAGGAGTATGGCCGTTGCCTTGTATAGGAAATATCCTGGATTTCTCCTGCAGTGTTTCTGGGAAATCGTGATAAACCATGCGTATGTATATCGTATGTGGGTGAGAGATGTAGTGTAACTGTCACATGATTAATTACGTTGCTTTCAAAACAAGAACAAAGAAGAATAGTAGGTAGGGCGATAATTTACACACATGAAATATTATTACTAAGTGGATTTTGCTTGTTTGTAGAAACTAGGGTGCTACAAAATTTGAGGAAAGAAAAAAGGGAGACGAGGAATTTTTCGCAGCGTGTAAATGTAATAAAAAACGGCGCTTACAACTGAAAAACTGTGAGAGCTCTAGCCTTGACGGTGGGGTCAGTTTGACCAGATACTATATACATATTATAGTACATAATACACGAACTTGTTATCGTGTGTCGCGTCTGAGCAGTGGAGTGACTTGTACTGCAGACTGGTGAGAATTCTTCGTAAGTCGGTAGCCAAAGTTGAAACCGAACGTGCGGTGGAATAACTCTGGCAGATTGCGAGGTCAACGCTTTTGTAAAAAGATATTACGTGACAGGAAAACAGTGGACAGATATTTTTGTGGAAGAATGAACAAAGAAGATTTAAGTACAAGGATCGCAAGAAGCTCAGGTAAATTTCTTGGAAAAAGAATTGAGAGATGCAATGTTACAAACAATACTATGACTTGTGGATAAGTAATGTACTGAAAATAACTAACCACTAAGTTGTGTATCTCTTCTCTGTTTCTACCAATTACACTGAGTTAAACTGGAAGAAGAGGAAAGCGGATTTAGGAAGCTGAGTTCGTTCAAAATTTCACTTCGAGAGATAATTATTCGTTGGTCACGATATATGCAAAGCTACAAGTCGGGTTTTGATGTGGTTTCGATTAATGTATGTGCTGTGGTCCTCATGGTAAATTATAATATGTTATGTTAAGAAAATAAGAAGCTAAGCATTATTTTTTTATTGTACTCATTTCACGAAAATGTTACATTGATGTGACCCACGGGTAAAATAGAGTATGTTTCTCCTTGATGTGACACCGTAAAGTGATAAATTTAAGATAATTTTTAGCTGAACGTGATTAATGAAAACGTCGGATTTTGAAGGAGTTTTGATTAATGTATAACCTTTGATCATACGGTTATGAATGGTATGTATATATTTGATGTGACATAGTGAAGTGATAAGTTTAAGACAATTCTTCGTTAAAAGCGTCTAACACAAAAAACAACTGGTAGGATTTGGACGGAGTTTCGATTAATGTACAGCCCGTGCTCACGGAACTAAAACAGGGTAGGATTCATTTGGATTGGTCGCAATAAAATGAGAAATTTACGATACATTTTTGTTTAATGCGATTCATGCAAAAAAACTACTCATCTGTTAATGTATAGCCTGCGATCACGTGGTAAAAAATACTGTATGTTTCACAGTGATGTGATGTTGTAACGCTGATAACATTATTTCTCCGTGAATGACTTTAGCGAAAAAATTACTTATCGGATTTTAATTGAGGTACAGCCCGTGGTTCCACTCGTAAAATAGAGTATTTTGACGAGTCATAAATCGTTCACAAATATGTATTGATTTAAAGCTAAATTACTTCTTGCAATAAAAATGTTTCAGGGCACTAGCGGCATCATATTATTCGGAGGAATGGAGTTGCAGTTTTTTTTTATGGAGAACGTTGATGCAAAAACAGGCCGCGGATCGTGTGGTTCTCGACCTTGTTAGTACAGTAACAGTTCACGCGGACAAAGCTGCGGGCAACTGCTGGTAGTCAATAAAAATCAAGAACATGAACTCATATGCATCAGAAAGCCGGTTTGGTAGCAGTTTGCCGTATGGTTTAAATTGTACTATGTAATAATTGAATGTGAGGATTGAATTTCTCCCTGCGTACAGCAACTAAAAATTCTTCTCAGGTGTTCAGCTGGACAAGTTTGCCATGTACGACGTTTCGACAGCTGCCTTCACTGTCTTCTTCAGGTGATATTGTAGGTCAAAGTGTTTACGGCGACAACACGTCATCGACTACATTTTTGAAGAACAATACTTCAGTGCTGATGTAAATTCCATCGGAACACAGAAATAAAAACTTGACTGAACTGCTAGAGTGTCATTGCTGATTATCAATGAAATATTAGCTGAAAATTAGCTTGAGGGAATTAAGGTGTAAAATATATCAATAGGGACAGGTAACTTGACTTTTATCGCAATTCTTTCTGTGGCACTAAGAATTACTTTTATTCATAATGGAGTATTTCAATAAAAAATAAATGGCACTTTATTATTTGAAGTTATTGTTCCTGGCTATTAGATATCAGATGAATGATCTTCTTTGACAGAGTCGATGCTAGGCTAGCCAATGTTCATTTATGGAGGGAGGACACACGGGGATGAGCCAGACTGATGAGCTCAGAAGCTACCCTGGGATGTCTTGTACCTAGCAGATGAACATTACGCGTCGGCAAGGCATTGGACCACTCTCGCCTCAGGCGTACGGCTGGTTAGCGAACCGGACAGGGCCTTGACTGCTGTTAGCCCCATGGTAGATGAGAAACCAAAGTTCGATACGAAGTTTAGACAGGGCGTCTCGAGGTATCCAGATGTGTCTTACTCGAAACCAGCACAAGAAGTGATATTTTATAAATAATATAATAACCAAATCTTTAGAAATTCTCTCCTACTAGTCTTCCACAATATCAGAAAGCTTCTTCGTTTTACACGGCGTTATTCTTCACATATAGTTAATATTACAAATACGCCTGTCGTGACCAATCCTATTCTCCTTCCTAGGTATAGTGTTTTATAAAAGTGGAATTTGGCTTCGAGACCACACAGCCAGCACTACTTGTATATACACGACACTTAATTAAAACCACCCATGCCCCTGGCCGGACTCGAACCCCCTGCAACGCGAGGCTATTGTCGGTATCGTTGTGATACATGTCACAATTTTTTTTATAATTTCTTTGCTTGGATCAATTTTAACGGGTCATAAATTCGTTTCAAAACTACGCCCTCTAATCACAAATTGGCGTTTTCTGAACAGGCGTTACGAGTCTCAAATACAGTCATTGTTCTGTTAGTGTAGAAAGGTTCCTGTTCTGTATGACGCCGGTTCTAATCACCGTCCGAGCATCCAGATTTTGGTTTTCCATGGTTTCCCCGAATCACTCCAAGCGAATGCCTGGATGCTTCCTTCAATAAGGCCATGGGCCAATTTATTCCCGCTCCTTGTCATCAGCCCCATCCTACCACTAATGACCTCGATGTCGACAAGGCGTTAAAGCAAAAGAAAAAAAAAAAAAAATTCCTATGAAGATGCTGGAGAATAAATGACACTTGTATCGGTATAGCCGTTTTTTAATATTCTGATATTTGGAACCGGTCAGTAGAAAACTGAGTGACATTTCGCTATTATTTCCGCGAGGCAGTATTAATTTATATAAGAACGAAGTCTTCTCGGCGTTGAGAATGTATGAAATGCTCTCGGGTGACTAGCCGAGTCAAGAATGCGTTGTCACACTATATTTCGACAGCTAAAGTCATCTTCTGGTGAAGTCGCCATCTTCTGGTGAAGTCACCAGAAGATGGCGACAATGAATTTAGTTGCCTAAATATCGTGCGATAACGCATTCTTGAGTCGGCTAGTCACCCGAGAACATTTCATACAAGTATTAATTTAGTTGCAGGAACAGAATATTTTTGAACAAAACTTTGAATCGGATAACGTCAGTTCTTGGTGAGAATTGTAGTAAAATGAAAATAATTAATAAAAAAAAACATTGAATCAATCTTTCACCTATAACATCACCTGGTTTAGTCAAGAACTTTTACGCACCTTCTTAAATAAAAATAAATGCAGTTATTATTTACACAAGCAACAAAGAAAATACAGTTAATGGAAAATATAAGTAGTAGGCACATTGGTGACTATTCTCTAGTTAAGATGCTTGTCCTAGGGGGAAACTCGAGAATTATTCGCCTGTCAAGTTATTTATTGTGGAATGAAGCATTTCGATTTGACAGGTCGTTCGTGCCTTGTGAAGCTGATGAAAGCTTTGGCAACTGATAACGTGGCTTACAGAGCCCAGTTGGCGTACTGTCACCAGAGGTGGCTATATTCAGCGCTCTCGACTCGTAATCCTGACCAGCAGTCCTCGGTCACGTTTCAGCTGCGAAACTGCCTCACTGCAAAGCCGACAAGCCTCGCGGCTTCATACACGCCGCGCCCGCCAGCGAAATGACACAGACAGATCCAAGCAAAAACCAGCGTCAAGAGTTTTTATTTTCAAAACCAACAGCTGCGAAGATAAAACAAATAAAAAACTAGCTTCTTCTTCATCGTTGATTGATAATCTGGTACTGCAGTTTGATAGCTTTACTGTGTTATTAGAATGTAAGAAAACATTCTGGACCATAGTCTATTTTAAGAAATTGTTAGACGTGATTTGGCATTACTATTTATTGATCAGCTGATTAACTCGGAAGTTTACCAAATCTAATGCAATATATGAATCTGTTGATATTTAGATTTTAGAGGCGAATTATCCTAGAATTTTGTTGCTACGATGTAGGTAAACTTTGGTAAACCTAGATTAGAAAGGTCGGAAAAAAAACTGTGGAGACACCATCTCCATCTGGCCAGTATAGAATGCTACTATTTTTTTTTTTCCTTTTCAACTAATATCAAGCTGAATAAAACCGTAAATGCTAACTGACAATTCTGGTCCTAATCTCTCCTAATGTTATTTCCATAACTTGCGCATGTATGAATTATTTAGTTGATTAATAGACAATTAATAGGCGAATATAAATTTTAGAGAAAAACGCTGTTAAATTCGTTTGATAAAAATACCACAGCGTTGTCACGATCAGTATATTTTCTACTGCTTTCATTGACCCAGACTGACTACCACGTTCCCTCAGTATCAGCAGCGTGATAAGACATCCAGACCATCAACAATACACCAGAGTACTGGTGGACGTCGAGTCGTTATACGCAGGAGAAGATATGAAGTTACGGAAAGGAATCTGGCCGCAGCGTTTTGCAGAAAGCATTCTGCGGTTCCGGAAATCCGTGGAAAGTGGAAATCTGAAAAGCCGGACAGTGATTGGAAGCCTCGACCTGTTCATGACTGGGATTAGTAATTGTAATGTTTGTGAATTGTTTAAACCAAAATTTTCATTTTTTAAGAATTCTTCATTGTCAGATAAGGTAAGAAACTTGTGAGGAAATAAATTTATTGTTATGACTCACCTAGTTCTGGTTGACGAAGACTGAGAATCATTTCCACTACGAGAAATTCATAACGTGTTTTCCTTTCTTTTTGAAATGAGAAGGAATACAAATAATTAATTAAAACATTGACAAAAGGCAGTTGAAACCTTCATTTCCTATTACAAGTTATTTATTTATAAACAAATTAGACAGGGAATTAAATTCTCTCTTCATTTGTCATTTAAAATTACATGCTATGATTAATGGTAGGTGATGAATCGACATTTTACAAGTCAGTGATTGATAATTAATTCATTATTTATGAAGGAAACAGGTACTGGTGAACAATATTGCCCACTCACCAAAGCAGAATACGTTATTGCTGACATAACCCTGTTCACCTTGACGAACCGGCTTGAACAGCTGACAGTCAGGGGCAATAGACACAAATAGCTTTAAACTGAGTGCGCAAGAACCGTCGCAGTTCCAATGCGAGATTGCGGAGTTGTTGTCCGGCCGGAGATTACTCTTAGAGCTGGCTGGCCACACAGTGGACAGCGCAGCTTTTCCGCTCCATTTCCGACATTAGGTCGTCGACCCTCGCTGGCCGCAACCTTCCCTGCTGCTGACAGCTCATTCTCACTCTCGCCGCGTTCGCACTTTTTCTTATCAAATGCACGAGCCGGCCATTAAGAGCAGACTGCCGGAAACATTTCACCAGAAGCAGGATTCTGTCAGAGGGGTTACTGACCTCAGCTATGCTTCGAACACAAGGAAACTATTCAAAGTCCCAGGTTTATATAGTTATTATATCTGCGAACAAACATAATGCAGAAATTTTGAAAACGTATTCTGGGTTGGAAAGAATGAAATTCAAATTTCAGGCTGGGTATCAAGTTTTTTAGATTTGTCATCATGGATGTGTATTTGGTGCTTTGATCGTCATCAGTGACATAAGCACCAGGGATAAGGACGTATGTAAAGGAAATGTGGGCATGTAATCGGTATATAAGCTATACCCATTTTTATTTTATTTTTTTATTTCATTAGTGAAGGCCATGACCGTGTTTTAGGTATAGTCATGGATGTAGAATAGTTCCACTAAAGAAATACACACAAAGAAGAAATATGCATAACAACGAAATAATCCAGCTACAGTCATCACGCGTACAACGTAATCTAATCTAATCTTCTAATCTTTATATATAAAGATGAATGTTTGTTTGTTTGTTGGTTTGTTTGTTTGTTCTTCATACAAATCCACAGTTTTCATCCGATCTCGATGAAACTTTGACCACTTATCCTTTGAAACAAGGAGAAAAATACTGTCTACATTTGGTTGAAAAATTATCTGTATAAATAACATAAGTTGTCTCATAACTTCGAAATACGGCGATAGACAGACACGTTGGATATGATCGTCTTCGTACCGTGTTTCTGTATAGTGGACTGGCAGCTTAGTGGTTAAAGCGCTTGCTTACGAACGTGGTGGTCTCCGGTTAAAGTCTCCCTGCAGGCTAAGATTTTTAAAAACTGTTTTTCATCGTAAGAGTCAGGCCTGGGCCGTAGGTTATTCGGATTGAATGTAGATATTAGAAAGTTAGGGGTGCAATGCGGGGCAAATCGTAGGTAGTGTTGCAATGTTGTTGGTGCACACTTTTTTACGTTATAATGATCCCTCAGGTGTTGTTCGCAGTCAGTGTGTGAGTGTGAACCACAGTAATATTATTATAAATACGGAAGTAAGTCTCTGCCTTTTTGTTACGTTTTGACGACTAAATGGCTATATCGTTGTGATGCAATTTTATAAGGAAATCTGTATGAAGGGCACAGGATATTTTTTCCAGTATGATTAACAGTTGTAGTCACGAAATTTTGAGACCTTATCGAATGGTGTTTGAAATTGATTCTCTTCAAGAGACAGGTTCGACGGTACAATGATATAGTGATAGCTTTCCTGTCATATTATTCCTACTCGATATTGTTTGGGACCAATCCTTCGTTAGCAACTTTCTATATTTAATTCTGGCAAACAAAATTCTAAATCCACGCGTACGAAGTCGCGGGTACGGGCTAGTATTATAATAAGCAACTGTGTCAGCTATGACGTCGTCTGTCATAGCATTACGTAACTTTATGACGTCACGCTTTATGTCATTGTTCTTGGCAATGCGCGTTATTTAATAACATTTCTATGCATCTACGAATAAATTAACAGACAGAACACTGAAATAAAAGTATGTTTTGCGTTAAAATGAGATTGTTACTTAGCATGGATCAGAATTACAACTGGCATTTGACTTTACTGCTGAGGGCACAAATAATTTTTTTTCCAAAATATTTTAAACTGTGTCCTATTATTTAAATTATTAATTCGTTTGAACGGAAATAGTTGCACACTAATTGCGATCTGTGCATCTTACACTACACTTAAAAGAAATATTACGTGGCATAATGTAAGTTTATAAGATTTATTTTAATTTTCTTTGCTTTCATTATTTAATATTACTGAGCCTATTATTTCAGCAACTGTGTCAGCCATTCAAACGTTTTAATATCTGTCTGAATCATGGATAACAAAAAAGAAATGTGTAAAAACCCTTGAAGATTTTTTGATCAAATTTATATCGCTATGCATTATTGCCACTAAAACGCGATACAATTCATATATTAATACATGTGAGATTGAAGTATTGTTCTTCTGTCGGCAAGTTTATCATAATCTGTGGTTAAGTTGAAATGCAACCTGGACCCTGATGGAAGCTACGAGGAGTTACATTGAATTTTATTTCATAACAATTCTATTTAGTTAGGCAATTGCTAAAAATGAATTACCAGAACCTTGAAAGAAAAGGATGTATTTCGTTTAAATTGGCATACTAATCATCAGTTTCTTTTTTTACTGATATCATTACATGGTTTGAATGAAAGAAGTTCCAAATTGATCGGGATATATGTGGCCTAAACCACAATTAAATATTACGTGGCATAGCGTAAGTTGTTAAGATTTATTTTTAGCATCCTTCGTTTTAACTGGCGTCACTATTTTAGCCGATGTAAGCTGTCTCAGCAGTTAAAATATCGATATTCATCACAGGTATTAAGAAAGAAAAGTGTAAGAACCTGTGAAGATTTGGGATCAAGTTTATATCGCGATGCATGATGACACTGACATGCGATACAGGAAATGTATTAATTCGCGCGTGATTGAAACTTTGCTTTTCTAGCAGCAATATTAGTGGAGATTGTGGTTAGGCTGAATTGCAACTTGGACCAAGTTGACAACTGAAGCTTTCTGCTACAGCACAAGGGCCGATAAATTACAATGGTCTTTATTTTATAGTAATTCTATTTAGTTAAGCAACTGCAGAAAAATAAATTACCATAACACTCCGCTAAACTCGTCATTTTTGACAGGCTTTGGGACCAGTAAGCAAATAAAACGTAAAGAAAAAATCACCCACAGTTTTGCTTTTAATAGTCTTACCCTCTCGTCTGATTATATCTGTTGTTTAATTGATAGCAGTAATTAAAAATGGCAGAGACGAGAAGGACTTAATTGAATCGTAAAGTACAATTTCATACTACTTTTTTTTTACCATATGTTTTTGACTAAATTGACGTATTTAATTTAAAATAAAATGGTTTGGAAAGAAAACTTAATGAAAGCGTAGAAACTAAAATAGGTCTTCTAATTTCGACAGTTCGCGTCAGTTCACAGTGGACGTCGAGTCCGGTGTGGTGGAACTTCAGTTAATGGCTACCAGTAGCCGGCGGTGGTGGACGGAGTGAGCCCACGAAATTATACGGTAGATTTTTATTTTAAATATTCCGACCAGTGCTGTCTTGGTACTGTAAAAACTCATCCCACTTATTCTTAGTTTTTTTGTTGTTATTTCCACCTTTACGGCTCGTCGACGTCCATATCATTAAAGGTGCGAGAGGACGGCTGCTAGTAAAGGGAAGGGACATCTCACCCACCGGATTCGGTGTTTGAGTCCTCCTCTTATTATTTTATAATGAATTCATTTCATGGGACTTACGGTGATAATTTCTGCAACTCTATACCTGGTATGGCTGTAATTAACTTTAATATTAATTTCCATTTCTCAGTCTTCCCTCGGGTTACCATGAGCGGGAATGTCGGCAAGACTACAAGCTACAATCAACGTATAGCACGTCGTGGTCTATATTCTGCCATGTAATGGTTCTCGAGGATGTTTGGGTCTAATCTAATTTACAGTACTGCTTTGATGAGTACGGTTTCCTTTCTACAGTACAATATAGCTCGTGATTATATACCAGTCTTTATTTGGATGTACACTGTAGGCCTATGCTGGAGTGACTGTTGTCTAGTATAACTTTCCAGAAGCCTGTGATTAAAGAACTGTAAAATATTGCTTCGTGAATATTATTGCTTTTAAAAAATGCGTTCTTTATACTGAACATTCTGTTTCTGCCATTTGTTCGAAGACTGCCATAATCACTTCTGACTTGAGCCTGGTCCCGAAGGAGATGAATTCTCTATTGCGAAGGTTATAAAAATTTAAAAATAATTTTTCAGTAGCCCACTTCTTGGCAGAGCCAAAACGCATTAACCGCACTTAGCCCTCGACACGGGTTAATACAAGATCCGGCAATAAAACCTCCCACATTTCACGTAGCCGGCATGCGGGTTGTAGTGAGGATACTGAAGTGGAGTGTGTTTTGTTTTAAAGAGGTGTACCTGCCATTTTCAGTGTGCGCCATGGCGTGGCTTGGTGAGCATCGTGCGTTTGTTGTGGACGAATTTATTCGTAACAGTTGTTCTCAGATTTTCGGAGACGATTCGAACTTGGCCTACATGATCGTGTCCCGGATAGAAAAACTATTCAACTGTGGGTGTCAAACTTTAGAAAGACAGGTTCAGCACTAAAAAAAAAACCTACAGGCCGTCCTCGGACTGCAACAACGCCGGAAAATTTGGCGCGTGTGAGTGTGTCTATGCAACATTCACCAATCTTTGGGGACACTTAAAGCCTATAGAGTACAAACATCGTCCCACAACACTGCAAGCACTTAAAGAGGCCATTACCCAAGAATTGGCAGCCATTCCAAGAGAAATGACGCGAAAATGTATGGAGAACTTTCTGGATAGACTTTGTCAATGTGTCAACAATGGAGGGCAGATATAATTTTTAAAACCAAATAATTGAAAATGGCAAAGTATGTATTTTTCATAAATAAAAGTAATTATTCTCTATCATATTTAGTTTTTATGTGATAACACATTCAAATGAGGGAGGTTTTATTGCCGGACCCTGTATGTTTGATATATGATCCAGCACGTTAGGGAGGATGGTGGGGCAGAATTTGTGATCATACGATAATGAACAAAAACACCTGGCTGAAATTCCTAGAATCCCTGCAGTGCACATGGAACAATGGCATACGGTACTATTAACGATGATTCATCCTTCAGCTCTGGTCTTTCGATTGATGGCGCCGTCGATTTGGTAAAAATAGGCCCAACTGTGCCGGCGACTGATTGGACATTTTTTTCATCTCTCACACACCTCATAAACAGCATAGAAGACTTTGAACGCATACACATCTAAACTGAACATACACTAACGCTTAGTAGATGTAACCGTATTTGGTGAAAGCAATGGAAAATCACATCGGCCAAAATTTCTTCAATGGTGTAACGTTCTCCAATGTTTCCGCTGACTTCTGGCAGACCTGGAATGTCATGGATACTGAATATCGTGCTATAGGAAACGGGTAGTGCTACAAACTAGACAAATGCACAAAATCCGTCAGCGGTAACGTTCTGACCTGCCGTTTGGGAGAACACGGGTTCGAATTTCCGCAAGCCAACCAGATTTCGGTTTTCACGGCTTCCAGAAATTAATCGCGACGAATCTCGATGTGGTTTGCTTAAATTCTTCCTAGTTCCTTGCCTCCAGTCCTTCACGCCTCCAGTCCTTCACGCCTCCAATGATATCGATATCCGCGAGACATATAGCCCTAGTGTTTATACGATTCGAAATTTAAAATAACATAAAATTCTTAATGATAATTTTAATTTTTGAACTGTTTTTGTGTCCTCTTTTGTTTAAATAATATAAAGATTTGTACTGAGAACTCACATAAATTCAATTAAAATTATTTTGAAGTAGTTAAATTCCTCCTCTTAACAAAATATTTAGCTTTCGTCTTATCTGAGATATTAAAATTCTTACTTATGCTATTGGCAAGCTATGAATCGTAAAATTTAATAAAATACTGGCAATAATTGCTTCCTACAAGCAAATATTCTTTTCTGTTCTATTTCAAAGTAGAATAATGTTCAGAGTAACATGTAGTCGAGGGCACTATCATAGTTCCCTTGTACTACCACAAACCTACTGTAGATTAATAATAGTAACTCAACTATGGTAACAAGTTTCTTTAGATTTCAAAAGTAGTTTTTAATCACTGTAATCTTAATTCCGGTCCACTGCAGGAGACTAGTAATATGATTAAAGCACTTAGTCGATTTAATTCCCGTTCCTGCTCCCGATGTTCTCTCAGATCTAATGACCTTATAATGTACGACTCGTAGAAGCCTAACTACAAACATTAAATATAACAAAATCTGAAAGCGACAGTTATAAATACAACTGACGACTACAATGATCAAAGATCCTGTGCATGTGTTTCAAACAAACAATTAACAGTTTAAAATTCAGCAATTTCTGCGAAAGTTTAATGCCATAACATATTTTGTATTAATATTATGAACTCTGGCAATGTTTAGTGGACTCAAGTTTATGACCGACTGTTAAGAATAACTGTAGCAATAACCGAAATTAAGGCTGATGAGATTAATATAAACATTAGGAAGCAAAGGCAGAAATCTAGCTCCACGCGCCGATGGTCGCCGGTTCGAGTCCGGCCGCGGGCATGGGTGTTAAAGTGTTTTGCCTGTGAATGTAGTGTTTGTGTTGTAGTGTCCTTGTGATTACACTTGAAAATGTGTATACTGGAGAAAATAATACACTGAAAGAATCAGAATCACATTAAGCTGGCTGTGTGGCCTCAGTAGCCGAATGCCATTTTTAAAAAAAGAAAAAAGGCAGAAATAACAAACATACATAAATCGTGCGTGCATGCGGGAAGTTAGTCGCCTGTTACCTTTAATAGGTCGTGAAGAGGACATTTCAATCAAAATGTAGATTACCTAAGGCATTAAAATGAGATATTCCGTCCACAAGAAACAGACTGGTTGAAAGACGAGATCTATGTTTGACGGAAACGAAGATTCCTGCAGTTTTTCCTAAAAGTGTAAATACAATGCCCAATCGTTAACATTCTATTTGCATGAATAAATGTTTTTTTTTTTTTTTTACTTGGCTGATCATTAAGTTATTTATTTATTTAGCCTATGGGAATACAATACTAGAGAGTACAAATAATATGTCATTCTAAAACAATCAGCAATGTACTTTAAATAAAAGTTTAAAGTTGTAAGTCTAGATTTTCAATCCATTCTGTAGCAGCCCTAGATGCTTCATCGAAGTCTTCCAGTGTACCTGGGTACATGCGCTTACTACATTCGATGACAATGGGTCGGATCGACTGTTGTGGTGCACCACAGTCACAGGTGGGTCGTCGTCATAGCACCGTTACTGCCTTATCTTATACAGGCTGGGGGATGGCGGAGTATGTTGTCCCGTGGACATTGCCTCCAGAAGTATTTGGATGGAGCAAGGCTTTTCTGTTGGTATGGCTTCTCGGTGGTGTTGTATGTTTTAAATGATTAGACTTAGTGGTCCCTTATGACGGTGATGTCATAGCGACCGATGTTGTTTACTTCCGGGTTATTGCTTCTATTTGAACCTGTGCAGAATACTTCAGCCAATTGTTGAAATCTGTCATGAAGATATGGAACTCCAGTAGCTTCATGGAATGCGTCTGAGGGAAACCTGGGTGGAAGGTGCAGGGCTCTTTTCAGTGCTCTGTTTTGTATTGTTTGTAACCTGAGTATGTAGCTGCCAGCAGCTTTTGCCCACACTAGACAGACATACTCAATAATAGGTCTTACTAAGGTCGTGTATATCTTAATGCCAGTGCTTGGGCCCAGAACTGAGACTTGGGGAACTCCTGCTTTCACTTTTTTGACACTAGAGAAAGCTCTGTCGACTCGAACACTACATGTGCGGTCGATCAAGTATGATTTTATTAACTTCATGTATGGACCCGGGATACCCTGTTCATAGAGCTTAAGTAGGAGGTCCGAGTGCCATGCGGAATCAAATGCTCGGAAGATGTCGAGCATCACCATGGCACAGAATTGTTTGTGGTTGAACGCTTTAGTGACAGCTTCTGTTACCCTCATCAGCTGCTGGTGCTCTTATACAAAAGTGAGCGACACAGCCCCTGATTGGTTAGTATACTGTTGAGCATAACCAATGTTTTACGTGGCAGGTCAAATCCGCCTCGTGAACGTTGAGCACTAAACAGTGACTGCCACTAATTGGGAGCTACTTTGTTCCATTCCTGTAGCCATTGCGCTGTAGCAGTAAACCCCGTGTCAATCAGCTCTTTAGCTTTTAATACGGATGGAGAACGTGATTTCAGACCCCAAAGTCTATGAAGCTGATCTTCATACATGGGATAATTTGTAAACTCATGGATCAGATTATTAAATCTTCCTAGTCTTCGGGGTTCAGTAAGGTCCAACACAGGCAACCAAAAAAGAGGAGTGTAATACGCTCCTTTATGTCTCAAATTGACATCTGAATTCAGTTTACGTTCGAAAAAAATTTATACTATTGAGCTGTAAAACAACTTATGCTTTTGAAATTCTGTTTACTATTTACTTCATAATCTGTGTGGTTAGCTTTTTGCTTTTTTATTTTTGTAATTTATTCTGAATTTTTAACATTACATACACGTATGAAAGAAAATTATTTTACTCACCTTTTGTAGCGACAGTCCCAATGAAAACAAAAAATGACAGGTGTTTTTTGTATTTATTTTAAATAAAATATTGCTCATATTTGCCGAATATTATGTTTTGACTTGCATCAAAAAATTATAACAAACTTTCGGAAAAATTAAACTACGGCGTTATCTCCGGTCTAGACGTCACCCGGCGGGTGCTCTGCCTTTGTAAGGCGAAGGCAGACACGCTCGCAATTTACCGTTGCCCCGTGACGAGACGCTCTCGACACAGCTGTAAATCCGTCAGGCGCTGTCAGCAAAGACCGCCGGAAAATAGCGTCGCAGTCAATTACAGGGAAGCCGACCCCGTCATCGCAGACGGCCAGCAAGCGATTTACAGGCGCAATATCAGGCCCGCGCCCGTCCTACCAGCACACGTGTCCCGCCGTGAGCGAGGTCCGGGCGCCCCGCAAGCCAGTCACACGTTTGGGAGGTTGCAGAATAATTAAATACTGTGCTATTAAATCAATAACAGCTCACAACGGCGTGATCAACGTAAGGTTTATAAGTAGTCAATGTTTCAGTAGTCAACTTTGCTACAATTATTTATCGTAAAATACAGATCTTTCCTACAAATATTTAAATTAGCAAGTTAACCCAAATATAAGAAATAGCAACGGAACATTCAATTAATGAAAAAGCTTTATCTCGTCTAATATAACATGTCTCACATTCCTTGGACTGATGAACGCTAAAGGTAAGCGTTATTAGAAAAAATTGAGTTCTTTTTCAGCGACGTAAGCTATACAATCCTTGCCAGGGGTAAGAAGATGTCGCTTCTTAAATTATTAGTTTCATCGATTTACCAAAGTTCTGATTAAGGAAAATACGAGAAAATTGACAGAAGTAATCATCGCCCGGCGTCTGTACTTCTAACTGAGGCCATGGTATCGTACTTAATTCCATGAACCTGGTGATATGGTTTGAAGGCTACATGTCTGTTTCAGCAGAAATCTGACAACACTGGACGTATTTATTTCCTTATTTTCTGTTTCAGTCTGTGGTAAACGTTTAACTGAGGCAATACACATAATAAAAAAGGCATTTAATAATAATAATAACTAGGATGAGACACGACCAAGGTTGTCATCTATGCCATTTATACCCCATTCAGATAATTGATACAGCAGAGTGCTTAATCAACACACTTGAAACTTGTGATCTTAATCGTATCATATTCTCTTGTTCATGGTACAGTACAAACCACATCTCACTCTTTTCTAAAGGTTCCTCGAAATCGTCTTACTTAATTTCCCTATAGATATTACTACCCTTCCACAAACTCAGAATATTCAAATTTACCGTATATAGGAATCGTCCAATTCCATTACGATACTGATGTAAGAACCAGCTAAGTATGCAGTTCGCCAACATCACTAACTGTTCATTTATCAGAATTCTCTTCTCACTCCCGTCTTTCTAAGAAGACAATGACATAGTGGCCTTATGGCAATCATAATCTGAACCGAAATATGACTCCGCTTAATTTTTGGGCAGCGATATGGTCTCAGACCGAAAGCAAAAAGTGAACAAAATAAGGCAATATTTTGTATCGGAAGATGATGATTAAGTCTCTCAAATAAATATCGTTGGCACCGCTTTATTGTTCTGTCTTCTCAAAATATTCCTCGCAAGAAACCATTAAACACACATCAATCACGTTCAATAGGGTTGTACATCTCTTCCGAAACAAAACGGCGTGTTCTTTTAGCTTGTTCCACATCTACTCATAAACTCTTTTGATATCGTTCATAAACAACTCCGCAGTGTTTGAACTGAGGATGCCTCGGAATTTATTTAGTAGACATCCTTCATCACACTGTAGACGGATCCCTCTAACATTCACATTACACAGTGAGGTTTGTCAGTTGCAATTCCTACGTAAGTCGAGTTAAATTCCACCATAGTCTATCACTAACATCTTGCCACTGTACACTAGCTCCCTGGTGATGACATAGTCGTAATGGCGCTTTTTCCTCATGAGATGTACCCTAAACGACAGTCTGTGGCGTTTCTAAAATTTAGATCACATCTTGGTAGAGTTTTAATTGCAGAGGAAACTTTCTCGACAATTTCACCGATGGTAGTTAGCGTTCTTGCCTCGCATTTGGGAGGAGGGCGGGTCGAATCCCCTTCCAGGCATCCAGATTTGGGTTTTCCATGGTTTCCCAGATCACTTCAGGCAAACGCCGGGATGCTTCCTACAAAAGGCCATGGCCGAATTCCTTGATATTCCTTGCCCCCCATCCTTTCCCGTCTCTAAAGACCTCGCTGTTAAGAGACGTTAAGCAGTTAAAGAAAGAGACAATTGTCGTAGCTATTATGGACCAGCGAATGTGACAAGAGCGGGGGATTAGCCACATCAGCTTCGGCCACAGAGTTGGTTCGACGTTAGAGCACTATAATGGTTGTGGACATGTCTGCGTCGACGGTTCGACGTCACCTGCTGTGGGCTGGGTTGGTGGCAAGCATGCCATTTCGTTGGTTTCAATTGACCAGAAGCCACCAAAGCCTCAAACTGCAATAACCACGTGATCGCCAGCACTGGCGTGCTGAGTGATAAAATGTAGTGTTTTCGGAGCACCCCTTCAACTTGTTGTAAAGTGATGACCGCATACGCGTTAGAAGCTACTGTGGTAAACGCAATTCCTATGGGGTTGACCTTTATTTTAGCTCTTCTACCCCGGGCGGCAGCCTTCATGGGCGTAAAAATCAATTTTCTGATTTTCGTTTTAGTCTGTGGCTGTATACTGCACCGGATGTCAGCTTTCATGGGCGTAAAAATCAAATTTCTGATTTTTGTTTTGGTTTGTCGCTGTATACTGCACCGGATGGCAAATTCATGTTTGAAGGGGCGGCACTCAGTGTTTTTTGTTTTGTTTTTTTTTGCCCCGGCTTGGAAAATTCGTAGATCCACCACTGGGGTAAGTGGTTAAAATTCAAGCCTAGCATTACGGAGGATGCGAGTTCAATCCCCGGTTGGTCTCTTCTGATTTCGGTTATGATTTAAACCTGATGTCTTTGCGTAAACATTAAAACCAACATAATGGGTATCAAATACAAGTGGTAAAGTGGTGAGTATAAAGGAAATTAGCTAGATTTTTTTGTGAAAATAGTCAGTCAGTGAACACAATCATTAACTGATATGCTGAAGAAACTAGGGAGTCATTTGACGGCAGGAGACGGGTGAAGTGGTAGTTGGGCATGTTTAAGGAATACATAGGAATTTAGCCTGGTTGTTTATCTAGATAAAAATCAGGAATATTATGTGGACAGTTAGAGATGACTACAGCCATTAATTGGCACTTGATTTCAACAGCAAGGGAGGGAGAAAATTTTCATTGTTGTAAGTAAGGGAGATAGAGACTGTTATAAACTATGGAGGTAGATGATGAACGGTTTGATTCAATCAGTGAAACAGGTAAAAAATGAAAATTCGTGTGTGGGTAAATTTTCAGCAGAGCTTAAGTTCAACTGCAGTTGACGAAGATAATAATAATGATGTGCTGTGATGGATTTTTACGTTTAACTGCTGCGATCTGCATTATCGCTGGCACAGATTATGTCTGTGACAAACTCGATTGTGCGTTTTTTAATAATTTAGAGTAATATAGCAACTATAATCATAATTTTTTGTCGTTATGCCTATACGATTTGCAATGAAAACTATAACATATAAAGTGTTCGAATTTGAAACGTTTTCTATGATTTCTGGAGAAATGACTGCCAGATTTCTTGCACGCTAATCTTAGATTCGTTGTTTTGGTTACTGGTGGACAGCTGAGATTTGCTAAGCTTTCGTCTCATAAAAATTCTCAAAATGCGGCGTTTATTGCAGACGAAGGGAGAAAAACATCTGCTATGTTGATTGAAAGAACAAAAAATTTCCTGCTATTTGCAGTCAGGCTTTTTCTTAATATAATTTAGTGCCAGGAGTATTTTGAAGAAAGATTTTTACCACTGCCCTCTGTAGCCAACCCTACGTAGATCTCCCTGTCAAAACTGCCCATTAAACGTGGCAACCGATTTTGTGAATTGTTCCTAGTGACTCCATGCACCATCGCATTAAGCTCTCGCATAGTACGATGCTGTAAGGTGCCCAATGGATGATGGCGTTCACGACGATAACTAGTAGTGTGTTAATGGTCGTCAGTTCCACTGCAACAAGCCAGCAGCCATTGTCTGTAATCACTAGCTGATGATGGATTGTGGTTGGTGGTTTAGTTTAAGTTGATTCGGATAGAAAGAAGCACATTCAATGTTGTGTACTCTATTTTACGAGCAGCAATGTCGCCGCAGGAAAATCCACATACACGCAGACCAGCCGTGTTCGCTGCCAACGAGAGATGATGGATCGTCTAAACTCTTTTATAAACCTCTGTTTACGCAACTAATACATTTCAATGGACAGCCTCAGTGTGGATGTGATACCTTTCTTGCGTAACTTTAAAGGTAATGGCCCGATTCCTTCATAAAGTCCTGAAATTTGTACCTACAAAAAGTATTGTGGGTTGTACGATGTTTACCTTAATCTATTATTTTTAGTAGGTGCGACAATTTTGTGATGACGTATAGGGTACTGACAGAATACCAGAAAGAACTGAATAACAAAAGGAATGCGTAGAAGAAAATTCAATATTACCCTAAAGAAAAGGGACGCTCTTGATTATTTATGAGATCTAGTCATAAGAACAAAATATGAAAAACATGAACATAAATCAAACAGTAGCAGTAGACGTCATATCTCCAGAATGTATAAAAAAACATTAAAGGATAAAAGTCTTCAAAATTGTTAACTAGGACTGTGTGTGTGTCAAAAAAAAAAAAAAAAAAAAAAAAAAAAAAAAAAAAAAAAAAAAAAAAAAAAAAACGGGAATTGGAAGAGCTATTATAAAAGCTGTCATTAAGAAAAACCGGAGCACAAGAGAAGTAATTTTGGCATTATGATTAAAACGTAACATAACAGAGTATTAAAAGCAAGAATTTATCTTCCGCATTAATAAATATGAAAAAGGCTTTCGCAATGTTGTATCGGATAGTTATAACAAAAGCATGCCTAAAATATCCCCATAGGAGCATAACTGCTAGACAAGAATAACTTATGCGGGCAGGAGAGGCAGTAAACGAAGCGAAAGAGAGCTATTAACGTAGCATGAAGGTTGAAGGAGAATCAGTAAGCTATTATTTGTTTATGTTCTTGTCCTATAGGCAAATAATTGCTAGATTTCTGAAAATTATGACAACAACTTTAGGAGGACAGATCTTATGTGGATATAAACAAAGAACATTATGTGTAGTAGAAATGATAACATTGATTATGACACAGAATATGTTTCAAAATAAGAAAGAATATAATGAAAATATATAGATGAAATGTTCTAGGAAAACTAGCCGAGTGAGAACGTTTGTATTGCGCGACGTTTCGGCAGTCAGCTCTGCCGCCATTGTCAAGTGTCGTTCTCACTCGGCTAGTTTCCCGAGAACATTTCATCTATAATGAAAGTAACAAAATTTTGTGTTGCTTTATAAACTGAAAGTATGAAACTGATGACGCAAACAAGATTGAATGCACAGCTGGTTAGTAAAAGCAAAAAGAGCCTTTTTCTCTGCGATTCAAAAAGAAATTTATAGAAGTGGCTCTTGAAAGAAGCTGAAGGACTGAAACAGAGTGCACAACAGAATGTTGAGAATATGACGTATAACTGGAAAGATAAATTACTAAATCTGAAATCATCGACGAAGATAGAAACTACTGCAAGAGTATAGTGAGAAAGCCTCCCTGAAGCTCTCTACTGTGGAATTCCACGTCACTTAATGATAACCACATAGTATTCATACCGTGACTTAAATTCTAATACAGTTTTCAATCGTGGAAGTCTACACAGTGGTCACTCACAAGAACAACTCATCATGCTTTTGTAGAAAGATCTCTAATTTATCCTTATGACAGCAATGAACACATTGCAGCCACAGAATGTAACAGCTTCTATCGGGAGGATGGCGGTTCGAATCCCCGTCCGGGCATCCAGATTTGGGTTTTTCCATGGTTTCGCAAATCACTCCAGGCAAATGCCGGGATGCTTCCTTAAAAAGGCCATGGCCGAATTCCTTCCCATTCCTTGTCCCCATCCTTTCCTTCTAAAGACCTCGCTGTTGAGAGACGTAAGGCAGTTTAAAAAAAAAAAAAGCTTCTAACGTCATCACTCCTTGACAAATAACTCTACTTATAAAATGATATGTTCTCTTGCTCATTTACCTTGAAGTTCCATGTTAGACCGTAACCGCCTTTGTTGGAGACTAATACGAACAGTATTTTTTAACCTCCGTAAACATGAGGAGAGTAGCTGTGATATCACAGTTCTAAATGACTAAAGTAAATCATTCTACTCGACAGCGGGCTGGTTCGTAATCTTGCCCTGAATCCTACCGAAGTTTGATTTGCTGGCGCGCAGTCGGTAAAGGCCTCCACTGCGTTATCAGATATTCATTAGCCTGAATGGTGCCGAGAAACATACCGTTAATTGCCGCGAACTACGCCCACAGCAAATACAGGTGCCAAGATCGTGGCGTAATTAATGAGTTAAATCAGTGTTATTGGCTTACTGCAGGTGAAGAGAAATTGAAATTTCTTAGGTACTTGTATACACGAGTCTTCTTGGTCCGTGGCGATTGTTGTGGAAAAATTGTTAATACAATTTAATTTCAGGTTAGAACATTTACATTGGGAAAAGCTTGCTGTTACGTTATACCGATTGGAACGAAGTTGATTATAAAAAAAATTGCATAAATTGTGTAGCATCTATATCTATTCAACCTCAATTAAATTTTTAAGATGTTTCTCAGATACAGAGGATACAAGAAATCTCACGGATAGTAACTATTTTCCACTTTTGGCAGTATCTTGGAATAATTTACATTTTAAATGCAATTTACTTTTTAGATATTCTTTAAACGGTAATCGAATCACAAAGTAAGCGTGTATTTCTTATTTCGCTAATTAATTAAGATCATAGTCATGTTACTTTTGAAGAAAATGTACTAAATATAATGTTTGCTGTAGCTACGGATGAAAGTACTTCTTTATTAAAGTCACTGTGAAAAACTATTTTTTTTTATTGAAGGTTCAAAACATGTTAATTTTCATCGACATATCTCAAGTTTCACAGAATGCTATAATCTTATTTGTATAAAGCTTGGTTCGTATTTTTACTAGGAAAAAGTATTTTAACATCAAGTAATATATTTAATCTACTATATACTTTCCTAAACTAATTCATTCACTCACCTCGATAACTATTAGCTGGAGAACTGTGTCACGTGCCAGCCTTCGCTCGCAAAACAGCGACCAGAGACACCATTAGAAGAAATTCGTGGTTATGTCCACAATTTAATAGCCAAGCGACTGCTACCAAATTAATTGCCACAATAAATTCATTAAGTTTGCGTTTAGTAGCATTTCATAGTTAAAACAATATCGATAACGTGTATCTGCTTTTCAGTAACATATTGCTAATAAAAGCAACTTAAAAAAAACTTAAAAAAATAAATAAATAATTAGTAATAGTCTCTGCTGTAATTACGAATGCCAATTGTCATTTCGGCTTAGGATAAATTTCAATTTAATTGAAACTTTCACTAATGATGTTGATTGTACAAAGTTTATGCATTACGGTTTCTTTGTTTTTTAGGTATTTAACTGACTACTTTCGTTAATTGTCTTTGTTCATGTTCGCTGTACTTGAGTTATTAGGTTATTTCAAGTGGACATCAGACCAAATATGTTACCGAATCGATTATTCTGGAAATTCATTTATTCAGTGTTGCTCAACTGTTTAATAATAGACTATGGAATGTGTAGTAAGTTTTCTGGCCGCTATAGATACTACTACCAATGATACGAGCGTTAGCCCAATCTCAATAAAAAATAAATGAATAATAATAAAAAACGTGATGATTTCGAAGCAAACGGGATTTTTTTTTTTAATTTTGCAGATTTTTAAGGATCAAATACAAGTCAAGTTTGTATCTAAGCAATTATACGATTGTGCTATCGTCCCTGTTCGTGTTTAATACCTACCTCTATTAATACTTCTGAGTTCTTCAAGCTCAGATATTTTATTCACCCCGAAATATAGATCAAGTCTATATTTGGTCAAATCAGGTCAACTTGTCATAATCTTTCATCCTAAAAACTGGAACTATTCTAGACCCTTGACGATATACAAAACACGGTCTTACACAAGTTTTTCAATAAATTCTGTTAAGTATTTGGGCATTACGATACGGAACAATAAGAAGTAGAAAAACATATCAAATACATAACATGATAGGCAAATGTCATCCGCATTTCACAGGAGGAATTTTGAACAATTAGTTCCAAATACAAAATCAGTAATGTATAAATATCTTTTGAGGCAGAATCTGACATATTTCGTACCACATCTTCATCAAGGATTAAGCCATTAGATATTATTCTTAAGTACATCTCTAGTGATCTGGACATTCAATTGTTTTCATTTTTGTTGTTTCATTTGTGATCAATCAACGAATAAATTAAAAAATTAGCCGAGATAGTTAATTCCAGTTGTTTCTGTATGCTTAATGTCCATCTGTTATTTTTAATGCAACTATCTTGTAGAATTTCAGAAGAGTGTTGTAATATTTCAGGTTTGCCAATATAACTCGAGTTAATACAGGCAATATTAAATAGCGTTAAAAGTACGAGTGAACGTATCTTATTAAGAACAAATTCTGCCGAGTTCGCGGGAGACTAGTTTTTGCCTGCAGTCGCCCTTCTGGGTAATTTGCAATGCAGTTCGCTGTCTTCACCCTGGCTTGCAATTGAGGTCTGAAAGGCCAGGCTGCCGAGGGAACAAAAGGCAGATTTATCAGCTGGACGAAGCACAGAGATCGGAGGTGCTTGCCCATTTAACTAATGGAGAGATCTGGCGCTCTGCCAGTGATGCATATTTGCAATCGCGTTACATGCGATCAGCTTATTTTAAATAGAGGATTCCATGGAAATACTCGCGGCAAGGAGGCGAGCTTTTCTGTGACGAATGAAGAGCGTGTGTGGAGTGAAAGAACTGAGTATCCAGTAGGAAAACAGAAGTTTGTTGTTAACAGACTAATAGTTGAGAATATTACTGTTTTTCAATAACAAAACAACTAGTGTCTGTTGGTTTGGAATCGAGGAGTTCGCCTGTGCTGGCGTGGACTAGCGAGAGAGAACTTCCGCGCAGCAACCGAGAGGTCACGCTTTATAAAGCGATACATGTCTCTTACCACTTGCAATTCATCTGCGGCAATAGTGCTCACGTATTCTATGGTAGCGGCTGCACAGAGAACGGAATACGTTGGCATATGTGTACTGTTTCTCTGTTTGACGACGCATCAACCACCGGCCTTTTGAACAATGTGAAAATCTGATATAAAATCCAATTCTTCACTCCAAGGCTGTAGATTCAAGACGGAATTAGACCCAGTGCCTCGTATTGCTCTAATTCAGTGTTTCTTTAGCTTTTTATCTCTACTAACGCCTGTAAAATTTTCCAAGCAATGGCGAACCCGCTGAGAAAAAAACTGAGACCTTTTTTTTCGCCATTGCGTAAAACTTGTCGCGAACCTCCAACGATCAACTGGCGAACCTCTAGGGCAGGAGTAACCAACTTAATTAGACCCAACATCTACTGTTTACTGACGAAACCCTGTGCGATCTACCAATTAAATACATCTTGAAATTTGAAATGAAACAGCATACTTCAGTACACAATTATGTAGTGTTTTTTATTTTATTAAAAAGGAATACATAAAACTGAAAATTGTTCTTAGTAACTGCTTATTTATTTTAGTGTGAACATTGCTTCTGAGCACCTTCCACTAGATTAGCAAAATCAGGTTTGTATTTGGAAATTGCGAACCTTAAAGAATCCAATTTATGAGCGTCTGTCAAGCGAGAATGGTGTTTATTTTTTATTTGTTTTAAGTAGGTATATGCTTATTCACATAAATACGTTGAACCAGAACACGAAAGCACTTGTTCAACACATTTCTTCAAATTTGGAAATTTCTCGTTGGAAGCCAATGCCCAAAAATCTAGACCTGCTTTTAGAAATATGTCGCAGCGTTGAAATATCATGTAGTCCATTTGAAATGCATCTAAATTTTTTTTTTTGGCGTTTCATAGATATCACTATGATCAGTGGTATTATTAAACGGATAATTTCTCAATTTTCTTGAAATCACTAAATTTCGAAGTCTGATACCACTGCCTTAATTTCTTCTGTGCACTTTTCAGGAATGAAATTGTAGGTAGAATGTTTTTCCATATGATCCTTGATGTTTAAAAACTGTTGAAATTTTTTCTTTTGGATGTCAACTATTATAGACACTGTTTGACTTTGGAATGCTGCAATAGAACTCATCATTTCTGTTAATGTTTTATTCTTGCCTTGTAGTACCAGATTTAATGTGCTCAGTTTTCCGGTAAAATCTGCTAAAATTGCTAAATCATATTGCCAGTCTAAATCACGCAGTTGACGATAATCATACCCCTCTCTTCAAGAAATTTTATTTTTTCGTTCAATAGATCTCGAAATCATTGCAAAACGTTGCTTCGACTCAACCACGTTACGTCAGTGTGCAATGCCAAATCTGGTTCATTCTCATCTAATTGCTGTTTAAAGAGCAGCCTTTGGGAGATTTTCCTTTTATGGAATTTACAATCGTGAAGGAAATATCCATTACATGTATTGTGTTTAGTGTCTGACTAGCACGAGTTTTTACTTTTAAGGAAATCATACTTAGCAGTTCTTAATTCGTCGACAAAGAAGATCCGAATAAAAATAACTAATTGTGCAGTATCAGTGATATCTGTTGATTCGTCAAGTTGTAGCGAAAAAGCAACGCAGCAGACGATATCTCTTTTTAGTTGTTCATTTATGTTTTCACTCATCGTTTCTATGCGGCACATCACAGTATTTCGAGACGGCGGTAAACCATGAATAGCTTCTTTAATTTAATTTTCATTTTTGAAATTCACTAACAGCGAATACGACACTGCTTCGAAAATTTCCTTGATGTATTCTACATCTGAAAAACGTTTGCACTTTTGTGCAATTCTGTAGCTTGGAAAAATGCGACAGTTGCATCCTTACTTTGCTCAATAGGCAGAAATATATGTTTTCTTGGACTGTTAATTGTGATTTCCATTCTTGCAATTTACTGTTTCTTATTTCGCTGTTAGGTGAAAAATCTGTCTGATATTTACTATATATTGTGTTAAAATGTCACCCTAAATTTCATTTTTTTGGTATTGCTACGGATGTATTGCATATTAAGCAGCAACAGTTTTCTTTCACCATAGTAAAGAAGTAGTTCAGTTCTCATTTTTGGTGAAAGTGCTAAGTTGTTTTATTTCTTTGGAGCACATTTTTCAAGGATCTACAAAAATAAAATATTATTTAATAACATTATTTGTATGATAATAAAAGTAGGAATATCCTACCACTAAATGTGAATTAAATTTATTTTCGTAATGATAGCACAAAGTTAGCGAATGAACATTATTGACGGGTTCGTTTGCCATAGTAACAAAACGAAAATATCATCTTACTTAATTTGATGAACCTCCAGAAGCATTTCTTTCTTCATTTGATGTTCCTTCAGCGTTTCTCTTCAACCACTTATCCATGGCGTATGAGGCGCGATGCAGAGTCTAATCGTGAATTGCATTTACGTTGACGTCGTAACTCCGATAGTCGCTGTCGTCAACTAACGGATTGACAGCGTCCCCCACGCTTCCCGCCTATTGTCCATCGCTTCCCGAAAACAAAAGAGAGCTACCTTGCCACGATCGACTGGACTAATAGCCGCGATCGACCGGTTGGCCACCCCTGCCCTAGCGGTTCACATACCCCACTCTGAGAAACACTGCTCTAGCTCATCGAACATTTTGACCTGTTAAGTAAATGTTAAGCTGTTTACAATCTCAATTATTCATTAAATAAATATTCATATACATTTTGTCTCAAGAATTTTTGAAACAAACTGTATAATAATTGTTTGAGAATTCATTGGGGTTTTATTCTTTGCAAAATTATTACTATCCCTGCCCACTCCTTCTATTAATTCTTTTGATGCATATTGTATGTAAATGATTTAATAATTATATTTTTAATTTGCTAATAACCCCTGGCACTCGACGTATAAATAAGTAATAACTATTCGTTACTCTAGTGCAAAGCTTGTAGTAACAGCAACCTGAAACGTTACAGTATAGTCTCTTAAATTATTTTTTAAAGGACGTTGTATTTCTTCCACATAATTAAATTTGTTGAGCTTAGCATAAAATTATTGTGATCTATTGTATGTAGTGTGGTTTTTGGAGTAATTAAAATTATCTAAATTTTATGCATTATTGCTATTTACCATAGTTTTTCCGGTCTGTGTGTTTTCTTGTAAACATCAAGATTTTTCAGTTGAGATTTATAAACTTAAATGTTTAACAACATTATATCTTCTACACTGTACCTTATATTTCATCTTTCGATTTGAATGTAATGGGTCGGTCATCTTTACAATATAATAATATTTTTTAGGAAAGTGTTGTTTCTGTACGAGAAATTTATTTTGAAAATAATAATTGAAATATACACACATAATGATAGAAAGGCCAAAGCTATAAAATTTTGATCGTTTTTCCTTTCTGCCTGTTTGCAAAAAGGAAAGAACGTATTTTAATAAAATTTTACCTAATTATTATGTCAGCTTTAAACATATATGATACTGTTTGTCCGGATTAATAACATTAGTTTGGAATTTTTTGTATGTCTGTACACGAATGCAGCAAAAAAGCAAAGAACGCATTTCGATGGAACTGCACACAGTGATAAGTTACGCCATACTAGAGATAGTTCATGTTGCATTTTGATATAACTTTAGCAAGCTGAGAGCTAAAAAAGAACTACTACGCAAATTTAATTGTTACATAGTAGAACATATGTATTTGATATTACGCGGGTCTAAACGTTTCGTAGTCCAAATGTTCACCTCGATTTAGAGCCAATTCTTTCAAATGTTAATAAATTTAAATTCGCGACACTTGAGCGTATGTAGATTACTTATATTTTGTTCTGAAACCCTTTTTATTGATTTTGTTCCAGATGTTGATTCATCACATTGATTCTACAAAATGTTACCAAACTGCTTCTGTTTTTATGGTACTATTTTAACGTATTAAATTGATGTACCTAACCTTACAGTATTATCAAAAAACTTTTACATAATCTCTGAAAAGATAATACGTTAGTATGTTCAGATTTACTCATTTTCGTAGTCATATTTACTTCTTCTATATTGTGAATCCATTTATAGAATTCCACACTTTCTGAATTTTTGTCTTTTTGAAGGACACAAGAAGCTATTGTTGACACATAATCTCTTGTCATGTACTCTAAGCATAATTAAAATTATTTTTTTAATATAAAATCTGTAGGTATGAACCAGATTTTTAAGTTTTTTTATACATGTAGAAATATCGGATGTATGGGCTGATTTTTATCCTGTTACACGCCACTGTACATCATTACTTAACATTTAATTACGGTGGGCTTATCAATTTACTTTTAATTCCTGTCTCTGCCTCTATGTGAATTTGAATGGAAGCGTTTTAAATACGTTTTCTAAATCCGATTCGTTATTTGGGAGACCTCTTACATCCTGTGCTGCCAGCCAGTCTGATTGTTTCTGAAGCCTCCGGAGCTTTCATTTTGTGTCTTTTTTCGTTGCTGTGGTAGCGTGATTGAATCGGTCCGGCTTCTTTTTTTACGGAGCTTGAGGGTAATAGATTTTTTTAAATAAGGTCCAGCTATATAGTCGCACGAAAACCTGAATCTGTAGGATGGTGTTTGGTTTCACATCACCCTATTTTAGATAGTTGGCGGTTGTAGAAGCTCATGGAATTAAATAATTATGCTGCAGTGATGAAAATATGATTGAAGGATTGGGTGATTTTGAAATTGTTGTTTTGCTACCGATAATCCGTGAAATAATTGTTACGCCGACAAATTTTGGTAGCAAGAATACAAGATTAGGGAAATAAGACAGCGCACTGACAAGTTTAACTATTTAATATCTATCACAGTAGCAAGAACTGGAATGAACGACAGTACCATTAATACTGAAGCATAGCAATCGCTGCCAGAAACATTGTTGAGCTCTTACGAATAAAGAGATACGCATAGAATACGACTGTGATTATAGCATATTACTACGATAATTCGCAATTTTCGATGTGCCATAAAAGAAAGAATTTGATGTCTATTGTGTTATAGATATATCTGATCTTTACACATAAATTCAAGAAAATTTTGCTGCGCTGACGAAACAGAGATAGCCAGGAAGTATTAATGTTTTAGTACCACTGCAAAACTCTCACCACGGATCTTGCATTGATATTTTTATGTTTTAAGAACTGGAGACTCGAGTCAAACGCAAAGAAACTGAAGAGTCAACATTCTACCTTTGACATTAAAATCTCAAACAAAGAAATCCTACTCTACAGTACAGCAAGTTTCCTACGTAATTTCGAGTAACTTTTGTGGGTACTTTCTCATTTTGAAAATATATGAAAAAACATCTACCAAAATAGGAATTCCAGTAACATAACTAGGAAACTATGTGGTGCCACTTCGGGTGAATTTTCAGGAACATTAGGACCATCATCACCTGGCGTCTCAATACCGGAATATTGTGCTCTTGAATGGATCAGTACCTGGCGTACTGAATTAAATGTCAGAAAGTTAACCAACACCATGAGGTTGAATTCTGAAATTGTTAGAACCACACTCTTACATTGCCTACCTGTGTTGTGCAAAATATTTTCGCCTGACCTCCGTAGGAATGTAAATCTACAACGAGAATTTAAGAAAAATACAGCAAACTTTGAAATGCCGGATTGAAAGTGTATCCATTGCTAAGATTAAAAAGGCTAAAGTGAAGGAAACCTGCTATACTATGAATATAATTCTAAAGAGCAATGGATATATTCATGAAAATTAAAGGCTAACAAATTTGATTTGAAAAATAAAACAGCGGCATTCTTGGGACAGAACACAGTCGCAAAAATGGAAGGCACTAAACATCATACGAGCACTTTACGCACAAGTGGGGCAGAATAATATCTCAAGATCGTGACTGCGGGGCTTCAAGGCAAACGATAGAACCCTTTCACACCGATTGTCCCTTACGTCAATACCCGGACAGCTCATATGACTTTCTGCAAGCATCTCACTGAGACTAAATAAATGGACTGGAGGTATTTTTTCTGCTTATGGCTTTACGCCTAGCCGATGTCGAGGTCATTGGAGGCGGAAAAGGAGTGGGGGCGAGGAACTGGGCCAAGGACGTTTGAAGAAACCATCCTAGACTCTTCATTTTCCTTTAGCTACCTCTATTTACCAAATCTCAATGGTATAAATCGGTTAATGAGATAATTGTAACAGATGAGAAATTATTCCGAATACACTTCAAAGCAATCAATAGATGCGAATTTTGCGGAAATATCGACTCACTTTTACATCGTTTTAGGTGTGGTGATGCTTACCAAATATGGATGTGAACAAAGCATGCTACGGCTTCACTTTTACTGATAAATGTAACCATCAGCTTATAAGTACGACCAGACATCAAGACAGTCACGCGGGAAAAACAGAACGCGTGCATTTGGATACAATCCTTGTTCTACATCATACAGAACAAGGCGAAGAATTTAGATTACTTGTCCACAGTGAAAATCAAGATGTGGACCATGAAAAAAATCAACAAAATACAAAGAAAAGTATGGAGTCTTTTTAGAAAATACCTAACTTCATGTAATATAAATGTAACATTTTTTGAATAATAAAAATTTTTTTTATCACTTTTGTGCAGTTCTCTGCTCTTTGCTATACACCTACTCCACTCCTTTCAGTGACGTATTTTCTCGTTACCGTTTCCTTTATCTTTCTTTTCACATGTCGCTTCTTTTTCAGGCTTATCATCTCTTTTAAGGTTTCCTATTTTCCTGCGTCCATAACGTTTTCATTCTTTATCCTATCCTTTCTCATTGGCGTCTTTCCGCTTTATATATTTGACCCATATTATCCTGATCAACAGCCGATCCTTCACTATTTAAGAAGCACCCGTGATTGTGGAAACACCATACGGGGATTCTAAGATAACCGTGGCGCCATAATTTCATGATGAATTCTAAAGTAATTAATCAAGAAAGAATCGAAAGAGATAAATAAAATTTATTGCTACCTCGTTTAGTTCTCGAGATAACGTATCTCAATTTTTTTTTTTTTTTGAAGAATTTGCGTCCTGGACTAGAAGAAAAATTTCGCCAAATCCAAACTTGATGATGGGTTCTTATGTAACGCGACGAAATGAATCGAAATGAACCTTAACTTTTTTTGTCTGGCTTAGTTCTCGAGATATTGTATCTGAAAATAGAGATTTTTAGGTCGGAATGCGATCTGGACTAGAACAAAATTTCGCCAAAGCTAAATTTGTTGATGGATTCTTATGGAACTGGACGAGACAAATCGAAAGTGAAAAAAAAATTTTTGTTGATATTTTCTTTACTTCTTCAGCTATCGTATGTCAAAACTGAAGTGGTCAGGGCGAAATGCGAAAGCCACAAAGAAATACAGGTTGAACTTGCACAATGTTTGTTTTGTTTTATTCCTAGAGCTTGTGGTTAGGTTGAAATGTTGCCTGGATCAGAAGGAATACATCGCCAAATGCACAAGGAACTGTAGCTATAATTAATTTTTAAAATTCGAAATGAGCAAGATATCAAAAAAAAAAAATCTCCTCTTTCGATTTGTCTCGTCGAGCTGCATAAGAATCTATCACCAAATTGCTGCGATATGTTTATCACATAAAATCCCATCATACGCACATCATATAATTCTAACACTACATGAATAGGTTAATATGCACAATAGATCCTGACTATTTTTACGAGGGCTTGACATGCAGATACGTACTGGTCTGTCACGGCCGGCTAGATTATAGTGCTATCCACCGCTGGAAGAAAAAGGCCAACACTTATCGTGCAACTTAGCCATATGAATGCTTGAAGAAATTTGACGATATACCGTAAGACTGGTTTTATTCCCATTAATTGTGAATAATTCTTACAGCTCTCTCAATGTCCCTCTGTCGACCAGACATAAAGCTGCAAAAGTATCAAAACAATGGGTAGAAATACTTAACGCCATTTCTAGTCTTACAAATGGCAAGTCTAAAGGAAAGTACTAGGAAATAATGGTGCTTCCATCCTTGGTTCTAGCCCTTTGACTGCTGTAGACGCGTTAACGCGCGTGGCTACTACTGCGCCCAGGTGCTCCAGACGTGTATACACGCGCCGCCTTGCCGCTCTGTCTCTGCTCCAGACGTGTATACACGCGCCGCCTCGCCGCCCTGTCTGTACTCCAGACGTGTTAACACGCTAGCCTCTTAGCGGCCTGGCTATGAAGCCATATTTCCACCCAGGGTGGTTAGTTGTTTTCCTCATTCGGCCCTTGAGCATTGGCAGCTGCGATCTAATTTGTGTTGCTCTTTTCCTTTTAGTTTTCGCTGAGAAAATGGCATACAGTCATTATTTTTTTAACTGCTTAACGTCTCTTAACAGCGAGGTTTTTAGAGATGTTAAAGAATGGGGGGCAAGGAATGGTAAGGAATTCGGCTATGGCCTTTTGAAGGAAGCATCCCGGCATTCACCTGGAGTGATTTGGGGAAACCATGGAAAACCCAAATCTGGATGCCTAGACGGGGATTTGAACCATCGTCCTCCCGAATACGCCGTCGTGTTTGTACCGCGGAAGAAATCATGGAGATTATTACTAGAAGCGACAGTGAATATAATCACTTTAATATGGATGACAGTGATAACCCTTCGACAGGATCTCGATGTAATTTTCCTAAGCTGTGTACATCGGCTAGTGGAAAATGACCATTTTTCAGAGTTTGAAGCTTTAGATTGTTCGAGCGAAATGTGTGGAAAAAGAGAATGCTTTAGTGACGTGTTTGACAGCATGTGCTTGTCGTTTAAGCTGCAGGACACAAGTGTGGATTACGTTAACATTCCAGCAGTTTGTCATTTTTCCTGACATTTCTAACGGAATATCATATGATATCTAATGCTGATGAGACCAACAGATACGCGAGAATCAATTCACACTATATTTTCACTATGAAGTGGTTTAAAAACTTTAGATGTTATATTAACTGTATTTATTTTGTATCTGCGGTTTCAAATCGCAGAGCGACAGCAGAAGAACTCCACACACAACGCTCCAGATGTATTCAGCACACAGCAGTCCGGTCTAATGCGGCATTCCAGCGCAGGTAAACAGCTTAGGCGTAAACAAAGCCGCACTCAGCGAGGGCTCGGCCGGCCGAACCGTAGCAGTTAAAGGGCTAGCGTCGGAACACGGCTTATGAGAGCTCGTGGCAGCACACATTTTCAATTTAATTTAATTTAATTTGCTGCGGAGCGCACACTCAGGAAACAATTTCCCTGGTCATTCATTTACCCCTTTCTTCTTAATGTTATTTATTATAATAGCAAAAAGAGCCTTTGTAAAAAGAATCTTTTAGTTTCATATATTAGTCTAGGACTCAGAAAGAACACACAGCACTTTATGGTAGCGAAGATGGACTTAAGGAATACCAGCCGGAAAATTGGGGAGGCATTTAAAATGTGGTGCCATAGAAGGATGGTTAGATTCAGGTGGACAGATAAAGTACGAAATGAACAATTTTTTGAAATGATGGTTGGGTAAAGAAGTTTGTCATATTTTGAGACATGCCGACTTGTTAAATTTGTTAGTGAAGGGGATAGTCGAAGGTAAGAACTGTAGAGGAAGAGATTAGAATATATGAAGCAGATAATTGAAGACGTAGGGTATAAGGGGTATGTCGAGATGAAAAGGTTAGCTCAAGATAAGAAGGGATGGAGTATTGCATCAGATGACAGCAAATAGAATAAATGTCCTTTGAGTATAAATTACCCCACCCATCTACTTTTATCCTTTACAAATTTCAAATTATTTCAACGTTCTTGGTAAATTATTATCACTTTCTCTGGTAATATATTCCAGTCCTCAACTCCTTTACACACAAAAGAAAATTTTCCTGCTCCCTTATGCATTATATCGGAAACCAGCTTGTTCCCATGGTCATCATTTCCCTTCCATGCACTACTCTTAATTCTTTAACTAATATCTTTCCAAGATTAACAAAATATGATTTGTATACTACTGGCACACTCTTCACCCTACTCCTGTCTTGCAATGAATCCCTTTATGATATCAGTTACTGATTATGTTATGCGGTAATTTCCTGAAACAAATCAAGCAGTCCTTCTTTGCACACCTTCCAACTCCTGTATCCAAGCCAAATTTTGTGGAGGATTGGTGTATATCAAACCAAAATTAAAGAATACCATTTATTGATACCTCTCTTAATTCCCGAGATATTGTATCTCAAAGTTCAGATGGTTAGGTTGACATGAGGCCTAAACCAGAAAAAAATTCATCGAAGTCACTAGTAACTACACGGTGAACATGCAGAATAGACGTTTTGTATTCATCCTAGCTGTGGTAGTTGGGTTGAAATACGGCCTGGACCAGAAGAAAAAAGTCACCAAAATCACAAAGAACAATACCTATAACTGATTTTTAACATTCGATATCTCAAGAACTATACGAGATATCGAAAAAAAATAATCTTTACTTTCGATTTGTCTAGTCGAGATATATATGAATCAACCATTAAATTCATCAAATTTCAGTGGCTCGGATATCATAGTATTGTTGTGAGATTGAAGGCTTTCACGGCGTATCGATGAAATGTAGTCTTCACGGGTTTTCCGCCGTATGTTGTCGCATTTCAACAACATACGGCGAAAAACCCGTTGTTGCGTCCTGGTTGGCTTTTACTTCCGCGAGCGGTTCGGAAGATAGGAGCTCAGGTGAGACTGTCTAAGGTTACCTTTTAGAAGTCTCAGAAATAAGTGGATTTTGGTTTTCAGACAAGGGAACTCGGTGTGGAAGGGTACTGATAGAAATAAAAACACATACAAGCTGAAATTACAAAGACCAAGCTTGCAGCTCACGAAGCCCGACCTACTTCCACTGAAAATATTCAGTAATTACGGGAGGTACCTACTCCTCATCAGAGTCATCTGATTCTGGAAACATCATAATCGCCGGTTCTTCGGGATATTCCCCTGTTGCCAGGCTATGCTGGAAACACCAGTTTAGAAGTATGAGAAACCCAAAGGAAAGATACCACCCCTCGGGAGTAACTAGCTTGGGTCCCTCTATTGGTTGGTCCGTCATCTACAGAAGTGCGATAACCCTGGAAGAAGCTGAGTACTACAACGGCGACTACAGTAGCGGAATACACGTTGTCTCTCCGCTGTACTCTAACAGACCTGCTCTGTCACTGCTCTGCCCTACTCTGGCTCTCGGTGGCCCGGCCACCTTCTTTTATACTTCTTAATGACGACATTATTTGTGTCCTCTTAACCTTCTAGAACATTCTGTGGCGTTGGTCGCTTGTTTACGTTCTTGCATCAGTCCTATCTGCCCTTCTGTGTTTCCCGTCACGTAGGCTTCCGGGTCGGGTCGTGTTAATGGAATCCTCCACTCCTGTCAACACTCAGCCCTATCACCCTCGCTCCGACCTTCTGCTTTCCCCACTTTTAATGTTATCGCGTTGCCTCTTGTTGACTACATATTGCTCTCCTAAAAGCAACCCGTGTTTCTCTGGTTTCGTATCGCTACGGCGTTTTCCTACGCCTACACTCTTACGTTGACTTGCTGTTTCCTTGCACCACTTAACATAACTAAGTGTTCCCGCGATTATTTCGCGACACCGCCCCCCCTTGGGGAAAATTTTGCAATCTCTCTTGAGAGTGCAAAATTTTCTAGTATCTACGTCGGCTGTGTGAGCTGCTTATTTTAATTACAATTAATATTCTTTATGCATGTTACAATGATTTACATTCATATTACAATGTTTTACATATTTCAATTTCTTCATCATCTTGCCCTTAGAATAGTGACAATTCTAATATTACAATGTTTTACATACATCATACATGTATTAATATTTTCAAAATCAAAATTCTTACAATGTACCACTTCATATTTTCCTTCGGGACAGTTTCCTATTCTTTTCTGAAATGACATAAAACATTTTTATCTTTTACCACAAAATATATATTCATTATACCTTCTAACGTTTGTCAGTTTTAGACAAAAACATTAATGGTCTCTTTTGTTCATACTCTAAGTATCTGTCTGGGTGACGCACACGTTCACTTATCACTGCACTACCAGTTTCGGTTACATACCGACTTCTCACAGGACCAAAAGTAATTTGTTCACTTTCGTCACTGTTCATTCCAGCCGTATGATACCTAACTATTCCAGTGTCAGGGTATTGATTCACAATCTTATTCTTTACACAAATCTTAGTGCAACAGTCATCACCTATGGCTTTACAGAAAAACCTAAAACAGTCTCGGCAACATTTACAATATCTACATACACAGAATATTATTATCAGCACTACTATCCCCGTCCCAGCATACCCCCATATTGGTATACTGTCTAATGAAAATGCATCAAATAATGTTCTTTGTTGGTATGTGATTTCCTCTTCTAATTCGTCTAATTTATGCCCTGCTGCCGTTAGATCATCTAACTGACGAACCATTGGTTCGATTGGTAAATATAGAGGTATTTCCGAAATGTTCCTCTTTTTCTTATTTACCATGCAACAATCTATATCCATATTTAGATTTGGAACTATATCATTGATCGGTACCTTTGACCTAATGGTATGTTCTGATTGAATTAATATTTGTGCACCATATCCCTTGCATTTACTTAGAAATTTGAGTTTTCCCGTCCCTCTAATAATTACATCTGTGGGCTTATTACTGTTACACAATACTGTGAGCCCTTCGTCTACAAAAAGGCACTCATTACCTCTGATTTGTGTCCATACACTTCCATTTAATACAATATACTTCTGAATACAATCACTTGGGATTTTTACTATAGGTTGAAGCATCCGAGCTTCACATACCTCATGATCGTAAGTTGAAAGCAATACAAAGGTCTGTTTACAGACGCTGTGAGTGGGCTCTAACTTTTTACATATGAACTGATCGTTATCTAACTTGACATATTGCCGTTTTGCATCGTCAATTAACAAAAATTCTTTTTCAGGCGCTATATACGTAAATAATCTTTTACTGTGATTCACTTCGACTGGCAGGGGCCATAGCTTATAGATATTAAATATTTCAGTATCTACTAGCGGAATGTTTAGTACATAACTTAGTATACTTCCCGAAATAAAGACATCTAAGTCAATTACTCTCATCAGTTAGTACCCCTTGGCTTCAGACAATTCTATCGGAAATTGTTTATCTTTTATTTCATCTTTAATTAATTGTAAGTATTTAACTACTTGTACTGGGTTGATTAAATGTGGCTCTAGAATACCTTTTTTGCGCATTTACGATGGCCGTTATGATCAAATCGTATTCTTTTTCTAGTTCCTCAAATATTGACGTCAGCTGTATTATTTGCTCATTTATTGTTACCAATATACCAAGTTGGTTTATTCTTTTATCTGTGCTAGCTTCATATTTATATATGTGCTCATTTAGTTTTAATATTCCCGCGGTGATCATTCTTTCATTACGTTCTATTGAGTTGACTGTATTGTTAAAGCTAGCCAATGTCGTTCTTACTATTGTAACCTTGTTCTTTAGAGAGTTTCAATAGCTGTTTTTGCTCTTGCTCCAATAATTTGATCTTTGACCTAAAATAGGAAGCGTCATCTTCGTCTAGGGTTCCGAATAGGACCTTACTAATTTCTCCCACAAAATTAAGTATCCCTCGTTTCTTCTGTTTTGTTCATGTCTGGCTAGTTGCCCAATTAGGCTTTGGGATGTTCTATTTTACTTTCGTGGTATTCTACCACCTGCTTTATACTAGTACACCCCTCTACACTTGTGTTTACCTGTTTAAGTCTCTGCTGGCAATAATCCACGGCCTTTAATGCTGCATCCTGAGTTGCCTCAAATTTCTGCCTTAAATCCCCTAAGTTAAAATAACTCACGATCCTCCAAGTAGTAGTGTACAAACTTACTGTCCCTCTGTTGTCGTAGTACAATCCCGGCGATGACTGAAATTTAGCTAGCTGCAGATCTTGTTGCTGAATTGTTGCCGTTAATACTTGCTATCATGAGCGTCACTACTATCACTCGGGTTGCTGTCATTGTCCCTGCAATTTAAAAAAATTCTTTTAGTCGGTTTGCATGCACCTTCCTAAATTTATTTTTCTTTAATTGTATAACGACATTCGGTCCTTTGTTTCAACCACCATATATGGACCTCTCCATTGACTGTCCAATTTTTTGAACGTCCTCGTCTTACACTCTCATCAAATAGCAAACTTTATCACCTGGACGGAATGGCTACCGGATTTTGCGTTCTTGTCATAATTTTCTTTGCATTTTATTTTCGCTTGTGCGTCGCTTCTCGCGCTTCTTGGTGCATTGCCCTTAACCGTTCTTTCAATTCGATTACATAATCGTCGTAGTTGTCTATTACTTCTTCCGGTTTCTTCTGCAATATTTCCCGGTATATTACATATTCTTCCGTAGAATAATTCGTGAGGCGTATATCCTGTGGTACTGTGTGGTGTTGTATTAAAAACAAACACTGCATATGGGATCCAGGTATCACAATCTGTTTGACCTCTATTTATGTAATGCCGCCGCATTTCCGTCAATGTGCGATGCGTTCTCTCTAACGCTCCATTCGCTTGTGGGTGATAACTTGTAGTGTGTATCTTCTCGATACGTAACAACGTACATATTCTTCTCATTAGGTCACCCATAAAATTGCTTCCCATGTCACTTAATAAAATAGACGGTTATTCCAAACCTTAGAATTATCCGTTCTACTAGAACTCTTGCTACCGTATCAGCATCTTGCTGCTGTATAGGCTCGGCTACTAAAAACTTTTTCAAAGCATCCTGAAATATCAGTATATACTTATTTCCTGTTTCTGATTGTTGTAGTGGACCTACGATATCTATGTCGCATCTTTCAAATACATGCTCTGGAGTTCTTGTCATCTCATTGGCATCTTTGTCTTATTCTGGGTAATCTTATTCTTTTGGCAGCTTTCGCACTGGCGAATGTACTGCTCAATGTCGGCTTTCATGCCTTCCCAGTTACAATATTCCTAATTCTCTCATAGGTCCTACCTATTCCCTGATGTCCACCAATTGGCGATTCATGATACTGCTTTAGTATCTTCGTCTTCTCTTCCTGAGTAAGTTCTTCCCTATTATTTGCCTTCGGTGATAATGTTCCCTTCTCATTATCAGCAGTTGAGGTACCACTTTCTGCCACTATTTCTTTACTTTCAGTTTTCTCTTCATCATTATCACTTATTTCGTCATCGGTCTCTCTAATGTTTCGGATTCGCGAAAGAGCGTCTGCAACCTGATTTCTTTTGCCGCTCTTATACACGATCTCATAATCATACTCCTCGAGTTTCAACCGAAACTTCATTAATCTGGATGACGGGTCTGATACACTATTAATCCACGTCAACGGTTTATGGTCTGTGCAAATGGTAAATTTCCTCCCAAACAAATATGGTCTGAACTGCTTCACAGCCCAACAGATAGCTAACATTTCCCTTTCAATAGTGCTGTAGTTTCTTTCGCCTTGTTTAAGGTCCTCGATACATATGCTACAGGTAAGTCCTTACCAATTGTACCTTGACTTAAACAGCTCCTATCGCGTCTTGACTTGCGTCTGTGGTTACTACGAAACTTTTTGTGAAATCGGGATACTGTAAAATGGGAGGATTCAACAATTTTTCCTTCAATTGTTGAAAAGCCTCTTCCTGTTTCGTTCCCCATATATATGTAACTCCTTTCTTTAGCAACTCATACAACGGCTTAGCAATTTTACTATAATTACTAATAAACCGTCGATAGTATCCACTCAAACCCAAGAATGCCTTTAACTGACTGGTATTACTCGGTTGTGGGTATTGTTTCACGGCTTCTACCTTTTTTGGATCAGGTTTCAATCCCTCCTCGGTGAGTACGTGTCCCAAAAATGTAACCTCTTTCCGTAGAAATTCACATTTGTCTACTTGTAACTTGAGGTTGTACTTTCTCAGTCTTTCGAAAACATCTTCTAACCTGCATTATGTTCTTCTAATGACGATCCAAAAATAATGACATCATCCAAATAAATGAACACTTTCTCACCTGCAGTCCTGTTAACACAGAGTTCATCAATTTTTGGAAGGTATTTGGTGCCGTCTTTAATCCCATAGGCATCCTTTTGAATTCATAATGTCCATAAGAAGTGCTAAACGCTGTCTTTTCCCGATCTTTTTCGTCCAATAAGACCTGATAATATCCTTTCGCTAAGTCCAGTGTCGAGAAATATTTTGCCTTTCCTAGCCCATCTAATATCTCATCAATTCGCGGCAATGGGAACACATTATTTACTGTCAGATCATTAAGCTTTCTGTAGTCTATTACTACACGCCATTTCTGTTTACCGCTTGCATCCATTTTCTTCGGAATTATCAGTACCGGCGAATTCCAAGCACTCTCACTAGGTACTACTATGTCATCCTGTAGTAGTTTATCTATTTCGCCTTGCAAAATTTCTTTTTGCGCCTCCGGTATTCGGTATGGCCTCAACCGAACTATCTTTCCTTCTGCCTCCGGAAGGAGTTTAATTTCATGCTTGACGGCCTCTGTATAACCTAATCTATCCCCCGGCAAATGGAATATGTCATTATACGCCGCACAAATCTCCAATAGGGCTTCCTGCTCTTCTTTGTTCAAATGATCGACCCGGAGATTTTCCTTTAGCTTGCTTAACCGCGATCTGCCCTCCGGTCGCTCTACTCTAACTTGCCTTACGTGGGTTTCTTTTACTTCTGGCACTTTCTCAGCTTCTACTATGGGATTTTCTAGTTTAACTTCCTCTTCCGTAGTGTTTAACAAACTTGTGATGCACACTCCGTTTCTCACGGATACCAGTGCCTCTGGCACAAATAGACCTGGTTTTACTTCTTGCTTCGGGATTATCGCCTCCGATACATCCTTCAGCGTAACTCTTACTCTCACTATTTTTTCCTCGCGCGGGCCTATTCTTATTTCTGAGTTTCGAGCCTTCCCGGCTTCCACTCTCAGTTGAGTACTACACTTACTCCCGTTTTTCGCGATTGGAATCGCTTTGACTTGTGGTCTTAGCCACCTCCGCATAGGTGCGTTCCATCGCATCCTTATGCCACGCAGATCTTACTGCTAACGAGTCGGACTTTTCCGCATTCGTTAAACTACTACGCCCTTTCACGGGGCTTACTGTCTTCGATGCAGTACCTACTGCCCTCGAAAACCTTCCGTCACGTCGCACAATTCCGTTAGTCGACGGACAATCTCGCCTTTTCACGGGGCCTACCGTCTTCGAGTCAGCACCCAGTGCCCTCGGAATCCTTCTGTCACGCCTCACAGTTCCTTTAGTGAGCGGACACATTTCACCTGATGTCGCAATCCTCACGACATCTTCCCTGTCGCGTCGCACAGATCCGTTAGTGGACGGACAGACACCATTTCGCGTCGTAATCCCTACGACACTTCTCCCGTCCCGTCGCACAGTTCCGTTAGTGCACGGACGAGCATGATTTGGTGACGTAACCCTTACGACACCCACAACATTCTTGTAGCCGTCGGTTTGCCTTACCGATCTACAAGAACCACCACAACGCATCTCACGTTGTTTCTGAAATGGCCCTTCTTGCGCGGTTTCCAAGCTAATTCGCTTCCCGCGAATCTCAATGGTCCTCCCACCATAATCTATTATGGCCCTATTTTGTGCCAGGAAATCCCTTCCTAACAAGCCTTCAAATGGCAAATCTATGTCCGACCCTATCACATAGAACTTTTGCCTTAGTACCAAACCCTTTTCGGCTTGGAACTCAATTATTACGGAAGCTTCTGTATTCACTATATTGTTACTAATCCCTTTGATTCTAATTTTTTCACTAGTATCCCTTTTTGCTCCCTTAGGTATACTATCCTTTTTTATTAAGCTGATCTGTGCCCCACTATCTACCAGGAATTTCATCCGATTATCTTTGCTCCATCACATTGCATTACGACAAATTCATTCTTGTTTGTGCAGTCTACTTTATATACTTTTGGGGGCCTGGCGCAATGTGACTGCCTCATTACGCCACTTAACAGTTTACCGGTCTATTGTCCCTTTTTCTCACTACCCCGGTATTTTCACGGCACTCCCGAGCATAGTGCCCCTTTCTATTGCATTTAAAACAAGTGATTTCACTTACACTCGGTATTCTTCTCTTGACAGGTACCACTTGCGCCGCTTGTCTAACACTACTCCTAGTTTCTCGCCGTGTTTCCATCATTCTACCAGCGTTTTCTTTCTCTAATTTGTTTACCTGGGCTAGCAAAGCATTTATCGCTTTCTTATCCAGTTCGTCCTCTTTGTCGACCATTCTTACACGCCTTTGCGCCCGACAATCCTTGGCTGTATGCCCGAATTTTCCGCAACTGAACAGGATGGAACGGTTTTTCTCTCTACCTTGGAGTCCTGAAGGAATATCGCGACACCGGTTTTTCTTTTGCTGAAGCTATCGCACTTTCTTCAGTCGCTGCAATTTCTACTGCTTCGGATAGGGTTATGGTCTCTCCCCTAGCCCGTACAATTGTTTTCACACGGTCATCATACAACCCCTGAATGAAGACTGCTCTTCCTAATTTTAATACAAGAGCTATGCTGCCTGCCAATTCCGTTTCTGCCATAACGCCCCTTATGGCTTCCCTAAACTGATGCTGGAGTGCATCTATGCGCGAACCCCATTGCGCAATACTCTCCCATGATTCTTGCTTACTAGCAAACATTTTACATGCATAGTAGTCTAACGTTCTTTTGCAGCCATAGTTTTCAACCAATATCCCACGAACTGCCGGCCAAGTTGTAGTCAAATCTCTGACGAGCAATTTTCCTCTAGCTGTCCCTACTATTCTGGCTTTAACAAATTTTAATAAGATCTCATGCTGTTCTGGCGCCACCAGTTCAAAAGCACTATCACAGTTGTCCAGAAATTCATTTAACTGAGCCTTATCGCCATCAAAAGAATGAGGAATTAATTTAATGACTTCATTTAAACTAATATACTGCCTCTGAGATGATGACTGCGCACTCTGACTACCCGACACTGCTTCGTTAGGCATGCTGCTGCTTTTTCTTTCTCACCTGCTGGTGTTGACTCTTGTGTGATGCTGTGTACGTCGCCCGTCCGGCTGCTGGCTGCGGGACTGCGTCGTGCGTCGCTCGCTTGGCTGCTAGCTGCGCTCGCTTGGCTGCTGGCTGCGGGGCTGCGTCGTGCTGCTAGCGGCGGCTGCCTGTTGATCCCTTGGCTCGCCCTGTTGGCTTCGGCTGCGTCGCGGCTGCTGTTGTCGACCCTCGTTGACCTCGACTGCGTTGCGGCTGCTGTTGTCAACCCTCGTTGACCTCGACTGCGTTGCGGCTGCTGTTGTCAACCCTCGTTGACCTCGACTGCGTTGCGGCTGCTACCCGTCTCGTTGTCTTATGGATGCTGCTGGCAGGTTTCTTCCTCTTGTACTCGACCAATGGATCCTCTTCTTTCTTCTTTTCGCCTACCTACTGCGCCACCTCCCCTAGTCGGCTTCGCTTTTCAAGCCGTCAGTCTGGCTATGACTTCGGGCTGATATTTCTTAGAATTTTCAAACACCTATTCCTCAAGTCTGTGGCTCTGTGGCCTTATATCGCCGATATGCTGACCTTTGTGCCAACCCTGGCTAACTTTTGGTCAAGCAGTATCTAACAGTGGCTATCCTGGCCAAAACCCCACACTATTGACACCAAATTATTAGTCTATGTTGCGTCCTGGTTGGCTTTTACTTCCGCGAGCGGTTCGGAAGATAGGAGCTCAGGTGAGACTGTCTAAGGTTACCTTTTAGAAGTCTCAGAAATAAGTGGATTTTGGTTTTCAGACAAGGGAACTCGGTGTGGAAGGGTACTGATAGAAATAAAAAACATACAAGCTGAAATTACAAAGACCAAGCTTGCAGCTCACGAAGCCCGACCTACTTCCACTGAAAATATTCAGTAATTACGGGAGGTACCTACTCCTCATCAGAGTCATCTGATTCTGGAAACATCATAATCGCCGGTTCTTCGGGATATTCTCCTGTTGCCAGGCTATGCTGGAAACACCAGTTTAGAAGTATGAGAAACCCAAAGGAAGATACCACCCCTCGGGAGTAACTAGCTTGGGTCCCTCTATTGGTTGGTCCGTCATCTACAGAAGTGCGATAACCCTGGAAGAAGCTGAGTACTACAACGGCGACTACAGTAGCGGAATAACACGTTGTCTCTTCGCTGTACTCTAACAGACCTGCTCTGTCACTGCTCTGCCCTACTCTGGCTCTCGGTGGCCCGGCCACCTTCTTTTATACTTCTAATGACGACATTATTTGTGTCCTCTTAACCTTCTAGAACATTCTGTGGCGTTGGTCGCTTGTTTACGTTCTTGCATCAGTCCTATCTGCCCTTCTGTGTTTCCCGTCACGTAGGCTTCCGGGTCGGGTCGTGTTAATGGAATCCTCCGCTCTGTCAACACTCAGCCCTATCACCCTCGCTCCGACCTTCTGCTTTCCCCACTTTTAATGTTATCGCGTTGCCTCTTGTTGACTACATATTGCTCTCCTAAAAAGCATTCCCGTGTTTCTCTGGTTTCGTATCGCTACGGCGTTTTCCTATGCCTACTCTTACGTTGACTTGCTGTTTCTTGCACCATTAACATAACTAAGTGTTCCGCGATTATTTCGCGACACCGTGAAGACTACATTTTATCATAGTATTGCCAAAGGAACTACACAAGAATTCATTGTAAAATTTCAGCGCTATGGTTATGATAGTGCTGCCGTTCCTTACATGGCTTTAGTGAGGGTTTTTTTCTGGTCCGAACCGCATCTTAACCTAACGACCTCAGTCTCGAGAACAAAACAAGATGTCAAAAATTGTCATTCTTTACTTACGATTGGTCTCATCAAGTTACATAAGAATCATCATAAAATTGCGACGTCACGGTTATCGTAGAATCCCCAAATTATGTATCTCAGCTCGCTGTTCAGGTTTTTTTGGATTCTGGCAATAGAATTCAAATGATGGCTTGGTCAAGTACCTTCAAAATGCTAGAAGTGAACTGACTACGAAAACAATTATATCGTAATACCAGTGATTTGAATCATTTGACAACACCAGTTTTTTTTATCCAAGCAAGCTACGGATTTAGATAGCTTTGAAAGTTCCCAACCTTGCGTCAAAATTCATCTCATATATTGCTAACGGTGTTGATTTTTTTCTTTCTGTAGTTATATCGAGACTCGTAATAGATCTGAATAATTTCAAATAAATAAACTAAAATCATCACAACAAAAAAGAATCAAATTACACCAACACCAAGAAGGTCGGAATGTGGTGGCTTTTACCGACCACACGATTAGTCTATTAGATGAAATGAGCGTTGCTCGGATTCAAATCCCCATTGGGCCATCCAGATTTCGATTTTTCGTGGTTTCTCGAAATAAATCCTAGCGAATGCTGCGATATTTTCTTCAAAACGCTAAGGTCGAATGCCTATGCATTCCTTGCCCGCCAAAAAATGAGATACGGCGGGTACAGAACCGGTTTCTATCTGTTTCTTAAAAAATAAACTTAAAATGGAATATAATATGAGAACGTACACTTACATATTGATGTGACAACCGAATTCACTCACACTTTATCGATGATTCCAACATGCCCTAAACATGTCGGTGACCACCTTGGACGTTGGAAATCTTGTTTCTCTTGAAAAGTGAGACTTTGGAGATTCAGCGACGCCGTTGAAATCCTTCGCTTCAATTTAGACAAAATGCGGTTCCTCTGCTTATAATGCTGATATAAAGCGTAAGATTCTGGTCTCTGTGATCAAAACGAAAATATCTTTAATATTATCTCTGACGTGGTACCGTTTATACTTGTGGTACCAACAGAATACTGCGTGCTACTCTAGAACAATATACCAAATTTCGACACATGCTGTGATAGCATATCAACGGTAACGACTAGTTTTCTTTGTCGACACGGCGCGTTGCCACGGAACGCATTGTCGATAGGGTATACAAGGCGGCGTCCGACAAGGCCTCAGTGTACTCCAGCCTCGGACGGGACAGCGAGCAGACGCGTTGGAACTTCGGCCTAATCGAGTCTTCAGTCTGAAGCGCGCGTCCCCTCATTGGGGACTTTTGGGGCAGCGATTGGAGCCCGTCTGCCCGTTGTTCCGTCCGCGGCTGGAGTCCTGCGGTGTTTGTGGCTGCCGCGTTTGCTGGCTGCCGCAGGGACCCAGCCGCCTCAGGCGCTACACCGCAGCGACGAGCAGCACCGTGGCACTGTGTGGCCGCTACGTTCACTCCCTCAGCGGGACTCAGCCGCTGTATGTCGCTGCACCGTGGCACTTGCCGTGCTTCAGCCACCGCAAGCCGCCGCGGCTGCGCCCACTGGGGTAGCGGACGCGGCCGTCGCAGGCCACTGGTTTCTACTGCCGCAACCGGTATCGCGGCACCGCGAACGCCGCGGTGGTTGGGGTGGGGCCATGGTCCGCGGAGAGGGCGGTAGGGGCGGACCCGTTGTGGGGAGCATACTGACGTCACGCTGTTTCATGGAGAGCGGCTGTCGTGCCATCATCGCCGGTAGTGGTCATCGCCGGCGGCGGCCCTTGGCGGCAATAACGACGCAGAACTATTCGACATTAGAAGCAGGAGCGGCCTCCAGCCTGAATGTGGTTCATTGGCGGCTCTCCACATTCATCGAAGACAAGTACTGTCCTTCATTCTGATTCTGACCTATAAATGTTGTAAACAAGTTTAAACTGAAACTTGTACCTGAATGTCTGCTAATAAATTTTTGGAAGATATTTAACATGTTATTTATTACTAACTTTAGAGAGAACTGACCAATATAAATTGGTAGTATAGTATTTATCAGCATGTCTTGGTAGAACAATAAGTACTTGAAGAAAATGTAGTTGTCTATTGGAGGTCATGCTGATTAGGTGTCTAATAAGGCCATCGCCTGTATTCTTATTTCTTTTACTGTTATGCTTGTAAGACAAATTTCTGTCTATCTGTTGCACACCGCTGGTCAACTAGTACGATGTCCTCACGGTTCGTACCGTATGCTAAACTGAGGCTGAAGTCGGCAACTAAGATGCGTTGTATGGAGCCAATCATGCAAACACACAATAAGGTGACTTCCCACGGTCCGTGATTTTGTGTACCGCTTCGGGACAGCTCGTAGCAATACAGCCGTCTGCCGCGGCCTCTGGTTGTGTGTGCGACGGGAGCATAATATTGTGTACGCGTAGCCGACGCGCAGGAAGCAGATTCTGGTCGTAAACCGAACGAGCCGAGGCGGTTCGAACGCCTTCCGTGGCGATTCGGGTTGCGTTGCATGCTTGTGGAGGGGATTTTCAGTCGTGCGTCTGCGTCGTTTCTTTCACACTGTCACGTTGGCAGTCAATTTTCGTTTGGGTACATTGTGCATTGGAATTAAATAAAACCACAAATTTTTGTTAAGAAGTTTCTGACCATTTTAAAAGGCACTTTCTTTATTAAAGGGTATCAAAGGAGTTCCAAATTGTGTAAGGACGATAAACTTTAACATAATGTGATAAAAATATACGATTCTTGGTGCAAAATAAGTGTACTTACTGGAGAAGAGAATGACTTTTTTTATTTTAAAAAGAGGAAGTCTTCGTGGCTCGCACAGGAGAAAGTAAAAAAATTGATCTCTTAACAACGTGGTAACAGGCAAAGGTAAGTTAGTCCATCATATTAAGTATTTGAAACAATTTAATTTTATATAAATGAAAAGAAAGAAAACATGATAAAGCTGAATTTAGTTTTATTTCAATGAATTCTAGAGTACATTTACAATTATTAAATAATAATTTTGTGTTAAGTTTTTTTATGTTTTCAAAAGAAATTTAAGAATTTAAAGAAATTTGTTTTCAAGTCGGAATATGACATTTATATTTTAAAAAAATTCGCTTGGTAAATTATAAAATTCTTAGATGATGCAGCTGATTTTCGAAAAACATCAACAGTAAGTGAAGTTAAAGCACTAGTCGTGTTAAATCGTTACCACGCTCCATAACCACGCTCTAACTTCACAGAACAACGAGTGGACGGATACTTGTCTCGTTCAATGCCTTGGCAAACTGCATTCATAAAAAATAAAGTACATACGAGGCACACGTTCTGCCTCGGTCCCGTTTGTGCGTTGCTTCGTTCTGATGTGTACAAGTCTTAGGTGGGGATCCATCAAAACGCGCAAATCGTTTGCAAACATTTGAAATGTTTGCGAACTCAGAATTTGTCCGGTGAGGACGAGAACAGTGCGCACAAACAAAGATTTGCGGGTGTTGTAAGTGTTCCGGTCGATGTCGGTACATCAATTATAAAATCTAGAAATAATGTAACTATGGACTGGAATAGTGAAAAGTGTTTACTGTTGATATCATCATATAAATCAAAGCCGCAGTTATAGTAGAGCAGTCACAAATATTACCATAACAAAATCAAAAAGCGCGATGTCTGGAGCGAAATTACAACAGATATGGGAACCACTATTGATGTTGTTAAGGGGAAAGTAAATTCTTTGCTCTCCTCATTCAGAAGAGAAAAAGTTAAATAACCGAAATCGATGGTGGCAGGAAATGGCGTGTAATTTTATAAATTATATTGCTTTATGTTTTCTATTATTACATTGTTTCAGAGTAATAAGGGAAATAGTAGTATTTATCTTATAAAACCACTCCTATCATCTATTCTTAAGTCATAAAGCAGTCGCTTGGAATTTCTTGTTTTAAAAATGCGATATCAAAAATTTACGCTTCCTTTTTATTTTTTTAATAATGTCCTCTTATTCACTTAAAACAGACAAGATGCAGCACTAGCAATAAGTTTTCCTCTCGGAGCCATTTGGACACTGCAGGTAGCATTTGTAATGATGACAAATGCTCGCACACGAACAGTTGTTAGTGAATATTTGGTTGGGGGAGACAACACGCCAAACCACCCGAGTGCAAACTATGCGTGCTTGGTGGATCCAGGCTTTAAGGCAGGGGTGGCCAACCCAAATGATATTGCGGGCCACTTTGGAAAAGCATATAAAATTATTTATCCCCATATAAGATTTAGACCCACTATAGACTTTTTTGGAGTGAAAATTTGTAACATAATGAGTTATTATTGTGTTTGCTATTATTATTACGTGTAAGCATAGAGAATATAATAATAATGACAATAAACGCACATTGTAAAGAAATATATAACACTAAAATGAAATATAAAAATATATTTTGTAAAAGTGTGATGAATCTCGCTGGCCGGAAAAATGTTGAAGGCGGGTCGCATGCGGCCCGCGGGTCACGTGTTGGCCACCCCTGTTCTAGACCGCTGCTACTGGAGAGGCAATTCAAATGCGCTGGCGTCCAATCCGCGGTCAGCCTTTGTCTAGGCGAATGCTGAGATGCCGCATAAACTGCATATTTCAAAAACAAAAATACACATATCGCACGAAGTTAAATCTTTTGCGGAGAGATGGGACCTTGGTGGCCGACACAGGGGGGGGGGGGGGGGATACTTGGACTAAAGGAAAAATAAAAACAAGTTCCTGTGCCATTATTTGACAGGGGACCCAAAGGATTGTTGGGGTCGCACGGATAACCGTTAAACTTATCTGGAAAAGTGGACAATTGTAAGTGAAATCCAAACTTTGCAGAGAGTTGTAGTATATTTTTTGTTTACATGAAAGAAGAATAGCTTTGACAAAGATAAAGGTCAATTTAAGGATCCGAAAACTGAAAATGTTGACCTTTAATACACAGGGAAAAAAATGTTTAATGCCGAACATTACAGCACACAACGTTTTCTCAAGACATTCTCACCACAGACCAAAGAAAGACCTTTTGTATTCGGTTCAGGTGTAAGAGGCATGGCAGAAAAGTAACGGAACTGACTTTATTCTAATCTTGATTTTTATTATTTGTAAAGTCTTTCAAAGTAGTTACCTCGGCAAGTACGCAGCATGGTGTTGTATCAGTTGTTCGCAGCACTGCTGGAAGGGTTCTTGTACATTTTTCATAACAATATCCTGGATTTTTCCCAAACTACAAAAAATGGCGTCCTTCAAGTTGTTTTTGTGATGGACGACTATGAAAGGTTCAAGAACAAATTTCTAAGTTACTAAGAATCTTAACTTGGGCCTTTAAATATGTCTTGTTGTTAGGCTTGGTGAACAGCGATTGTGGCACATTGGATATGGTAATAAATTATCATTTTTCTTCCCCCCGCTTTAAATAAAGAATCAACATTTTAATAGATACGATAACGTTTCATTGATATACGGACGTTATCGCTATGCACAGTTTCGATGAAATGATTAGCTTTTTCTTTATCCGTGCACAAACACACACACAAATAATAATTCAATTTTCCATGGTTTCCACGAGTCCTTTGAAAAGCAACGGTCGAATTCCTTCCCGTTCCTTGCCTTAGTAATTTTCCGCAGCTAATGACCATGACGTCAGCGAGGTGTGATGTAATAAGCAAAAATGTACAATTTCGATTTTCTGACTCCAAATCTAATGGTATCTGAAGCGTTGAAGTTACACTGGATTTTTAAGAAATCCGTCACACTGGACGGAAGAGACTCGACCTTCCTGAATGAAACTGACCTGGCGTCTGTGTGATTGAATTCGACCTGCGCTCCGCCACACCACACAAAACAATGGGCTGGTCCGCGAACGTTTTAATTAAATTCTCAGCCACCGCTCCTACTGCCATCACTTTCCCCATCACCTCACGGACGGCCATAGGCAGTCTATAAAAAAACTTCCAACCTCTCATGTCTGGAACAGACACACAAGACTTTCTGCAATTTATTGGAATTACCTGAACTTTGGTTCTGAGATGAGCATATATATCCGTTTAAATTTAAGTATTTAATATGAAGCTACGTACAAATATATCAACCGAGTCTGATATTATATGAGCACTTCGTTTAATAATTTTTAGTTTAAATGCTGAGCAATTCAGAGGAAGTATTTTAACTGATATAATTCAAATTTGAAGTTTCAAATGAATCTTCATGATTTTATGTTTCCCGAGATTATTTTGACAATTTTTCGCTTTATAATTGTGAGAACTGTAATTTAAGTTCTTGTGATTCAATTTATATCACAATTCTGGTATACGAAAACATTTTTGAAATATCAGCTTGATTAGATTTAAGTGTTTGAATTTCCATGATGAATGACTTACATATGATCTTTCTTCATCACTACTGTGCCCATGATGAAAAGAGAAGTAATAACAGGACAAACGGAACTGACAATTTCTTAAGACACTTATAAATACTTTTTTTCGAACACAATACTTCGGAGAATAATCAACTAGTTTATTTTCAAATTGTTTAACACCCACTTGTGATTTAATTTATAGCTGTAATTCACTCCACAGTTTTCTCAAGTAATTATATTTAAGTGTGAATGGAGATTTTTCCATGGTAATCTCGCGTGTCCAGAAACACAATGTTTTGACAGCTGGCTCTGCTGTCTTCATCAGGTGTCAGTTATGAGCTTGCGGTGACTGCCTACACTGGCAGCTGTCGTAACGTTGTGATTCTACGATACCATCTGGCTGGACACCTGAGAAGATTACATTGAATTATATTTAAATTAAAAATAAAATAAAAAACTGCGTCAAATGTTGATTTTCCGTATGAGACATTTGCATGTACTGAAACTATATATCCATGATAGTCGACCGCCTTATGATTGCAGCTTATGCAAGAGAAAGTTCCCGTACACCACTACAGAATTCGGTTAACAGATATTGGCCACAGCAGTGCATAAGTGGAAATAATGACAAAATCCAACAAATTTTTTACCGCCTACGAGCTTTTCTCTCTTTTTATACACCCGTTTGACAGAACTGTTATCAGAAATGAAAGAAAAGCATCCAATATCAAAATTTGCACAAATTATTGTAAAAGCAAAATTTTTGCTACTTTCCTGGGAGGAGTTGTAATGTCGCAAAATTCGACTTGGAGATCACAATTTTTGTAACTTGGCAATGTTAGAAGGTCGTTACGAGCCAGATTTGCACGAAAACAGTAAATTGGGTTTTAATAAAACAATTTGTCAGATACTACTTTTTACCTACCTCTGAACATAGATTTTTAGAATTAAATTGGGGCATTCAATAGTGAGGTCTTAGAGTAGGGTATATTACCACTGAACATTTCTTATAAATCTGTATCAACATTTCCGAATTGGTCAGATTTTAAGGATAAATTAAATATTTCTACTGTCTTGGCGTACCGCCAACCCAAGTGGTCAGCTGTTATCCAAGGCAGAGGAGATTTTAATTGTTAAGTCGGATATCACACATCGTGATAGTCTCGCCTCTCGACTGCGGTGAAATATTCAGTCAGAAAGTTAGGCGCAGCGCAGCTCTGGACGTAATGGAGTGAATAATCGCTTGGACCCAGTGGATAGCTGTTATATACACCATACTCCAGCTTACACGACAGTTGGATTCATTGGCACGCGCGCCGTGTAAAGAAGAAAGTACAGACTGCAAAAGACGCTGTCGCCATGCGGTCAGAGAGGTGTGTAGTCGGTTACACGCAGTGAAAACAATGTAGATCTTTGATACATTACGTTTGCAGTAGCGAGACACCGCGAAATATGGGAGTTATCGTTTGAGACTAATGCTCGTAACCTGCCATAGACAGCATAAGTTATATGAATCGCAGCACTTAAGCTTCCCCCGTTAGATTAGCTCCCTGCGGGAGGTTCCGCGTAACCAATCCATCACTGAAGCAGGCGAGGTGACTATGCTTCACATGCTTAGAGATTCATAATGATCAGTACTCATTCCTATTAAGAGGTCGTCAGTTCATAATCGAAAACTGTAATTCGGTCCTCAGTTCGGCGAGAAATCTTATTAAGAGTATATTTTTGATGGTATCGACAATGTTAATAGGCAACAGTTAAGGTGTATTCTTAGCGTTAGTTGGCATGCAAGTTTTTATTGACATTGATATTGACGAGTCCTCAGTCTTATATGCCGAGAATACATACGAGCGGAGATAGCTGAATCGGGTGCCATCTATAGACCTTATCATTGCCTGCGACATTATCAGACACAGGCAACTTCTTATAAAATCTGCCACAACTGACAAATGATTATCACCTGACTCAATTAAGTGTATTCTTTGAAACAGTGTTTCTACTTCACATTACAGAACAATAACAATCTCCGGAGAGTCATGGAAAATGGCCTCTCGCAAGGTAGGGTACCGACTCCTTGTTAGATTATAAATACAAGTTTCACCAGCAAAGCCACTCTGACGTAAACTAATTCATTTTCACGTACACGTCCCTCGCAGCCCAAGACTGGCGAGGGGAGATTTACGACTTTGAACCAAATCTGATGTGATCTCTAGCGAAACTATCAATATTTAGAAGCAAAATTTTAATAACAAATGAAGTTCTCGCGGCATAGGAGAAGCGGAACTGGAGCATTGCGATAAAACTATCTGTGATTGGAACTGAATCGTATGCTGCCTCGTTGCCGTTCAGTTAACGTTCTCAGGAACTCTAACAGGAAATGTTTGCTAGAAACAACTCGTTCAAGGAATGACAGTTGAATGCTGCATGCGCAACTAAACGGTCTTTATATATCAGCATTTACTCTGCGGTTCAGCCGCGTAGCAATGGAACCAAGTAGAAGGGGGCAGCGGTAAATTAAATTTAACATATAATTACGGGATGCCTCTAAACAGCTTTTATAGAGAAAATAAACCTTCCAATTGGCTTTGTTTCTACACAGTTCCAAAGAGTTGTAGCAGATGAAGTTGAGTATAAGAAGTAATCAATAGCTCCGCGCTATCTTCTAGGCATCAATTGCAATCCAAGAGACGTTTCCTAAAGACAAGTTATCAGCTCACAGACACAAACTTCTTTTTCTTAGGTAAGTAGCCAAATATCACTGGAGCTCGAAGACATACTGGTGCCTGGATCACACTTCCTTACACCATCTGCTAGTCATAGCTTATGGACTGGGGCAGTGTCAGATCCAGGATTTTGGTTGGAAAGGGGGGGGGGGGCGGCTTGACTCCGGCCTTGATTACCGGCCTTATGAAAACAGCACAAAAAAGTTTCAAAAATCCTATGCTGTCGGGGTGACCTTTGTGGTTGTGGGGGGGAGATCCGCCACTGGACTGGAGTAAAGAGAATCTTTTTAATTGGAACTTTTTTCATAGAGAAACAACTTAAGAGCTTATTCAAAATGACTAACACCTTGTCTACAACAATCTTAAGCCGTGTACTCTCGACGACTTTGTTCTTATGACATTATTTACACTATAACAGAGACCTGGATCTATTTAATAGTGGTTCTGGTCATGGGAAATAAATCACAAAAATTGCATTACTATCCAACTTCTGACATCTGTCTGAAGCTAAAATGTCAGAAAGAAAATTTTATATATATTATACCTGCTCTAATTTTTGGTAAGACGTGGGGACTCATGTCTTATTGGAAAGAGACTTGTTTGAGAAATAAGTTTTCAGAAGTGGATGACTATTAGGCTAAGGTTCCTAGATGTAGTATGAGCTACCTATCGATTAGAAACCAAACTATACCAATCACTGCCAAGATGATACATTAGATCAAGAAGTAGACGATTTTTTCCCCCCACAGAAATTCAATGCTTCTGTTAGGGTTTCTTACTCTAACACCCTAGGCATTTCGCGTGGTCGAAGATTTGAATGACAAATAATGACAAATGACAAATAATCGTATGGCATTATTGGCCGGGATATCCCAAATATTCGTTCGGCAGTCAAGTGTCCAGCATTAATGCGCGAAACTTGGTGCCACTTTAATTTCCATTTCATAGCTCACAAATGATTTTCCATTTGTAACGTTGAAGTAGCCATCAGTAGAGCCATCGGAATATCAGTCTAAGGACTAGAGTAACCGCCTAGCATTTGACAGGTTGTTACAGTATATAACAATATTAGTATACCGCTCCTAGAATGAGCTGATTCACAATAAACCATGCTGAACTCACGATTTCGCTTATGAGTACAACGATTGCGCATCTCAAACTATCAACATGCAGGAATTGCCTTAAAACAGTAGCAAGGTTAGAAATAAATTCTTTAGATAATTTTGATTAACGTTAGTAGTAATTAGTGAAATATTTGAATTAAAAGAAAAAAAATTCACTCACCGCTGTGAAATTCGAAATTTTATATAGACAAAAATAGATTTTCGTCAGATTTTAGAATAATTAAACCATTTCTATTGCTCAAGTTCACAAAATTTACCACAGTTATTCTGCTTTGTGAAACTATGTAAGCATGACTATTCTACACATCAAGTTTTCACAGGAAAGTGAACAATTGTTAATATTCAAATTTTATTTTAACTTCAATAAGGATTGCAAAATTGATAAAATGTAAACAATTTTAGCAAACAAGACAATTTCACAGACGAATAAGTCTTAAAAACCCTAGTATCAAAAACTAGGACATTTGCAAACACCAAGTAAATATTAAAATACAAGACTCAAAAAATCTTTAATAAAAAAGTATGGACTCAGAATCTCATGCTGGACAATAATTGGTATGATAATGTGATTAGTGATTGCTGATATTTGATGAAGCCTGAATGTCCGAGAACCTGCCCAGACAAGCAAAAGCAATATTTTTATTGTAAAACCTAAGAAGGGAGTGATCTGCCAGTGAGAGAGTGTTCATCGGAGGGGGAGCGTCGTGCCAGCCCTCCCCCCCGCTGGAGTCGCTGCTGCTGGCGGCCACCCTGACGAGTCGCCGTATACAGCTCGCGGTGACACAGCGCGGGCGCGACTGCGGGTACGCAGGAGTCTCCTGGGGCTTTGGGGAGGAGGCGAGGCGAGGGGAGCGCAGTGGCCGCCGGCCCTCGGCGACGCTCACAGAACGGCGCACTCGCTTGGCTGCGGCCAGCGGCGCCCCAGCGTGGGCGGCGGCAGGGGCTCCCCCGGCCTCTGCACCGTCACCGTTCGCTGGCGCATCTCCGCCTGCGGCTTCCCATCGACCAGCAGCTGGGGGCAGCATATGCGAGGATTCCATCGGTTTAACAGATAGCGCCTAGACAAAACAATGTAATTTTGTTGTTGGCCATGTGTCTCAGTTATTACATAAATGTTTTAAATTAAACACCGTCTATTAACAACTGTTTTATTAAAGTTTTTCACTAGGCGCGTTTCGCCTTTTTGGAACGAGGCATCGTCAGTAGGAAGAAGATTGTATGTAGCTTATTAATACACAGCGTTTGGTTTTTTCAATAGAACGATCAAACTGTTTCGAAATATGAACCAAGACGAGATTTTAAAGCAACAATGCAAAACTAAAAGATTAGCACCGATGCAGAATTAACAGTCAATAAGGCCAGAGAAAACCAAATTTAAATAAACAATCTGAAGAAATATTTGTTAGAAATTTTAAGTTTGTTTGCATGAAAATTAGGTATTTCCACCTTTATTAGCTTAAAAAAATATTTGAGGGCAAAATTTCTTCCGGCTATCTTAATCAACATGTCACGTAAGAGTAACTATTATAGACTCCGTTCATGTATGCTGTGAGCGAGGAAAAGGTTTCAGTCCTTTCGTCACGATTAGTGAAATCGCGATTTAAGAGATTTTTCAGTTATTGTTGCTAAGGCTGACATTTTATGACGGCGGATTCAAAGAACTTTAAATAAATGTATGGAGAATATCCAAGAAAACAGATACTCTTCTTCCTCCAGCCTAATGATCTCTATGTCCAGAAAAGAAAACATAAGAGTAAACATTTACCATACCCACCTTCATGTGTCTGTCGCAGCTGATGATCCTACTCCTGTGAGCCTTCATGGGCGGACTGATCAGTTCCAGAGGGTTCATGGGTTGCTGTTGCACGCTGGCTTGCCGAGTTGGCCGATGTTTCCGTGGGAGCGGACGGCTTTGAAGGCGCAACTGCAGTTTCTCCAGGCGCGACTGGAAAGGGTCGGGGGCCTCTGCGGCAACGACTGACCCACGAGCAAAACAGTCAACACACAGGCTCATTTTTATTACTATAAATAAATTTTAAAGCGTAGGTTATCTTACAGTTAGTACTAAGGGTCCTAGTTTAAGGTTAACTATTATTCAGTTAAAAATGCTAATACTCAAAGTATTAAACTGTATCCTGCTCATCGTAGTAGCATTATTAAATTTGTTTCATTAAACGTGCAGTTCTATGAAAAATTGTCAGCTATTGCTTAATATTGATACAAACTAGGCTGATGAAATGCAGTTCTACGAATGAGATCGATAAAATTCTCCACCAGTCGGCAATTTGGATGTCAACGTTCCAAATAATGTGTGTAATAAAATTACAATCACGCTACTGTTTTGGTATATGCACCTCGAGGCGTTCAGGTTTGCGAGTGTAGTTTCTTTATCGATTATTAAAAAATTAATTACCTGCTATACAATATCAGTGTTGAAATCACTTATAGCGAGAGTAAAATTTAGAAGTAAACCAAAGTGTAAAGTGTAAGTAGATCATAATGTGCACAATAACATTTGACGTACACGAATGTAGATGCACAATGTGTACCCACATTTAACAGGGAATATCACTGAAGAAGCTTTTGGGTAACTTTTCGTGCCTATCAAGATTTAATCTCTTGATTCTACTGTATTTATAAGAATGTAAATTAAATCAGTTAACAATACATAGTAGACATATACACAAACCTGGAATGTAGTATACGTACTGAGTATACTCTATATGTTGGTGAAGGAAAAAGTGTAATAAGACCTGAAGTTCTGGTGGATACGTTTTTAAGAGAAGGCAGATGGAAAGACTTAACAGAAATGATACGGTGGGGACAAGCTGAACAATATTGTACATTTATCGGAAGCTGATGGTACGGTTATACAAAATCTAGGTTTAAAGGAATTTAAATTCTTTTAAAAGAAAAACTGAACAATCCAGTGTGAAAAACCTCCGGAATATTTAAAATACTCGCATATAGCAGACCGCATTAAAAGACTATTCCATCTGATATTTCAGACACGAGGAAACTTCACTGTCAGAGGATGTGGTGGCAAACTTGATAACTTCTCATTGGCATGACACGTTGGAAAAGAAATGAAACAGTAGGTAAATGGAAGTTGGCTTGTGTTTAGAAGAACGCGAAAAGCAAGTCTACGGATACATTCTGTGTTAGGACAGATCAATAATCTGATTGAAAACAAAAATTTGTTAATGATTGATGGAAACGGTATTCAGTTTCTTAGAAAAATCTGGTTCCAGAAACAGTCATACAATTATGAAATTCATAAAAATCTCGAGACTATAAGAATGAAACATTGAGACGTAATAACAGACACGACGTGGTCGTTCGGCAAACTTATGTTGTGACTGGAATAAAATTTCATTGACTATACATCCATAAGTATTTACCCGATTTGTTATCGTGTTTGTAAACACTGTCGCTTGAATTATCCGTGTTACAATCCGAATTAGGGGTGGAATGTATATGGTAGAGCATGCCTCAAAAATAAAACCATATGAATAAAGTGACTAATAATGAATTGTACTGATTTTACGCTTCTGCGGTTTGTATCTTGTCCAAAACGACAATAATAAAGCCATACTGCTGGGTCGACCCTTAGCAAACAATATTCTAGATTACTACTAAGGTTAATGGACAGCAAAAATATCTTGTCACAAAAACATAATAGTGTACTAAAGAGTACAGACATAAGTACTGATACAACAATACTTGCAGATTAGTGTGGGAAACGAAACTTATGGATAAATCAAACACTCAGTTTTATATTGAAAACTAAGATAAAATGAATAATAGGCAAATCGAACTTACGGTTTTGAACGTTTCCACCATGTGAGGGTCAATTATAAAGAAGTTGAAAAAACTCAGCAAGATTCGTATTTGTATTTTGACTAAAAAAGAACATGTTTTGAATACTGTTTACCCTGATGCTAAAGACTGTTCTGAAAATACTTAACTATTTCCACGAGGTATGTAGCATATTAAATTCAATCGCGTAGCTTCAATTATTTACAACTAGATTAATACTCAGCATCATGTGCCGAGATACTTACTTTCACCGACGGCATGCGATAATTCCTCCGCTGGATCTACCGGCACCCACGATTCTAGAGTCGTCTCAGTCCTCTTGACAATCCTGTAAGCAGACTTCAGTGACCAAATAACAGCCTCCAATACTTTGCGCCCAGGCCAGGAAGACGCGAACATTTCTTTCAAATAATCGCGTATCTGTAACATGGAAAACATACAAGGACCATAAGTAAACACTTCAAAGTCTCGTGTCACGATTTACCGTTTCAAAATAAACTTTGAAGAGCACTCTAGACTACCAGAATCATTTTCATAAAAGGTTTTTTTGTCACAAGTCATTATCTTCTTTCATACCTAAGCTAAATCGAGAAATGTGGTATCATTTTAAAGATTAATGTCTGCACTTCGGTCACATCATATCTTAAAGGTATTTTTCGGAATTCGACGCATGAAGGGCAAAAGTAATAAATGAAATCTACTGGCATCGACTTGTTACGTACATATAACATTAAACAACTGCTAAAATGAGGTGGTGGCTCTTTCATCGTATTAGCGACATTTGGAGACGGGTTATTAGTATCTGTAATTTGCAGTGTACATTCAGATTTTCCAGACTCTCCGTTGTGAGAACACAAGATAGTGGTATTCAGAAGTAGGGAGGGAAGTTTTTGCCTCGTAAAACGATTGAATGGATTAAATAGTTACGGTTGTGGCGATTAATACATTAATTTCTGAGACATGGCACACCAAGAACCATTTCACCGCTTCAAGTAGCTCGTGGAGTACTTAAAAATATCAGTTGAAATACTAAAACATGTTTCACGGAATTTACCTTCCCCCGGATACATCGTCATGACTTCTAATGATTGCGTCATTTAAGTTACAACAGTGGACAAATATGTGAGCACAAAAGGAAAAATTTCTAAAAACCTATCCCAAGTGTATTGTCGTTGGGAGCTAGGATAGGCTATTAAGATGCAAGTTTCCCTGAATGAAACTGTATTAATACTTAAATCTGAAGAAATAAGAGTCACATAAAAAAATTAACAAATTAAACCTGGAAAGAAAAATTACAGTTTGCACAAAAAATTCTGTAAAATTGAGCACTGAAGGTATGCTGCTGAGTTGTAGAAATGTTAACTTTAAATTATAGCAGAAATGCAATCATTACCAGAGTTCTCCGATCTTAAAAGAGGGGTACCACCTCATGATGTAAACACTTCCGGATGGAGAGAGTATGACGTCACTGTAACCGTGTGCGACATTGTCTTCGATCGATTTGTGAATACACGCTAGGCCATAGAACGTAACCAATAGTAATAATAAAAAAAATAATGGACTGAAAAAAAATTACTTGCGCAATTAATGATATTAAAATATCAATATTCCAAACTGATAATCGATATTCAATAGTAACGTTCCATAACGTCGCTCCTGTAACGTTAGTCACAATTCCATTGATTTTTATTTGATTCCGTTTTTCTATATTTCCTCGCGTGGCTGAAATTGCTATTAAAATCATTCATACGAAATAAAATATTGATAAAGAAAAAAAAGATTTCGTCAATAACCATTTGTGTTTAGGTTATAACACAGCCTGGACACTACTAACAGAGATACGATTTGGAAATTGGGTATCAGAAATAAGGTGTTCGATAGTTACGTTTCATTGTGGTCCAGGCTGCATCAAAACCTCATCGCTAATGAATTTATTCCTATACTACTGATGCAAAATTAACGATTTCACGATACGAGACGTATTAGCGATGGACTACTTTCCGTGGAAGGCCCCGTTGGTGACATTTAAATCTGAGCGCGGAACGTGTACCTCACATTCAACGACGTAGTGACGTCATACTTTCTCCATCCGGAAGTATTTACATCGCGGGGCGGTAAGTGGTTACAGCGGTATCCCAATCTAGATATTACCAGAAAATCCTATGTAAATAGGTTTTAGACTCACCACTTCCGGTTCCTCCATCAAAATTGGCATCCTATTTAGTAGAAACTGGAGCGTTGACAAGCACATCCGATCTGTGATGACGATGGGTGTGTAAAACAGCAAGAGCAGAGGCGTGCTGACTAAGAAAGCCAAGGAGAAAGACACCTCTATCAGCTGGAAGCTTAAACGGATCGACCGACGGGAATTCTTTATGCGGCGGTAGACAGTGACGTAGCGGTGATACGCCTCCCGAACCACCGGCAGACTGTTGACTAACTCCAGCGTCTCCATCTGCAAAGTAGGGCATTACGAAGGGTCAACCAAAGTGCTAAACGTCATTAACGTCACGCTGAGGATGTCGCTTGGTGGCTACATTTTTGGCTAACAAAGCTCACATTCCGCAATAACGCCGAATGAACTGCCAGATTCTGTTAACAAAATAGTCTTGGGGAAATTACGAGGCAATTCCTTAACTCTGAGCAAATTTACTTAGTTCATGCTACGTTCTGCTGTTTCAATTAACATGCTAATTACGAAAATGGCTCAAACAATCGTTAGCTTCACAAGATATTTTCTTAAGTAATAAAATCCTGAAATTTTCGTATATGGTATTTACAAAATTGTATCGGTTCATGCAAGAAGAGAGTTAAGTTCATGTTTCATGCACTTTCGGGCCTAAAATGACCCCTTCTAGCACACAATGTAGAAATGTGATACGTTCTATATGCTCGGGAGTTGAATGTAGAAGGCCGCTTCTTGCACAAATCGATTTGAACCGCATCGAAATCTAAAATCTACCTGCAACTCAAAATCTGCAAAGCAGAGATCCTTTACTGCATGTTAAAACCATATTTTCAACGATATACGGAATGAGACGGTAAAAATTAACTGTAAAAATTGTGGCATTGTTCTAAATGTAACAAAATGAAATAGGATTTTTTTCGCCTTTAATTACACCTAAATCACAGATAAGACACACGCATGTTCTTAAAACACCCAAAAATAACATACCAATCTACCAGTTTGACACTAACAGAAGTGACCTAGACAGGATTGTTTTAGCATTCATTTCTAGCAACTTAGGGTATCTCGTATGGCGATGATACTAATTTATTCTTCCTAACTCGTTACGATACCCAGGTTTTGGAAATTTCTGGAAGTACTACTCCACAGCCACGGGTTAAGCTATGCTTAAACACTGCAACCCTGAGAAAAATAATTGCTTCAGCAGAAAGAAAACATAACTGCAAGTACGAAAATTTCAGAGTAGGAAAATTTGTGAAAAGAAAATAACGCATCCATTCACGAGAGTTATATCGAAACTAAATAGTGAATAATAGCGAATAGCTCTACCTCTGTGGACTGACAGGAACAAAACTGCACACGGAAGAAATGCGGCACTTCACACTACCGCCGGAATGGTGTAAACAGCGCCATCTATACTTGGAATTATCGTGACGTCACAGGAAATCAAATATAACACTGCCAACGTAATTTATTTTTGTTTCCGTTAGACACATCACTAAAAGAATATTTGATCAACTGAAAATCCGATCAGACACTGTATATTTCGGGTACTATTTGCTACACTACTGATTTTATTTCCGTAGTGTACCATCTTTTTTAATCATCAGTTAGGGAAGTTACTATTTCAGACAGAAAAAACAATTAAAATTGTTTCTTTAGGAGTTATTGTACGCTATGTGTTGTTAAGAAAGGTGGTGCACATTATCTTAGCCATAGAAAATAAAATAAAAATAAGAACACATAGTAACTTCCGTAAAACAAGGATGAAAACTTTTTTCTTTATTTCAAAACGACATGATTTTGAACTATTTATCATTTAATAAGATGTGCGAGACATAGCACCTCAATGAAACCACGTTTTCCTGTTTTTGGTTATACAGTGAATTTCAACACTCATGAAATTCAACGTCAGTTAGATTGTCCTGAGATATAAGAAAGGTACAACTTTTTCAATTTTTGAATCATTTTTTTAAATATAAATACAAATTTAATCTACTATGGTCATGAGGGTCCCTTCGCTGGGGTTGTAATCAAATTGACTACAGAAATTTCACTAAACCACAATACACCTATGTAATTTTATTAGACAATAATTACGGTGCTATTTAAATCTTCTTTCAAAATTTTCTCTAAGAAGTTATTTAACAAAGCTCCCGGAAAAAGTTCTTTACCTGGCAATGAAAGAGTTGTGTTTTATTTTGAGAAGGTTTTATTTTTCTACTTAGTCCCTCTAAAATTCACTGGGCTTATTCTTATGTTTCTCCCATTAATTGATTCTATCCCTTACGTGAGATTACGGATGGTCTGTAAAATAGCCAGCTATATGTAACTGCTAACAACTATGGCTGCTATCAACTATGCATTTGACGCAAGAAGGCTTCCAGCCAAAAATTTCTTTAGATTTTGAAATAGGACGAATTAGGAGGGGCCAAATCTGACGAATAGGATCAGGATTACAACAATTCTCACTTCAAATCTCTCAGTTTTCCCATTCGCAAAACACCTTTGATTTCTCTTTTGAAATCTATGTATCTTCTCAGGAAAGTTGCAGTTGGTCCGGAGAACCTGCGTAGTATTCGCCAGTTACTGTGTAACATTTTACAGGAAACCAGTAAAAGGAATTTATTTTGCATCCAATAAAACGTTAAGCGTGACCTTTCTGGAAAATGAAATCGACTTCGACTTTTTTGATGCTTCATAGAATCCATTCATTGTTTTGATTGCTGTTTCGTTTCTGACATTTAGTGGTGATCCGATGTCTAATCCATAGTATCTAAATTGGTAAGATTCTTTCTTAAACGATGGAAACATTGTTAAGAAATTTGTTTTCGTATTTTTTGACCAGAATTTAACAAATTGTGTATCCATGTTGTACAAAGAATTGCCATATTTAACTCTTGGTGTAAAATTTAGTGCATCTTTTTTCTGATATGCTTATGGCCACAGCAACGTCATACACGTTTATCGTCGGTTGTCCAATACCTATTATGCATTTTCTCGATATTTTTATAAGTAGTGGGTCATCTTTCACGTGGCTCAACTTAAATAGATATCAGATCGTATTTATCTTCAGCCATCCATGAGTTTGTTCCGGGATTCGAATCCTGGATCGGACCATGGACCTTCGAAAGCAAACACCTTAACCACTGAGCCATGAGATAGCTCACTACTTGTTCATAATCTTGAGGTTGCCTTCTTATGAATCGTATCGCCTAGGATTATCGTACGCACAATTTTTAGTAGCATGGATCTTGTGCGTGTGTTCTGAAAAGTTCAGATCACAACACCGTTTATTCACAAATCTAGTAATTCTACATCTATAAGGCTCCACGAAAAACTCCGTGCAATGAATATGTACATTTTAAGGCAATCGTTGAGTGGGTGACACCCTGCCACGCATTCAGGACGACGTGGGTTCTAATCCCCGTCTGGCCATCCGGATTTGGGCTTTCCATGGTTTCCCCAAATCACACCAGGCGAATGCTGGTAAGTTTCCTTGTAAAGGAATTCCTTCCCGTTCATTGCACCTTTCCCGCCTCTAATGATCTAGACGTCGGCGAGACGTAAAGCCATAGGAAGGGGAAAAAAACAAACATTGACCAAAAACTTGACAAGTTCATCGATGCACTTCTTTCAAAATCTTCATAATGATACGATGTGCTGTAACCATTTCAAATTCGGACTTAGTTTTTTTTACTTATTTCTTCTTTCGGTATTGTATGATGATTATCACTTTTAGATTCATGGAATCAGTTAATATTTGACAATCTACTATATAATTTCGTAAGCTCTTTCACTCATCTCGATACCTATTGGCTGGTAAATGGTGACGTCTTGGGCCAGCCTTAACAACCATAAAACAATCATTAAGTTTGCTTTTCGTAGCGTTTCATAGTTTAAAAAAATATTGATAAATTTTGCGGCTGAAAAAAAAGTGGTTCTGCTTTTCAGTAACATGAAACAACTTAAAGAAACTTAAAAAAAATTACTCATGGTCTCTGCTGTAACCAAGAATGACAATTATTTTCCGGCTAATCTAATTAAAATTTTCACTAATGTTGCTTGACCAAAGTATATGCATTACAATTTATTTGCTTTTTAAGGATTTTATTGACCACTTTCGTTAATGGCTTTTGTTCATGTTCGCTGTACGTGAGTTATTAGGTTATTTTAAGTGTACCAAATATGTTACCGAATCGAGAATTATGGAGTTCCTCAACTGTGTATGGAATGTGTATTAAGTTCTCTGGCCTTTACAGATACTATGACCAATTATTACATTATGAGTGTTTGCCCAAGCTCAATAACAATAAAAATAATAATAAAAAACAACGCCATGCCTTCGAAGCAAACAGGTGATGCTTTCGAGGCAAACAAGATTTTTAAAAAAAAATTTTTTTTGTATAGTGAACTTTAAGGTTCAAATACAAATAAGTTTCTATTTAAGCAATTTTACGATTGCGCTATCGTCCCTGTTCGTGCTTAATATCTCCTCTATTAATGCTTCTGAGTTCTTCAAGCTCAACAGATTTTATTTACCCTGAAGCACTGCTCAAGTTTACGTTGGGTCAAATGATGCCAACCTGTCATTAAATTTCATCCTAGAAACCGGAACTATTCTAGATCCATGACAATACGCAAAAAAAGGGTCACGGGCTTACATAAGTTACATAATATTTTAACCTGGCCTCGCGAACCGATATACAGCCAGCAACAAATTTTGTGTACAATCCTCTGAAAATGCTGATTTACAAACAAAGAGAAACATAAAATTTTACACACTGAACGGACGGGAACATTACTCAAGCATGTAAATAAATCATTATTTTTCGATCTTCTTTTATTTACACCAATTAAGGAAATAACTTAATAATTAGATAGGCCAACTGGATAAACTATATACCATTTCAACAAAACTGTCGTTCCGTTCAACAACATTTTCTCACAATGATTGGTGGTTTACTCTATAATTCTTTAACAGGGTTTATTCAGTTTCAACATGTACTGCCAAATATTCGAACTTCATTTTCATACAAATTCCTTCAAAACTTAAATATATAAAAAAATATAAAAAATTAATTAAAACAAAAATTAATCACACTTTTTCCAACGCGAGCCAGTTTGTTCTCATTCAATGTCACATACTACAATAAAGACTTTATAGAAATTATTCTTGCTTTAGGCCTGCCAACATCACACAACAACTTCACAAATACAGATATTATTCACTAGGCCGTGAATTTTCCAATTTATTACAATGTAGCCGATTTAAAGCAATTCATTTTAACAAGAATACTAAATAGGTGACAAATTGCTAACACAGTGTAGAAGCAGAGAATGCGAAACTTTATGTACGATGTGTGTGTTTTCATTGATGCCAAAACGTATCGCCACAAATATGAGCTCAGCTTGATATAGATTCTGTTTCTTCACTATTTAGCTATTTTATCACTGTTTGCTTCATTCCTAGAAAGTTAGTATATTTAGACTTCCGACTCCCTTAGACCAGCGTTCCGCAACCAATGTTCCGCGGTCTCAAAATGAAAGCTGTGTCGCGAAATTTTACTTATAACTGCTGAGTTGTTTTATTAGTTATTTTATTTCTCTTTCTGAGTTTTATGCTGTAAGGGTACCTTCCCTACGGTAATATGATTCAACTTTAGGAGCATAGTAAATCTTAATTATCACCTCTTTTATATCATTAATTGAAATAGTTGAATTTGATAGGTACTCTAAATTTAATTTACTGCAAGAACTCTGATTATTTTCTAGGATCAGAGGTAAATTACCACATGGGACCCCCTGCGAAGTTTGATTTCGGGGCGCCCTACTTCTTTTCTACATGTACTTTTGCCTACATTTGATAATTTTCTTGACTTTATGCACACACAAACACACACACACACACACACACACACACACACACACACACACAAACACACACACATATATATATATATTATAATGTGTGTGTATTGCTCAAACAACGATTAAAGAGACGGTTAACGATTAATGGCGCTAGGGATTTTTGGCTAAAGGTGGGCAATAGGTGATTTCATACAGTGTAAGCCAGAACCAGGAAAGTTTCAACAGAAAAAGAAAACAGTTACAGACATTGGAATGTGGCGATGTAGAAGGCAATGACAACGAAGCGGGTCACGTATCAGCAGAATTAAGCTGAAGCATGACGGCACTTGGAAGAAGATAGGAGGCAAGCAACCGTCTCTATTGGTGGAAAATTCTCCCTACCACTGGTCCCAGGGAGGGGGATTAGAAATCAAAATCCAGGTGCTCGAGCAGAGAGGGGACTGTCTCTCTCTTGCAGGATCTTTGGCAGCTATGGAGCGACGTAACAAGGGAGAGATAGGGGCTAGCAGCAATGGCAAGCTAGGCTCAAGATATTGTTCCAGAAGAAAGGCGGAGCTGGACTTAGAGGCGAGCGGCGGTCTACAGTGGGAGCAGCCAGGAGTCTACGCCAGCAACGGTCACTAAAACAGATGAGAGGAAGCCATTGAAGCAATATAATGGGGAAGTCAAGTAGTAGAAGCACGTAAGGGGAATCTTGCCTATGGAGGGAGTGCAGGGGAGTGAGGGATGTTAATGATGTATATGATCCTGATGTAAATAAATTTTATATGTGTATATATCCTTACTGAGAGTTTCATTGACGAGCACTGCCACTCACATGACAAGAGTCTTACCCACAAATTATATGTACCTTTTCGGGAAGTGGCAGAGCGAGAGAAAAAAGATTCGCCAGTCCACCGCAACGGACTGAGGTTTCTCTAATCTAAATCTGTGTACAAACGGGCCGGCAGTTTATTGAGTATTAGATGAACAGCACCAACTTCGCCAAGTCTTTGGTGTTTTATCAATACATCTCGTATGGATCTCCCAACTACTGTCACTTCCACTTCTGGCTAAGCCCTGCTGCCCATTGTGTCAAATGAAATTGTTTTTATATTCAGTTTTATAGCTATTATATTTATAATACACTTTATGTATAAAACATTTCTTTTCTTGCCTTTCTTTGCTAGTACATGTAGGGTTTTGGGGCTGGAGACACGTGCAGGCATACACATTTTAATTCAATAACTTTTTATATGAAACGTCTAAAGATAAATGAGTTTATTCGAAATTTTACATAAATTGCTGAAAGAGGTTCAGAGCTATACATACCTTTAAATATATAGGCCTTTTTCAATTACATCAGATACGACTTTCTCAAAACTGAATCTGATGAAAGACTTCTCGTGGGACTCCACGCATCGGAAACGTCTATTGTGAGCGCAGCTTGTTAACATTCTAAATTTGTAGATTATTTATTTTAGCAGGAAAATTGTTCGTTAAGCAAGAACAAATTTTGAAGAGGATCGTGGCGGGGCCCCCTCAAGCTTGGGGCCCCCCGTGACTGCGGTTCTTGCGGTAGCCTTAAACTGGCCCACCTGGGAGACTCGTAGGAAACCTCTCGCCCCGCCCTCCAGCATCTCGGGAACATACGGAACACAAAATTTCCAGGGTTTAAATCTATGAACCATGGAAATTGGTCTTCGGGATTCAAATCTGGAGTCACATGGTCCACGAGAGTTTTGATTGCTTGACTTTTTCCCGCGTTTGCGTAGCGTGGGTGACGACGTTTGGGAGAGCGGCAGAACCGTTAGAGTCAGGAGAGCCTACCACCCCAAAGGCAAATCCAGCCTTTTGTCTGACGCCGACATACTGACGCCGTGGAGATTACCGACCATTGTTTCCCAACAAAGGACGGCTCGAACTAACACCGTTTCAATAATGTATTACTTCCATAGTGCCTGATGTCCACTCATTTTAATTCATATTTGTTTTGCATATTAAATGAAACATATACAGAATTGACGCCCGAGCTTCACCAAAAAAAAAACGTGTTCCTGAAAAAAAACATGTTTTTTTTCAAAGTTTTTTTTCATGTTTTTTTTCAAGCCAGAAAAAAACCGTTTTTTTTACAACACTAGGAATGCCTGTGAAGAAAGAAAGTAGTTTGGAAAACGGTGATATACATTTAATAGGGGTTATTCATGTGGATCTTAGTTAGGGGGTTATGTGCAGGACATTTCAAATAAAAAAAAAACAAGGTATGCCGAGTTAGTAGTGTAGTACTGAATTTGTATGAGATATTTGGCAGAGTGAACCATTGAATAGTGGTAAATAAGATTAAAACGACTAGATTATATTAGAATTTTAGACCTTCTGTTTAGGGAAATCCTTGAGAAGTAGGGAGCAAAAGTTAAATTTTGAAACTTAGTATGAAAGTTTTTTTTTTATTTTTTTTATTTATTTTTATTTATTTTTTGGCGGAAATGGACTCGGGGCCACGAACCGGAAGGAATTAGACCATGCTATTTTGTAAGAACGATCCCGGCATCCACCTGGAGTGATTTTGGGAAACCATGGAAAACCAAAATGTGGATAGCTGGATGGGGATTCGAACCCATGTCCTCCTGAATGAGAGGCCAGTACGTTACCGCTCACCCGCCACGCTATCAAAGAAGCGGCAAGTGAAAACGGGATTGTCACAGGATAATCATAAATTATGTTGTTAATGGATGACAATGCTGTACATTAGATGGTTTTTTTTATCAATTGCAGAAGGATTTGGATACAATAAATTGAATTACTTACCAAAAATAGAAAGCTAATTAGCTATTTATAAAATAAATGTTTTGCTTGATTGTAAAGTGGTCAAATAGTATCTTATTAGAGGCCTAAAGTATAAATATCTTGTTATATAGTCTGAGAATAATTTCAATAGGACACGACACCAAGGCCAGGTGAAAAGTAATGTACGATGAAGAGATGTACAGTATTACGGAAGGTGAGGAATAGGCTCTTTCTTGAGGAAAGCGGATAAGTATGGGATCCCCAGTTTCATTATCAGAAACAGGTGTTGGAGGGGCTGCAAAAGAGGGCAGCCAGAATTCTTTTCGGAAGTTGCAGTGAAACACATCAACTCAAATGGGAAACAGGCTAGATCGGTAGTTATTGCAATGCTTGGTGTGAGAGAAAAATGTGTTTGTCACATATAAATCATACAATGATGGCGAAGCATAGAAGGAAATGGAGAGTAGAATTATGAATAGTAAGTTTTAAGTAAGAGACAACTATGACAGTAAACTGCCACTTGATTTCAGGCACACAGGATTGAGAAGTTTTAATTTTTTGCTACAGGAGACAGAAACTGGAATGATTTACGGAGAGACATACTTAACAATTTATCTTAAACAATAGAAGATATTGGTCAAAAATTTGTAACATGCGACATTAATTTTTTTTTTTTAAATTGCCGCTATGTCAAACTGTCTAATGTAATTAAAATTAGTTAAGTAACTGACTGTGCCACCTGCCCTTCCCAGAATTTGAGTAACGTACTTAAGTACGATGTATGCAAGTTCTATTATCAACTGAACAAATTTCTAAACCACTATATGCTTGATACTTTGTGTTTGTTTAACATAGTGTTATTTATGAGTTCTTAATTCCATCATTCTGAGTTTTTGTTTAGAAACATTTATTAGTAACCAATGACACTAGATGTTACTTGAAGGATACATTATTAAGAAGCTCGTCTTACAGCCAGATTTGAAATTATTACTTACTGTTATTAAGACTATGGAAGCCATGTAATAATGTATTTACGGCTATCTGTAGATAGCATATAACATTCAGTGGAGGGTTTGACGTAAGCTCTGTAGATATAAACGTTGAAAGGTAGTTTAGCCGTGTAATATTTAATGTTCACTGTGTAACCGCATGAGAGATCAAAGATACAAGTGACTATAGCTTTTATCCATTGAATAAACACTTATTGTGAAGCCTCGCGTGATATGCACCCAGGCCTCTGTAACACTGCATGTACAGGTATTTTCGAAGAAGGAGCCTATTTCTCTCTTTCTAAGATTAAAACCGCCGATCAAAACTTCTACATGCTGTACACAAATATTAAATATTTAATTTTATGCCGGTAGATAGGTATTTCATATTTTAGTTAACAGATATTTCACATGCAAGGTGACCAGATTTCATACGTTCAGAAAGTGTCAGTAAATGCATCCGGTAGATCATACCCTTCTGAAATGATTACATATTTGTGCATCCTTAATCGATTAGGCTGTTTACTTTTGCTTGACCGCAGCACGTCTTTATATCCATTGTATTATTTCTGTCGTTTTATTTGACAATTTTGTCATTTGTGTAGTCTCAGCCATTTTCTTACATTAGGTCTTCTAAGTCTAGTGTACAAAATACGGAATTTCGCTTTTATTTGTTGATACACTCTATGGTTTTAACTTACAAATTTTAATTTATTTTGATTGTTTGAAATAGATGATCCAGCTGCTCACGATGAGAATGAATTACGATAATCAACTGTTGACGGTTATCAAAAATTTCCAAAAGGATATTTTCAATAAATGTCAAGATCTAGAATATAAGTCGATGCAAATGTTCATGAAATTTAAATATATGGTATTAATGTAACTTCTACGTCTTACTCTAATTTTAATGTCTTGTTAGTACCCGAGCGTGGAGGCTGAGTGCTAACGCTGTAGCCTCGCACTTGGGAGAACGCTGGTTCGAATTCCCGTACGGCCATCAAGATTTCGGTTTTCCATCGTTTCCTCAATTCACTCCAGACGATTGCCGGGATAGTTCCCACTGAAGACCCTGTCCGAATTCCATCCCGCTCCTTTCCCAAGTCCTTTCTCGCCTCTAATTACCTTGACGTAGACGAAGCGAACAGCCATTCAGATATAACTTGTTAGAACGGTTTAGTGCTGTTATTTATGCTATAGTTAGTTCCTCTTATTCAACGCGTCTGGGCAAAGTTTTTGTGTCTTTATATATGTTAGGCATCCATTTGCCATTTATATTAATCATAGTTTCATTTCTTAATTTCTGCTAAAATAAATAATTTGATTTTCTTATGTTGCAGCATGTCCTAGGTTTTTTTACGAATTTTTTAATTGCTTAACGTCTCTTAACAGCGAGGTCTTTAGAGACGGGAAAGGATGGGTGGCAAGGGATGGGAATGAATTCGGCCATGGCCTTTTGCAGGAAGCATCCCGGCATTCACCTGGAGTGATTTGGGGAAACCATGGAAAACCCAAATCTGGATGCCCGGACGGGGATTCGAACCGCCGTCCTCCCGAATGCGAGGCCAGAACGCTAACCGTTACACCACTACGCTCGGCTTTTACGAAATATAAATGTCTCTGAGACTGATGTTTAACTTTTCTCCCACTAGCTAAAATAGTTATACGGTTAATTTTTCAGAAGTATTACTGATGACACTGCCGTTAGGAAGTTTTAGAGTTTCTTTAACACAATTTCAGGGAAATAATAATGTTCTCAGTGGTTAATTTGGTAAAGGGTGTTAGGAAATTATTGACTGCCGAAGCAAACATAGTGTTTAGAAGCCTTACCAGTATTCTACTTTTGTGTCCACGATGACTTCGTCCACTGAACTCCTGGCCAACGTTAACGTATCAGTCGTATGAAAGTCCATAGAGAGTCTCCGGTGCCATAAAACCGGAACTATCAGCTGATGGAAACAAAACCGCGACGGAAAGCTACGGAAGGATGGGTCCATAGCACACACAGACGTTGGGACCATTTTAAAGAAGGCGCTACGAAATCAGACCTGATCCGCTAGAGTTTAAAACAGTTTTATGAGCTGCCCTGGTAATGGCTTTGTTGAAATGCCTCCTGGACCAGAGTGAGAAATAACATCCGGTATTCTAGCATTAAAACCGATGAATTTAATGAATACTTAGACTTCCACGGTCATTGTAAGTATTATACTGGTTCTCCGTGTGGAGTTGGAGAGCCAGGATAATAAGATGAATTTAGTTATCTCCACGAGTGTAATGTTACTTACGTAAATACTGTTCATCACACCTTTAAATGCATTATTTACTCCAAGTAGCAAACACAAACACACGTATGTATATATATATTTAGAAAACTAAAGATTAAAAACCTAGAGTTGTATAGTCGGCATCAATATTTTATTTTATTTTATTTAATTGTGACGGAGCGCAAACTCCGATGGCAATTTTCCTACACACCCATTTTCCCCCTTTCTGTACCTGCCTACTTTAGACCTCTACAAATTTCAACTTTAAATTCTTTCAGCGTTGTTCGTAAATTATTCAGCACCTCTCTTGGTAACTTATTCCAATCACTTACCCCTTCCCTACGAAAGAAAATTTTCCCATACCATTATGTACCAATTTGCAGTCATGGTCATCATTTCCCTTCCATGAATTCTTACACCAATATCTTTCCACACCTCGTCACCAATGTACGCCTTTTACAATCCAATGACTCTCTTCACCCTCCTCCTGTCTTCCAATGAATCCCATTCCAGCTCTTTTATCATATCGCTTACTGACTGCGTTCCGGAGACAAATCTAGCAGCTCTTCCTTGTACACCATCCAACTCCTGTATTTGATACCCAAAATGAGGGTGCCATAATACATCACCATATTCAAGCAATGGTCTGACCAATGTTTTCTAGCCCAATTTCCTTACTTCTCTGGTACATCATGTCATCAGTCTCTCCAACGAGTGAAGGATTTTGAAACCATTTGCTACTACCCGTCCAGTGTGTCTTGCCCATTTAAGTTTGTCATCGAATGTTATGCCAAGGTATTTGCATATCAAGTCTTGCGCAAGTAATTCTTTCCCCATCTTATAATCATAATCAAACTTAAGTTTTTTTATATATATGTATCGAATAAGCTGACTCTGTATAACGCTACTGATTAAAGTGAAATTCCCTGAAGTTAGTTAAGTAAAGAAGATGAATTTAATGTTAAGAGACTACTTTCAACTGCCTGTATTATGTTATAAATATAGGATTATGAAGAAAATCTAGTAATTGGAAATCGAATTTGGAAAATGTTACAATCGTAAAGGAATTTTGTTAAATTAAATCCCGAAGTGAAAGTGTGCAGTGGTTGTAACTGTCTGAGGAGCATATATAAATTTGAAATTGTAATTTCGTGAAACTTGATGCCAGTAATAAATAGAATACGTTAAACTGTTCAAATCTTTGTAATTAAACATGCGCATATTACGTAGTTGCGTAAGTCGATGGTTCAATGCCTTGCCAGTATGGTGTTATTATATTAGAGGTTTTGAAAGAGAAAATGTATTTATCCTGTAATCCTGAATGAATAGCTGAAAGAGAAGCGATGTTCACTAGAATGAAATTTTTCGTGATGTCGCGATACTATAAGTTACAAGTACAAAGAATGCTCGAACTATTATGATATGATAAGTTAATTACTTGGTTATTGAACCCAATTTTGCAGTTGAGTAAAAGTGTATACGAAGTTATCAGCATTCAATGTAGTTGAGCAGTGCCCATTAATTAATATTATAATAATTAAAGAAGAACCGTTAGGAACCGCAATCTTTATAAATTCTTCAAGTTCATGTTGATGATTAAAAGGAAGTGTGCAAAGAAACTGATGTAACCGCTGGTTAGAACTATTATTGCAGAAGTAAGAGGACAACGGCAAATTAACGCAAACTAGCCGTTACCCGTGGCTTCATCCACTTGTGTGTGTGATAGCATAAGAGTTTCTTTAATAACAAATAGACAGAACCTCAGGGAATTTGTCTGTCTGGCTGTTCCAACGTACCACATCGACGCGGGCGCCGGGAGGCGTCGGCACCAGCAACGCCAGGCGGAGCGGCGGTCGCAGACAAGAAGATGATGCCAGACGTCTAATGCAATAGCGAGATATGGACGTTTCGTCATCGTCATATAGACATAGGCTTGTAGAGATATTATGGATATTCCAGTTAGTTTGGGCAGCGAGGCGCCATCAGTTACATGCTCGCCTATTCCTTGGCCCTATCGCTAATGATCCAGTTAAACACGTTACCATTTCATTATAAAGTCAAATAAACCTTGTGTATGCTATCAGTCATTTCTCATGCAAACAAATATGTGAATATGTAACCGCCGTTTACCATAATTTATCCTAGCCTGAGAAGGCATTCCTGTAATAAAATCTGAATGTACTGAGCCATATAACCTGTCAGGTGTTGCAGTAGGGACTTATGACGAATATTCACATAAGAACTATGGTCGACTTCTACGCTTAACCCTTACCCAAGGCTCCAGTAGACGTTTACCCTGCGCTCTCTTGATAATCAGTTGCCAGGGTCACTACAAGAAGGGACAAAATCCTGCTCTACCACTTGTGTAAAGCCTCCTTCCCGTATAAAGGTATTTGAAAATCACTGTTCCTTTGTGTTATTAACCTTACCTACCCAGTTCATTCCTGGTAAATTTAAATCCCCACCAATTGTTCTCACTTCTGAACTCTGAGAATGAATTTAGTTTCTTCCCAAGAGCGCCATGTTTATCACTCATTCTTCAACACACTGATTTTTTTTTTTTTTTTACCACCCCAGATATCTACTCCAAGTATTCTATCAGTTCATGTAACTAACATATTATCATATTTTATTCCGTCCACCATTCACGTAAAATCATAATACATAGACGATAAGCTATCAAATTTGTTTTCCAAAGTACCTTAACAAAGAAATCCATAGGAAATGGCAGCTTACAGATTTATACGAGCGTTACGAGGTTAGAGAATTATTTTGCAGCGCTGGAAGACTATTTTTTTCACCGGACTAAAGAGGTGTATGCGTATAATTACACCACAAGCATCGGTTGTGACTGGAACATATGGTTAGCAATGATCATGGAGTGACGACATTCGATACTTTCACTAGTTGAATGGAAGTGGTAAAACTTGGCAGCCCTTCGGGCTTCCTACGGAGAGCGGACCTGAATTTTGTTAGCACCAGATTTCACTCTTACTTCTTTCACCTCCCATACAAACGTTGAACAAGACACAACACTTAACACACAATCATTACAGTCATCTACACATACAGTAAAGCTTTAAATACTAAATATGTTTGGTCAGGCCAAAAGGCAAAAATTTTCTCGGCTGGGAGACTTGCTATGCACAAAATAATGCATAGGTCCGAATATTATATCATAAATAGTTTTGTGGAGTTAATGTAGTTCATTATTTTTTTACTTCTAGAATCATGCCTTGATAGTTGGACATCTGAGTGATCCATTAAACTGATTTGTTTTTTTTTATTTTGTTTGATAGATTTTAATTTAGTTTTGTATCCATGCGTTCTCATTCACTCAAATAGATAACATGACTTTCTTACCAGTTATTTACCACTAGATTTTAACTAGCGTTGTCATTACATTCGAACCCGTGATAGCAATGGCACTGTATTTTTAACTTGCAGGAATCAAGCAGGGATCCAGGACTAGGCAGTCAAGACATCGGCAGGTAAACCGAACGATGAGCGCTAGGTGATCACGGTGTTCATGAAATAACACCTTTGTTCCAGCTATTCTTTCACAAACACTCTCGCACATACTGAATATTCATAGTCACTACCTGAAATACCCTGAGTCTCATTTCATCAAAACGCGTTCAGTACCGAAAGTGAAGTGACATTGCAAATAACGCAGTGTATACGTTTTGAGTTCTTATCTAAAGTATGCTAGACTCGTTAACTGGTTGAGATTACACGTAAAATTTTAGGTTCGTTTAACAATGTGGTGTGTATATGAGGAATTTTTAAGTAGTCACTGCATAGGAAGAGAGGCAGACAGCGCTGTCAGTTTAATATCTATCACTGTGGATATGTATTTCGTGGTCCTAGATTCTATAATGCCTCATTCGTTCTTATCATTATATTTTAGAATATACCGAATCACCAATAAAGAACTGTGTTCTGTACCTTAAATGGATTTTTCGTGAGGAATGGCACTGTAGGTACTGTTTACTAAGGAATTTCGGGAACTCATTTTTTTCGTTATCCTGTATTAAGTACTTATTAGATTAACTTATATGAAATACACAAATAACGAAACATGAAATAGTGGTTTTGATAAGTTTGTAATAACTACAATATGTTAATGACGGTAATGATTCACTATCTTAATTACTGCAGTAAGATGGTTTATTTTCACCTTAAAAAAAAATATGATACTTTGTAGTCAGGTTGTGAAAGGTGATCAGTGTAACTTCATGAGGCTAAAGTTCATACAGGTAAATAATTCAGCAACTAATGGATATGCTCGTTTAATGGGTAATCACTTGAATAAGATTACCTCTATGTAGTTTTTATTTCTTTTGATCATAATAAGTAAAATAAAAACCCGCATATTACCTTAGTGTATTGCGCCGTTAATCTTGTGAGTTAAAAGTATCGATACTCCAGTAACTACAGAAATAAGAAGACTGTTGGTTGATACTCTGAATTTACCGTTTCACCGTGCGGTGCCCCGCAGATAGAAAATTTCGTATTCAGATGCGTTGCAGCCGTTATTTGAAATGTTATTACGGACAGAGTAAGTTTCCAAGGAACAGGGGCGAATACAGAACAAGATAATTTTGTTACACTCTTCCATCGTTGAGGTTTAACTTAATTCTAGATGGTTCCTAGCAGCCACTTACTGTTCTTTGGAATACTAATCACTTCCAATTTCATAGGAAATGATTTAATGCAAAAAAATGAGCTCGAAGGTCCTTTAATATTGAGCGATGATAACTACAGAGTTGTTGACAAAATTTGAGCCCACTACGTTGTTTTAACTGATTGTCTATATTGTTGTCATAAAAGTGAGGAGAGGATGGTGTGTAAAGGCAGGGAAAACAACCGGCTATGTGTTCTTTGAAGGAACAATTCGCACATTCTCCTGGAGTGATTTCGGGAAGTTGTGAAAAACCGAAATCTGGAAGGTCGAATCTGTGATCTAACCCACAAGTGTTGCAAGTTACCACCACTCACCAGATTCGTATCCGTTCAGCAGAGCCTCTTGAACTAACGTGTCTGGGGCCATAGAAGTAGCCTAATGTAAACAGGAAGCGGTATAAAATGTCACTGTGATTCATTACACCTCATCGTTAACCAAGCTGCATTATAAACAAAAGTAAATAAACGGAAGACTGGTATGTGTCAGGTTTTATTGAGAAACACGTGAATAGTGTCCCGAAGTGAAATATTAGCGTGGCAACGTCGCGAAGTGACCCTTAACAACCTTTCCGAGAATTTGAAAATTCAACATAACAGTAAAATTGAGCAAAAAGTGTGGCGTTACGCGCCTCCATAACTAGTTCTTTTTTTTTTTTTTTTAAAGAGAACCATGAGGCGTCTTGTCATCTTGTATATATGTTTCTAAATACAGAGGATGTGATGTACTGTACAATGATCGGATAGGTCACGTACAGTACCTTACATTACAACATCGGAAAAAACGTAAAAATTGGTGGAAGATGTGAAGTTAGAGAAATATATACACTAAAACGATAGAGAAACGTAGTAATTCCTTAAACTGATACTTAACAAAAGACAAACAATGGTTGATGAATTTAATGTAAGTGATTATGGATGAAAATGATGCTGTTGGTGATTTTTTTCTGTTAATTATGAATTGAGTCAATATTTATTTGACTGAACTAATCTCCGTTTTAAGGCATATCATAAATAATCTTCTATTTGAACGTATTTAGTAACTTATTCGAATATGTTGTTGGTCATGTTGTGTAACGCAAGCTAACGTGGTGTAAATGAAAGGAATGAATGAGGAGAGAGCCGTTGGTTACAATGCCAGTTTCGCTCCGAATGCCATTGTGTGTGGGTCGTGTGCAATGTGTCTGCCTGAGTCAACAGTGACGGGGTGCGGTCACGCATTTAAATAGCGGGGGCCGGGAATATCCCGTCCACAACACGGAGCGCATACCAGAGAGGGCTGATTGGAAACGATGCCACAGGACAATACGTACCGCAGATGGAGCGCAGACAGCGGTAGCTTATTACAGTTGCCCACCCGCACCCACACAGTCCAGATTATATTTATTCTGAAAGTCTCCCTGAATTGAAAAGAGAATTGAAAAGAATTTTAATTCACAGCGAAGAACTCTCGAGTAGCTCTGGACCTAATAGTGGTAGAAATTTCAGCACTTAAGCGTGCTTACTAACTGAACTGATTTGTTTGATCATTTGAAATTTGGTGCTTAGGTGCTAGAACTAATGTCGTATGCCCAAATTATGCATTACTATCGTAGAGAGTAGGAATAAACACATATAAAAATGTAGCTCCTGCTCTAACAGACATATCACATTACTCCCTAGAAATTTACAGTATTGAATTAAGGACTGATAAGTTCTAGAGATGCCGTCGTAATTCTGCATTCGTAAGGACACAAAAATCTTGAAAAGACATTTGAAGTTTCTCAGTACCTCTGCCAGTAAACACTGTATCCACATCCGACCCATGGCTTGGTCAATGAATTCATTCTTGAGCGTACCAGAAGGGAGAAAATGATAGGAAGACAATTTAGAAAAGCAAGAATAAGCGAGAAGGCAGCAGTCCTACCACTTCTCTGCGAAGAGATCGGAAACTCTTATATGCGGAGCAAAAGCTATTCAGAAATCTTCCAAACAAAAAGTCCTATTAGGGTACTGAGGGATTGTCCATGTACTACGTGGCTCGGTCTAGAGGGGGGGGGGGGGGGAAGGGTTGTAGAAAGCTATGCTGCGCTACGTGTGGGGGGAGGGGGAGGGGGAAGGGTTCGGAGCCAAGCCATGCAGCTTATCATTCATATTATTTGTCACATTTAAAATAAAGTGCAGAACTCACAACAGTTTGTGAATATTTATTTCCCGTCATTTCATTATCTCCGTATGTAATTTTTCTGCCAGCATCATCATCAACACTCATTCTATATACCATTTTCTCTAGTGAATTTTTGCTACCAAGATTCTACACCACAGGACGGACACCACATTAACACACACACAACTCTTAAACACCCATGCCTTCGACCGGACTCGAACCGGTGACCTTCGGTACGCAGAGCCAATACTCTAGCCCTTACGCTACCGGGGCCGGCAAGAACTTCTGGAATCTATAGGGGGGAGGGGGTTCACAGGAGGCCAAAATGAGGCTACGTATTTAATGGGCGCTCCCTAACTGAGGAATAAAGGGGCAGAGTCCATATCTAGTAAATAAACCGAGACTGGAAGGAAAAAGCGCTTTCGGAGGAAACCGAAGTTTTATAAGAGAACTCCGTATGCAGTATCAAAATGCTGATCTGAACGTAATTCGCATATATCGTATATATTGTTTCTAAAAGGTGTTTTTTTTTTTTTTTTTTTTTTGTCACAAGCCATTATCTTCCTTCATACCTAACCAAAATCGATAAATGAGGTATTATTGTAAATATGAAGTTATCCGCTTTAATTACATCATATTTTAAGTAAGTAATTTTTACAAATTTTCCAAATGACAAGAATCTCAATATTTCTATGTCACGAACCATTTATCTCCCTGGATACCTAGCCGAAATCGATAAATGAAGTATCATCTTAAAGATCATAATCTCCACTTTGGTGAAATTATATATTACGAAAGGAATTTTTCGGAATCGGACCTTTAAAGGGCAAAAGTATCAATATTTCTAAAACGCGTCTATGTGTTATGAGCAACTTATCTCACTAGATATCTAATCGAGGTGGATGAATGAGGTATCATTTTAAAACTATGGTCTCCGCTTTGGTAAGGAAGGAATTTTTCGGAATTTCAGCCACAAACAGCGATTTTTAGAGATTGAGATCTCCGCTTTGGTCAAATTTTAAGAAAGGATTTTCTCTGAATTTGACCCTTAAAGGGCAAAAGTGTCATTATTTCCGTTAAGTGATTTTTTTGTTACGAGCCATTTATCTCCCTTGATACATAACAGAAATCGATAAATGAGATGTCAATTAAAATATTTTTAAGGTCTTCACTCAGGCAACATTATAAATTAAGAAAGAAATTTTTCGGAATTTGACCCTTGCAAGACTGTGACAGTTCATAGCCAAGTCGCAAGGAATATGAGTTTTGTTGGCAATATTTATCTCACCCCACTGGCTCATCTGGTTGTAACACGGTGATGGTGTCCAGCGCTAACACGGGATTAGCTGATTAGACTCCTGGAGGTTCTGAAAGAACACTGCTTATATGTTTAAAACCTTTTTTCTAAGAAACGCTTATATATTTCAGGAATAAAATATAACAGTCACTCACTTTCAGAAGTTTCTGGTCTGTGCATTTATTGAAACATAAAGCTTCTTACCTTGAATCTTGTTCACGTGAGTTTATTTGTACCTACCTGGAAAGCATTAAATAATTAATAACATATAAAGCTCTTTCTCTTCGATCGTGGCCACTTCAAACCTCCTTCTGAAATGTACAAAAGGTTAGAAGGAATACTAAAAACTACTAAATCATAACAAATAGTTAGAGATTAAATGATTTTTGCATTTAAGTATTTAATGCACAGCTTTCCTTAAATTCTGTTAGACCCACCGTCCGGTATATTATTTAAATTTATATCGGAAGGTTCCTTACACAACAGATTTTTCACGAGGTAAATAATTTCTCCTTCTCCAAAAAAACCAGAAGACAGTTCTGCTACGACCGCAAATAATCCCTTGAATTTATAACACTTTTCGCTAACGATCCCTAACAATTTCTTTGAATATCACATAAATTGCACAACATTGGAAATTTACGATCTCAAATTACTAAAGTTCTTATCAATTTCTTGCACACTTGTTGCACAATTATAAATTATAAAATCAGTACTTGATGGCTGATTCACAACTTCTAAACTGGAACAGAATTTAAAATAGCAGAATAGACGTGGAAATTTTTAAGTCTCCCCTACGCAATCGCCCATGATAGACGATTAGAAAAGTGACCATCATCGTCGCGATCATGGATTGCTGTCTACACCATCATGATGGTTCCTCTTCACAATCACCCATGACGGGGGATTAGAAAGTGGCCATCATCGTCGCGATCATGAGTTGCTGTCTGTGAATTTTCATTTACTGACTGTTGAAAATGGATGTCAAAGTGATAGCGGCTAGTGGTGTTCACGGATTAATAAGTTACTCTGTATTACGCAATCATAACTTTATAGATTCCTTGAGGTTTTGTTTAAGTTAGGTTTTTGTTTGTTGTGTTGATTGATGGCTGAGTCGTGATATTGAACTCAACCATCGCAAATTCCATTTACGAACCTTGTAACCTCAGAAGGACGTCCGATGTAAATATTATCTGTATTGTTTCGGCTGGTGTTGTAGGAACATTGTAAAGTAATTAATTTAATGAATTAAAATTATGATAAGTACAAATAAAGACTTACGAATCTCTCATCAATCAGATAACTACTATAACGTATTAAAAAAGAAGAAAAGGCAACCGTGTAACTAAAGAAGAAATGACCATAATCTGGAAAATATTAAATAAGTACCAGGCAGAAACGATGCACAAAGAAAAATAACACAGGCTATTCGCTTAGTACATATAACCATTATCGGAATGAGCATCAGAAACAAAAAAAGTCATGTAAAATTGATAGAGGAAGAGAAGATGGCGAATGTTGACTATTCACTGCAACTGAACAACGTGCAGAGCCTCCTATTATTGTGCTAGGTATTAGGCAACTATTGCCTGCGACTTCGTTTTCACTTCTCCGTCCATACACAGACAAACCATGAACAAACAACTAACCGAACTTCTAGCAGATCCACCATCAGAATTTGACAACTTCGATCACATATCATCAAGCGACTTTGAATTGTCTCCATTGGTTCCGAAAAAAGTCATATTTTGGACCTCTGCTGTGCGACAGAATGGTGGGCGATTGTGTGGACACGCCCACGATCATCGGCACGCATTCCTTTGATGTACCGAAAACTAACGGATTACTCACGATTATAGGCGATGATGGCCACTCACAGACGATTATGCCCTCTACACAATAGTGCGTGCGTATAGTCGCCCATCATGGGCGATTGTGTAGAGGAGCCTAAACGATTGCGCAACCGCTAAGTGTCGTCTAACAATTAATTTCGCTGGTATTATTATTGCTTCCCTAACCTGGCACACTTATGTAAACTTAGCTGCTGCTAGCTTCGACGAAAACACCTAATTTGAGTGATTACATTAAAATTACCTTTGATGAATAACTACCATAAAATACCAGAAAACTTACTTACTCCCCGAACAAAACAAAAGACCAACTCAGATAGTAACCGCAAATAACTAGAAGCATACGCTAATCTGACTCACTGCTACAAAAATTAAAACTTTGCTCTGGACCGAAGGTCTGATTCCGATGAAGACTGGTGATGAAAAAGCCACGCTTGGTGACTGCCCCTCTATTTATACTGAAGCATACAGTCCGTGAAGCTCTAGAACCGTCACAAGCTGGAAGAAATTTTCATGATTAAGACTTGGCTGGCAGTGCAGGAGAGGTAGTGTTGCGCAATTAATTGTCACCAGATTGTGCACCAAGCCCTGGGTTAAATCCCAAACCTCTTTTTTTTATGGCTTTACGCCTCGTCGACGTCGATGTCATTAGAGGCGGGAAAGGACTGGGGACAAGGGACGGGAAGGAATGCAGCCATGGTCTTTTTGATGAAAGCATCCTGGGATTCACCTAGAGTGATTTGGGAAAACATGTAAAATCCAAATTTGGATGCGCGGACAGGTATTTGATGCGGCGTCCTCCCGAATGACAGGCGAGATCGTTAACCACTCACCGGCCTCCGCAATGCTTATGGAGTGATTGCATACGACACTGTTGATGGTGATTTGTCTGTGGGTTGGGAGTGGAAGAATGAATATCAATCACAATAACAAACTTCCATAAATTCAGTACGAGACTATATAAAAATATTAAGGCTATTATTTATCTAATCATCTTAAACTATCAAAATAAGCCCGCAATTGAACGTTACAAAACCTCAGTATTAATGGACACGTGTACACAAACTATTGTCACTTGTGATCCTTTGGGTTTACTTTACATGACTGTAGTGCACCGGTTCGTGGGGAGCAGAAGGGAAGGAAAACTTTTTTTTGTTGAAATTAATTTTTCCATTTACACCCATTAGCATAATTTATCGATAAAAGGAATAAGGAAGAGGAAAGAAGATGATGTTATAGGTTAAGTCAGAAGAATGATAGAGATATTACTGATAGATTAAAATTCATGATAATCATTTTGACCATGTTGGTGATTCAGAGGACAGGTATTCAAACTTCAGCATCTTTTCAGATATGGCTTAAACAGGAACAGCATATATTCATTGTATTGATAACTATTCTAACGGTGAAGTGGTTTCAACTGTCATGAAAATATTGTTGAAGAGTGGTACGTACAAGCTGTTAGTAGAGGAAAGGCCAGCATGCTGTATTTTGTGTGACGTCGGTTTTGAGATGGCAGGTAACCGGAATATCCCGCCACCCGCTGGACGCCGATAACGAACTAATGCGGACAGCCTTCATTACCGCCTGCGACCCGTCGGCCGTCGTTAGCTTGGCCGCAGCACACTTGACTTGGGACCAGGGATCAGCTCGCAGAGCCTCTTTAATCAACTTGTCTGCTGGGGTCAACGCTCACGACCTACTGAAACGAATTACGACGTCCACCAACCAACAGCCCCTGCCAAGTCCACTCCCTAGAGCGCAGGGTTCCAGTACTTCATTAGCATTCTTTACCGGATTATGTGTACTAGAAGATACAAATATTTATTTTTATTTCATCATATACCTATAGATCTTTGACACTAAAAAAGCTTTTTTTTTAAAAAAAATAAATTTAAAGCAGCTGGATATTGTCCAGAATTAATACTGCATTTCTCTAAAAACTCTTTGTGGAGAATCAATAAATTTGAACAACTTTTTGCAGTTAGTCACATGTTTTAAGTTTTTAGGATGCTGACAGCGAAAAATCTCGGAACGATCTTACCCCGTGGAACTCGAAATCTTCTAATTAAATGCTTCTTTATCCAGTGACAGGTTAACAATTTTTGGTTCTTTTAATTTAAGGCTAAAGCAGAAAAAAATTATACGTTATTAGTGTAGACAAACGAGCTCCCCACTAAGCGGAATGTTTGAACTTTATTTTAAAAACATAATGTTAACCCAAAAATTATACATTTCATAAAAACAGATACAAACTAAAAGAGTACGATGCAGTTTTGTAGTCACTTAGCATAACATGTGAAACTCATTACAGTAACGTTTAACCTACTACGTCTGAGAACTAAATTCGCTGGTAGGCAGTGTACCAAGCGTACTGTGCACTGGCAATGCTGGTGAGGAAAAGTACATGGTTGTGACAATCGTACTTCTCATAGTCCGACAGACAGAATCTTACAGAGTACATAGAAAACATGTGAAAGAGACAAATGGAAAAGAATGAGTTAGAAGAAAGTCTGTTTGACAACCTCTGGTCGCGATGATTTCCTTGAAACAATTACAATAGCGGTAGCTCCAAACGAAAACTGTTTTGAACTGTTTCCAATCTAACTCACATCTGGATGTTAACTTTCCGGGTAGGGGCCATGTCAATTGGTGTGTCTGAGAAATGTACTGTACAGCTGAAGAAACAAAGCGACCAAATTTGCCGTAACGTAACAGAGCTACTGTATGTCGCCGAAAACAAAATCAGTTTGTAACACCACAGCGAGAATTACGTAAATATTTGCAGTAAAAGTCGGTATTAATTTGTAAGTAAATATCGATATGTTTTGGGATGTCCGATATCGCAGGCGCGATGTAGAATATCGCGGATTTTTTTTTTCAGTTGTTGTTCAGTAGCGGGAGAGTTGTTGCAAGATGGCAGAAGTTGTGGTTCAGTAGCGGGACAGTGTGAACAAATTCTAGAATAAATCGTAATCAGCAAACACCGCGGCGTATCTATCGAGATATGTAGTAAGGATACAGTGTGGAGAGTGAAGTAATGCAGTGTGTGATCGGTAGGAAAAACGAAGACGGAGTTTGTAAGTGAACATGGCTGTTGAACTACGATATTGTTTAACCTGCACGAGTGTGGAACAGAATTGTGAAATTGTACGAAAGTAGTGACTTACTGTTAGAACTATCTTACCGAACGTGTGTCTAAAGATTAAATTTCGTCTGGTGGCTTGCGTTTGGCGGGAAGTGTTTATGGGCAATAAAACATTGTAAGCTTTGACGAACACGAGTACAATAACTTTTTTAAGTAGATGGCCTGTATAACCTTTCCTTTAGCAGCAAACACCTGACTGGCGGCCGTGTCTAATAGAATGTATTAAATGTATAGTAGCTGCTACAACTACAAATACTAGAACTTTAATTCCAAAATACCCACAACTGCTGATTTGGTTGTCACAAGTTCCTTAGTCTTTGTCAGACTGTGACATTTTGTCAAATAGTGATTTGTACCAATGATACGCTATCTGGCAACACAGTAGAAGTTCCATCGCAGACATCTATTGCGCATAGGTTACACTAAGAGTGAAAAGGGCTATTAAAGAAAAAGAATGTAATTAGTCTATTTAATTTTATGGAATTAATTACTCTATTTAGAGACTGAAAGTGATGAATGAGAGTTTTTCAGTGGTAAATGTTTCATGAAGGCAAATAGCTCAACCTCAGAGTCGTTAACGTATGCAGTTTTTCCAATAAATGAAAAAGAAACAAATAAATGTTGCAGAACCAAGTAGAGATGAAATTGTGGGAATTCGAATCAAAGATTTTTGAAAACGAGGGCCCAGTGACTGAATTCTTGCCACCTCCTTTTTAATTTATCAGAAAAGAATACTTCTAAGCTCGAAAAATACATTTAAATCAGAACAACTAGCTTTAAGGACTACTGACAACAAAAAGAAATGACGAGTACAGTTCTCTTCATTTATGACTGCTTTGTACATGGTAAAATTCATTTTGCGACATTATGCACTCATAGAATAAATACAGGGTGTTTCAAAAAGAATATACGTATTTCGAATGCATATATTTATTAAACTGTAAGACATACGAATATGAAACTTTACACACATATTTACGAACCTCTTAAGTTCAGATCACAGATCTTCAACATGTCTTCCATCAGCAACATGAACAATATCACATCGATACTCAAATTCCTCCCATACTCGGCCAAGCATGTCTTTCGTCAATGATGTTACGGCAGTACGGATCCGGTTCCTCAAGGTTCTGTGGTAGTGGTGGTACATAAACGTTGTCTTTAATGAAACCCCACAGGAAGAAGTCACAGGGTGTCAAATCCGGTGACCGTGGAGCCCAGCTGATGCATGCTAAGTCGCCAGCTCCTTGACGACCAATCCAATGGTTCGGTAGAGTTTCATTCAGATATTCACGCACTTGGCGACTCCAGTGAGGGGGTGCCCCGTCTTGTTGAAAAATGAAGTTGTCTTGGTGCAGCCTCGGAAACAAGCAGTTTTGTAACATAGCGAGATACTGCTGACCGTTAACCGTGTTTCCATCAAAGAAGAATGGGCCGTAAACAGATGATTGGGATATCGCACAAAACACATTGACTTTAGGCGAATCTCGTACATGTTCAATGACTGCATGTGGGTTCTGTAGACCCCAAATTCGAACATAGTGTTTGTTTACCTGACCACTAACATGGAAAACGATGCGTTGTGCGAAAGTGTTATCATAGTCAATAGCATCATTAATCTCGTTACAAAATGCCACACGTTTCCGTTTGTCATCAGGACGCAGAGCTTGTAACAACTGTAACTTATACGGCTTCATAACCAACAGACGTCTCAAAACACGCCAAATTGTTGTTGTAGGTAGTTGTAACTCCCGACTGGCACGACGAGTTGATTTTGAAGGACTACGTTGGGAAAGCAGTTTGAATTCGTGCAACATGTGCCTCAGAAACAGGAGGGCGGCCAGGACTCTTTCCTGTACATACATATCCGGTATCTACAAACTGTCGATACCATCTACGAATGTTCCACCCATTCGGAGGATGCATTTGGTACCTCAACCTGAAACGTCTTTGCACTGTAATCACGGAATTGCACTTCGCAAACTCGATAACACAAAATGATTTCTGCTGTGGAGTAGCCATTTTAAACATATGACGGTTACCAAGAATAACACAAGACGACTGACATCTAGCGCCTATTAAATAAACTAGACTATGTATTCGTTTCTCCAATAGCCGAGCCGGGACGCAGCGATCGATAGTTTGGACAAAAGAATACTTTGTAATACGTATATATTTTTTGAAACACCCTGTATTAAAGGAGTGCTAATGATTAAATTATGAACATTCTCAAGCGCAACATCAGTGAATCTTCCGCGTTTAAAAATTCATCATTAAAAAAATTAAATAAAGTTCTTGTGAACGTTGGAGCGATTTGAGAGTTTGCTCCCCTATAAAATAATAACACAGTTCCATGATACACAATAAAATGACATATTGGATCTTATTATGTTACTGTTCGTCGGGTTGTGACACGGTTAATTTTTGTGGCCTTTTTCTTTATTATTTGAAGTGAGCTCCATACCATCAGAACTGCTTTTACGTCCTGCAGCAAGACATCACGCAATCCGTTCGACTTTCCAATAACTTCTTCACCACGCTCTGCTTTTGGTTCTACTCTCCAATTTATAAAATATGATTCATCGACACTACCATTTTTTATTCAAAAGAATCCCATTAACTATCTGAGATTAGCTATACCTGGTCAAAAGTTACTTTTCAACTGTCGATGCTTTTTGAAAATGTCGCAACTCAAAGGGAATTTCGTCGAAGTCTGACCCCAGATGCCTGTTAAAAATAATGACCAACCCGATAACGTTAATCAATTTGTGGTATAGGGAGATTAGGGTTCTTGTACGGTAACGCCACTCTTTTTATTATCCTACCTCTGGCTCACTCCTATACCGAGACTGGATCACATTCTTCTAGTTACATCAATTAATCTACAAACGTGGAGTAAAGGTCATTCGTCGGATTTCCGTTTTGCTAAATGATGTAAAACATTGATGCCTAAATCTGTATCACGATATTCAACAGGACATCCTGGTTACACGCCATGTTCGAATTAGTTTTCTACTTGCCCCTTCCACTTTTTGTTTTTAAGGCGCGTGTTGTTTTATTGTCTTGTGTAACATTTACTAGTAAAATAGCGTGTAGCTGGTCGCTACGTGGAGTGCAATTTCTTGTGAACTGTCTGTAAACTGTTGTGATAAATGTTATTTTCTTGTTTAAATGTGGAGTTAGTGAGATGGAAACCGGGCACCGTCCCAAAATTCGATTAAAGTAAAGTCACCTAAAAACAGTAATCAGGGTGAGTCTTCAGCCCAGATATTTGAAACTGGACACGTTGTACATCACCAGGTTCATTTATGCGGTGCTTTACGGAGCATCTCATATAGTCCTTACAACCCGTAAATACGTTATTAGCTGAATCTGTTGTTTTCCTTCCTGTTTAAGTTGTTAGCAATGAAATGATTGCATTCACCTAACAGTTGCGGATACGTTTACCAGTTTAGTTTAATTTTATTGCGATGAAGCGCACGTTCCGGTGGCAATTTCCCTACGCACCCATTTTATCCATTTCCTGCACCACCCACTATCACCCTCTACGAATTTCAACTCTAAATTCTTTCAGTGGTTTTGTTAAATTACCCTTCATTTCACTTGGTAATTTATTCCAATGTCTGACCCCTTAGCCACGAAAGAAAATCTTCCCGCACCCTTATGCATAAAATGGAGTGCTAGCTTGTAGGCATGGTAATATTTACAAGAGATGCCACGAATATTCGGCTACTATTCGGTATTCGGCCACTTTTTTTCCATATTCGGTATTCGGCCGAATAGTACGCAACATTCGGCCGAATCGTGAAAAAGAAAAATCATGAAAAAAGAAAACTCACATATTACCCAAAAATGTATTTATTTTAATTCCAAATTATTACATTTAATACTTAAAATCTACCAGCGGTAAGTTGTGATTTATGAAAATAATTTTTTCAGTATTTTTTGATAAAAACAGTTGCGCTTTTCCTCATAAACTAAACATGCTTCTGAAAATAGACTCTCACTATATACCGTACTGCCAGGAGACGATAAGTACATTATAGCGAATTCCGTCAGTCGTGGATACTTTTCAGCGTTTGCTGACTATCACTTGCAAGGGTCTGCCGTCCGATGTAGGTGAACAATTTTCAAATAAAAATCAATCTCATTTGCAATAACACTTTTCTTCTCCACATCATCACCATTTTGCATATTTTCAGTAGCAACTTCCTCAAAACAGTTCCTGAAACTTTCATGTATTTCAGTGGTTTCATCATTTTTATTAATATGTCTTTTCTTACTACGCGGAGGAGAATCATTACCGCAACTAATAGAATATTCACAATCAATTTTCAGAGCTTCTGAAAGAATTTTTTGTTTTGCTCTTTGCGTTTGAAGCAATCCGAGAAAACTGGTTTTGAAACGCGAGTCAAGAAAAGTGACAACCAGATACTTTTCATTTTCATCAAACTTGAACCGTGTTTCAATCTCAGCTTGTAGTGAAGTTATCAGTCTCAATAAATTTGGTGTTCTATATGCAGTTTCTTTCTTCCCCAGGTATTTCAACAATGTGACGATATGTGGAATCACTTCAGAGATGCAGGAAATACCTGAGCTGGTTATTCTCGTAATCTCCTCGAGCGGCTTCAGGGGCTTGATACATTGTTCCGCGAAAGCTACACACTACACATTTTTGCCGAACATTCGGCTGCCGAATATTCGGCGCTTCGGCCGAGAGCGTGGCCGAATATTCGGGGTGGTTGAAAACGAAACTACAAGTGACCACAACTTGATTCTGTTTGATCTGGCCAAAGGTAGGTTGCAAATCAATGAAATTAACGACACAAGGAAAAAATATAACTTACGTAGGGCAGATTGGGCAAGACTAAGAGATGAATTCCGTCTACCAGTGGATCTATTGGAAGGTAATGATGTAGATGTCATAGCAAGAGGGATCACGCGTGAAATTCAGCGCGTAATGAAAATAGCCATTCCCCTCAAAAGACCAGCGAATACTACAGACATACCGTGGAGCGACTGACTGCAAGAACTACGATCGGAGATGAGGAAGGCGAGAAAAGAGTACCAACGGTGCATGATTGCTGCCGATAGGTGCTTGCTTCTCGATAGATACAGGGAGAGGAAGACTGCCTTTAAAGAGCTGCTAATAAAAACAAAGCAGCAGAGTTGGGAGGCTTATGTAAACGCTAATTTAAAGTCAGATCCCTGGGGCGTCCCCTACAAGATCGCAGCTAGCAAATTGAGACCACCGACTACACTATCAACCGTAAGAAGGGCAGACGGGACCATGACGGCCAATTGGAGCGCAACAGCTGAGGAACTGTTAAAAGTACTATTACCCGACGATGAGGCAGTAGGTGAAAGTTTAGAGCAAGAAAATCTCCGTAAAGGTCATAATGAAATTTATACCTCAGATACTTTAGCGGATGATGTGACACCAGACGAAGTAATTAAAGCGATTAACGCCATGTCGCGGAAAAAGACACCTGGACCGGACGGAATCGCTGCTGAAGTGCTCCAGGCATTAGTGGTCCAGTTGGCTTCACCACTCTGCATACTGTTTAATAAATGCCTTCAGCAAGGCAGGGTTCCAAATATCTGGAAGCAGAGTGAAGTGGTGATCCTATGGAAGGGGAACGACAAGGATCCATTAAATCCTAAATCCTATCGGCCGATCTGTCTACTAAATGTGCTTGGAAAAGTGCAGGAAAAAATTTTAGTATGGAAACTACAGGAACACAGGAAAAAGTATGGTATGAGTGTACATCAGTTTGGTTTCAGAGCGGGTAGGTCGACCGACGATGCCATAAATAAGGCCGTGCATCTAGTGAAAAGTAGTAATAGCAAGTATGTAATAGCTATCGCCGTCGACATTGCTGGAGCATTCGATAACTTATGGTGGCCGGCTCTTTTTAGCCGCCTGCGAGAAATAGGAATTCCTAGTAACCTCTATGGAACGTTCCGCGACTACTGTAAAAACCGATTTGCCAAACTGAGATGTCCACGAGTGAAAATAGAGAAAAAATTAACTAAAGGCTGTCCGCAAGGATCGGTGTGTGGACCAGTGTTCTGGGACGTAACATTCGAAATGGCCATAGAAAGCATGATTGGGCAAGAAGGACTCCTGGGGCTTGTTGCCTTCGCGGATGACCTTCTACTGCTGATACAAGGCGGAACAAGGGACGAAGTAGAGGCTAGAAGCAGAATGGCATTAAGACATTTACAAAACTGGTGCTCCAAAGTGAAATTAACCCTTGCACCTCACAAGACTCAATTCATGGTTCTCAGTGGCCGCCCCAAGCGAAATCCAATAATAAAAGTTAACGACGTCTCCATAAAAAGAGTTAGAACTTGTAAATACCTGGGAGTCACGCTAGATGAGCGACTAAATTTTACTGACCATATAACGGAGGTGTGCAGTCGTGCCAAAATAGTGATGAACAAACTGATCAGTATTGGGCAAAGAAGATTTCATCTTCCAACGTCCATAATAAGGAGGTATCACGACAGTATATTATCCTCGATTGTGGGATATGCTGCTAGCAGTTGGGCGCATAAGTTACGACAAGTTAAACCTCGCCAGGCACTAAGAAGCGTACAAAGAAGCATACTGATAAGATTAAGTGGTGCATATAGCACAACAGCGACCGACTCTCTGCTGGTTGCGTTGGGCGTTTGGCCACTTGACCTAGAAGTTAGAAAGAGAGGGGCACACTATTGGCTACGAACCGGTGACGCCGAAAAAGTAGAACAAATTTTAGGAAGACCGGTTACAGAAGCACGGGAGATAAAAACAGTCTTGATGGAAGAATGGCAACAACAGTGGTCGCGTAGTACGACTGGCAGGAGAACCTACAATATTTGGCCAACAATTCAAGAGAGATTAAACCTTCGTCACCTGGATCCGTCAACCGGACTTGTTCATTACATCACTGGACACGGGCCATATCCCAGCCTAAGTAGTGCCTGAAGGGGGCTGTGAGCCAGAACCCCGGACCAAAACACCCCCGTGGTTAATTGATTTTAATTGATTTTAATTGATTTTAATTGATTTTAATTGATTTTAATTGATTTTAATTGAGTCTAATTGATTTTAATTAATTTTAATTGAATTGCGGGGAGCCTTAATTGATTTTAATTAATGCTAATTGAATTGCGGGGAGGGGGTCTCACATCTGTAACCTCAGATTGACCTTATTATTTCCTTATGGACCTGTGTGTGAGCCCACTTTTTCCCCCCATGGCGGGGAGCCTTAATTGATTTTAATTGAATTGCGGGGAGGGGGTCTCACATCTGTAACCTCAGATTGATCTTATTATTTCCTTATGTACAGCGGTCAGCGGACAGTTTTTTCCCCATGTATTCTTATGGAGGATGGAGTGAGCCCACTTTTTCCCCCCATGGCGGGGAGCCTTAATTGATTTTAATTGAATTGCGGGGAGGGGGTCTCACATCTGTAACCTCAGATTGATCTTATTATTTCCTTATGTACAGCGGTCAGCGGACAGTTTTTTCCCCATGTATTCTTATGGAGGATGGAGTGAGCCCACTTTTTCCCCCATGGCGGGGAGCCTTAATTGATTTTAATTGAATTGCGGGGAGGGGGTCTCACATCTGTAATCTCAGATTGATCTTATTATTTCCTTATGTACAGCGGTCAGCGGACAGTTTTTTCCCCATGTATTCTTATGGACCTGTCTTTGCAGACAGTTTGGAGCGGAGAGGAACTAGGGGAGTTTAATTGAATGCGGGTCCGTAATTGAATGCGCCACACCCTAATTATCGCTCCCCACGCAGCTGCAGGATGCGGGTTCGTAATTGAATGTGCACAGCTGCGCTCCCCTCCGGAAGCCATCAATTATTGCTCCCCTCCGGAAGCCATCAATTATCGCTCCCCACGCAGCTGCAGGATGCGGGTCCGTAATTGAATGAGCACAGCTGCACCACACTCGAATTATCGCTCCCCACGCAGCTGCAGGATGCGGGTCCGTAATTGAATGAGCACAGCTGCACCACACTCGAATTATCGCTCCCCACGCAGCTGCATGATGCGGGTTCGTAATTGAATGAGCACAGCTGCACCACACTCGAATTATCGCTCCCCTCGCAGCTGCATGATGGGGGTTCGTAATTGAATACACACAGCTGCGCCACTACATTCATCATCGTGGGCACAGTCTTCCCACACCAATTCTCCATTGGCTCCAGACGCGTGTATAAATAGGGCTGAGACCCCCCTTCTGCCATCCAGTCTTCTCTGAGTCGTCCGAGCTGAAAACTTCAATCATCGCAATGTCTTCTGAGGATCTTAGCTTATTCAGCGATATTGGTAAGTAAATTATTGTTATTTAACTTGTTTTCTGGCTGTTTTAAATTCTTTCACATATACTGATGAGCTTTTTTTTTCTGCTTCAGACATTGATGAAATTCTCGCTGAGGATGATTTCGGTAATGATAATATTTTTTTAACGTAACTATATTTATGAAAATGTATAGTGCTGAAGCAGTAGTCTATATTATTAATTTATTTGTTCGCAGGTGATTTGGATATTTCATTCAGCGACCTTTTTTATTTCAGTACGTATTTATCTATAGATTATTTTTTTTCCATGTCTTTATAACTATTGCTAATACATTTTTTTTCTTTTTCAGATGAAGCATCACGCCCAGAGAAGCGTAAGGGAAATTCTCAAGAAATAAGTAGCCCAAAAAGAGCTTGTGATTCCTCACAATGGAGCATGCTCCCAAATATTGACGTGGATGTGCCGCAGAGCATGTCACCACCACATAGCATGCCGCCAACTCCGCCACCACAATGGGTTCTTCCACAACCACCAGCACACTGGAATATCGGTAAGTCCAGTACATCAGTAATTTACCTATATTATTTTATGCTTACAAAATTATGTTTTTCATGATACTAAAACATTTTTCTTCTTTTTATGTTTCAGAGGGGGCGGTCGGACACCAGGACAACGAGGCAGTTCCGCCACCAATATGGCGACCATGGGAGACGTCAGGACTTAGCCGACCGCCCGCCACAGCAGCAGCACCTCGCCTGCCCAGCCGCCCATCGCCGGGCCCAAGTCGACCACAGCCGGGGCCCAGCCGACAGTATGCCGGTCCATCGCCGGGCCCAAGTCGACCACAGCCGGGACCCAGCCGACAGTATGCCGGTCCATCGCCGGGCCCAAGTCGACCACAGCCGGGACCCAGCCGACAGTATGCCGGTCCATCGCCGGGGTCAAGCCGCCACTTCAACAGCCCATCGCCGGGACCCAGCCGCCACTTCAACAACCCATCGCCCGGCTCCAGCCGGCAGTATGCCAGCCCTTCGCCCGGCTCCAGCCGGCAGTATGCCAGCCCTTCGCCCGGCTCCAGCCGCCAGTATGCCGGTGCAGGGGCAGCCTTATGCAGTCATGATCATGCAGCAACGATAGGTGAGTCAGCAGTATCGCGCTTAGTCCTTGAAGACAGGCTTAGTGCATTTAAAAATAGAATTTATTCCGGGACAATTTCAAATTCCCAAAATTTCATTGATCCAATGAATTTCATTGATGCTTGCTTTAAACTTGTTGCCGGTAAAGTTCGCGAAATTGTGGATAATCGGTCCTCCCCATCTGTAAAGGTGCAGGTTGGACTGATTAACACATATAAAATACAGAAGGAAATGATTTTGGAAACCGCCCGTATGTGCTTTTTAACTAAAATGCGTGAAGTCACAACAAGCACTTGCCTGTCGGATTGGTATGAAAAATATGTGAAGTCGGAGCTCAGAGTAAAATTGTGTGAGTTTCAAGAAAGGACAAGTGGCAAAACTCTCGATAGAATAGAATCCCTCGACATTAGTATTTCTCATTTTCAACCTTTCTATCGTGGGTCTTCCTATATTGCTCTGCCACTTGATATCTGTAGAAAGAAGGCCGTCATCAATGTTGAAAACAAGAATGACGAGTTGTGCTTTCTATGGACAATTCTTGCATATCACGTAAAGGCGCTTAAAAAAACATGGTGACAAGGTTAGCATATATAAGAAAGTACGTTCACTCTACCCCCTCGATTTTTCAGGTATTGAGTTTCCGGTAAAACTCTCTGACATTTCTAAATTTGAGAGGCAAAATCCAGACTATTCTGTAAATGTTTTCGGTCTGGATGAAGTTAAAGGTAAACATGTAGTTTCCGGGGCCCTCCATCACACTGCAGACAAACGCGTTCACCACATAAACATGTTGATTGATTACCGACGGCAGTGGGAAAAAATTCCATTACTGTTGGATTCACAACTTGTCGGCGTTAGTCAAGTCTTCTTTAAGTTTGCATAAGTGTGCTATATTTATTTGTGACAGATGTCTGCAACATTTTGGACGCAAAGATCTCCTGGACCGCCACGAGATTGACTGTGCAAGGGTTGATCCTGTAAGAGTGGATTTACCCGGCGACGACGATAAAACTTTAAAGTTTAAGGATTTTGTGCACCAAGAGCGTGTACCCGTCGTCGTTTACGCGGACTTTGAAAGTTTATTGCTACCTTATGATTCTTGCAGTCCCCCACCCAACGCCTCTCACACTACTTTGGTCCAGAAACATATCCCTTTCGCTGCCGCATACCAGGTCGTTTGTCCACGCGTTCCTAGTCTGTCGCGTTTCAACTCCTTCAGGGGAAAAAATCCTGAAAAATGGCTTGTTGACGAACTCGTCAAACTTGCCAAGAAAGTTGATAAAATTTACAAGAGGTGCATTCCTCTTGTAATGACAGACGAGCAAGAAGCAAAGTTTGCTGATGCTACGGTATGCCACATCTGCGAGAAAGACATTGAACCGGGGACTGTCAAGGTCCGCGATCATTGTCATATCACAGGTGAATTTAGGGGGGCTGCACATAATGATTGCAATTTGCAGTATAAGACTAAAAAGTACATACCCATTTTCTTTCACAATCTTTCTGGGTATGATGCTCATTTCATTGTAATGGCATTAGTCAAAACTCGATTCCGAAGGAATGGACGTGCTTCCCATCAACACAGAACGTTATATTTCTTTTTCGAAAAAGATTGAATACACTTCAATCACGTTAAGGTTTCTGGACTCATACCGGTTCATGCAGCTCCCATTAGACAAACTGGTTGGAACCCTTGAGGACGACGACATGGACATTACTAGTGCTCATTTCACCGACCCCGAGAAGTTCCAATTAGTTAAACGGAAAGGTGTCTTCCCTTACGAATACATGGATTCGTGGGATAAGCTCACCGAGGCCACGCTTCCTCCAAAATCAAAATTCTACAGTTCGTTGTCGGAGTCACACATTTCTGATGAAGATTACGAACACGCGACAAAGGTGTGGCGGACTTTCCAGATCAAGACTTTGGGCGAATATGCAAGTCTGTACATGGACACAGATGTGCGGTTACTTGCAGATCTGTTTGAGAAATTTAGGAGTGTATGTTTGGGGAAGTACACCCTGGACCCCGCCCACTATTTCACATCCCCAGGCCTTTCGTGGCAGGCTATGTTAAGGAGCACGCGTGTCGAACTGGACCTTCTGACGGATATCGACATGCTGCTCTTTTTCGAACGAGGTATTCGCGGAGGTATTTGCCAGTGCGTCCACAGGTATGCGAAGGCAAATAACCGGTACATGCCGGAGTACAACCGCGAGGCGTCTGAAGATTTTATAATGTACTTCGACGTAAACAATCTTTACGGCTGGGCCATGTCGGAGTATCTACCCTCTGGTGGGTTTCAATGGCTTTCGGCTAAAGAGATTGCTAGCATAGATTTCATGAGCGTTGCAGCTGACTCACCTAGGGGGTTCGTATTGGAGGTAGACCTTACGATTCCTCAGGATAAACACGACGTTTTAGCAGACCTACCGCCATGTCCAGACCACAAAGCCCCAGAAGGTTCTACCCTCCCCAAGCTGATGACCACACTGGAGAACAAGGTACGGTATGTTCTCCATTACCGAGTCCTCCAGCAATGTGTAGGCTTGGGGCTGCAGGTGACCGAAATACACCGGGTAATATCTTTCAATCAGTCACCGTGGTTGAAAGAATACATATCTCTCAATACGTGTTCTCGCCGTGACGCCAAAACAGATTTCGAGAGAGATTTTTACAAACTGATGAACAATTCAATTTTCGGCAAGACTATGGAGAACATTCGAAAACACCGCGACGTGAAATTGTGTACAGGTTGGGTGGGCCGCCGCGGTGCCCGCAAACACATAGCTTCACCACACTTTAAGCAAGTAACAGTTTTCAACGAGGACTTTGTGGCCGTGGAGATGGCGAAAGCTAGGATAGTTTTTAATAAACCCGTGTATGTCGGAATGTGCATTCTTGACCTGTCTAAACTGAGGATGTACAGATTTCATTATGAATTTGCCATTCCTCAGTTTAGAAGCCCTAAATTGCTATATATGGATACAGACAGCTTCATCTACTTGGTGCGGAACTGCGATCCATATGAAGTGATGCGACGCAACAGGGAGGAGTTCGACACGTCTGGGTATAGCACCGGCAACCGTTATGGGATAGAGTCCCACAATGAAAAGGTTGTCGGTGTTATGAAGGACGAAGCGAATGGCACCCTGATTGCGGAGTTTGCGGGGTTAAGGGCAAAAATGTATGCATTCCGGCTCGAGACAGACCAGACCTCTAGACGGGCTAAAGGTTTGGCTGGCTCAGTCACTCGAAAGCTGCAGATGGAGGATTACATAAATTGCCTCCATGGTGAAACACCCAGGTGCCATCTGCAGCAAAGGATCACATCAACCCTTCATGTTGTAAATACTGTACAAATATCCAAACTGGGTCTGTCTAGAACGGACGATAAGCGGTATATTTTCCCCGACGGGATAGAGACCCTCCCGTGGGGGCACAAGTCTGTAAATAATGTGTGAATGTTTTGTAAATATACCGCTTATCCGTGTTTCTAGTTTGTAAATATGTATCAATTTTGTAAATATGTAGATAAGTTAGGACTCTGTAGATATTTTATCAAGTTAGGACGCTGCTGTTAATATTTTTTTTTTTTTCATTGGCTGCTGAATTCCTTTGTATGACAATTTGTTTGCTGAGCTACATGCTCATTTGCTTTATATTAACGTAATCGGAAAAAAAACATTGTAAAATAGGCTAAGTGTACAGAAGAAATGCTGTACGTAGATTGTAAGGTTGCTGAGCTGTATGCTCTAATAAAATCTTTTTCATTGGCTGCTGGGGGGTGCTGCTGAATTCCTTTGTATGACAATTTAAGTTTGCTGAGCTACATGCTCATTTGCTTTATATTAACGTAATCGGAAAAAAAAACATTGTAAAATAGACTAAGTGTACATAGATTGTAAGTTTGCTGAGCTGTATGCTCATTTGCATTATATTAACGTAATTGAAGAAAAAAACACACAATTGTTAGAAAAAAAATAAGTTTATTTATTCAGAAAAATGAATTTTTTACATTTTAAATAAATCTTTTTTATGAATCCACGTGTTATGTGATTTATCAAAACCTAACCACTTCACCAAGATCATATTTTTCCTTCTCTTTATCACTCGTTCAACCAAAAATGTACTTGTAAGTTTTGTTAGTTGTAATTCATATCTCTCAATACGTGTTCTCGCCGTGACGCCAAAACAGATTTCGAGAGAGATTTTTACAAACTGATGAACAATTCAATTTTCGGCAAGACTATGGAGAACATTCGAAAACACCGCGACGTGAAATTGTGTACAGGTTGGGTGGGCCGCCGCGGTGCCCGCAAACACATAGCTTCACCACACTTTAAGCAAGTAACAGTTTTCAACGAGGACTTTGTGGCCGTGGAGATGGCGAAAGCTAGGATAGTTTTTAATAAACCCGTGTATGTCGGAATGTGCATTCTTGACCTGTCTAAACTGAGGATGTACAGATTTCATTATGAATTTGCCATTCCTCAGTTTAGAAGCCCTAAATTGCTATATATGGATACAGACAGCTTCATCTACTTGGTGCGGAACTGCGATCCATATGAAGTGATGCGACGCAACAGGGAGGAGTTCGACACGTCTGGGTATAGCACCGGCAACCGTTATGGGATAGAGTCCCACAATGAAAAGGTTGTCGGTGTTATGAAGGACGAAGCGAATGGCACCCTGATTGCGGAGTTTGCTGGGTTAAGGGCAAAAATGTATGCATTCCGGCTCGAGACAGACCAGACCTCTAGACGGGCTAAAGGTTTGGCTGGCTCAGTCACTCGAAAGCTGCAGATGGAGGATTACATAAATTGCCTCCATGGTGAAACACCCAGGTGCCATCTGCAGCAAAGGATCACATCAACCCTTCATGTTGTAAATACTGTACAAATATCCAAACTGGGTCTGTCTAGAACGGACGATAAGCGGTATATTTTCCCCGACGGGATAGAGACCCTCCCGTGGGGGCACAAGTCTGTAAATAATGTGTGAATGTTTTGTAAATATACCGCTTATCCGTGTTTCTAGTTTGTAAATATGTATCAATTTTGTAAATATGTAGATAAGTTAGGACTCTGTAGATATTTTATCAAGTTAGGACGCTGCTGTTAATTTTTTTTTTTTTTCATTGGCTGCTGAATTCCTTTGTATGACAATTTGTTTGCTGAGCTACATGCTCATTATATTAACGTAATCGGAAAAAAAAACATTGTAAAATAGGCTAAGTGTACAGAAGAAATGCTGTACGTAGATTGTAAGGTTGCTGAGCTGTATGCTCTAATAAAATCTTTTTCATTGGCTGCTGGGGGGTGCTGCTGAATTCCTTTGTATGACAATTTGTTTGCTGAGCTACATGCTCATTTGCTTTATATTAACGTAATCGGGGAAAAAAAAAAAACATTGTAAAATAGACTAAGTGTACATAGATTGTAAGTTTGCTGAGCTGTATGCTCATTTGCATTATATTAACGTAATTGAAGAAAAAACACACAATTGTTAGAAAAAAAATAAGTTTATTTATTCAGAAAAATGAATTTTTTACATTTTAAATAAATCTTTTTTATGAATCCACGTGTTATGTGATTTATCAAAACCTAACCACTTCACCAAGATCATATTTTTCCTTCTCTTTATCACTCGTTCAACCAAAAATGTACTTGTAAGTTTTGTTAGTTGTAATTCTTGCTGGTAAAATGCTCCTGCAATATCTTTACCTTGATAGTCTTTAAGTAAATAAGTTACAGGATTTGTTAATTTCACTTTACTGATGGTAAACACTTCAGTTGACCAGTTGGGCAAGTAGCCTTTCTCAAACTTTTCTTTAAATCTACTGATTCTGACATGGTCACCAACTTTGAATTTTGCTGGAGTAGTCATCTTAATATGGCTGTACACTGTTGAAAGAAGTGAATTGTCTTTAACATCACACGGTTTCATCTTGATGGTGCTGTGCCACTTGTTATTGTAATTGTTCATTAATTGAGGAAGAAGTTCAATCCACCGATGTGAACCACGTCTGCTGAATTCTTGCCACATTGCATTCTTGATAGTTCTATTGAGTCGCTCAACTATTGATGCTTTAAGATGAGTATATGTTGAGTAGTGATTAATACCATAACTTGTCATGAGCGATTTAAACTTTGAATTGTAAAACTCTTTTCCGTTGTCAGTCTGTAAATTTTTAGGAACACGATCACCATTAAGTATTTTCTTCATAGCGTCGACAACCACACTAGCCGTTTTGTTCTTGAGAGGTAGAGCCCATGCAAACTTTGAATAAGTATCAATCACCATCAAGATATACTTGTAGCCACTGTTTTTACGAGAATACGGTATCATTTCTACAATATCAGCTTGCCATAGGTCGTCAAGACCTTTGATTATTACCCGGCGTCTTGGGAAATTCCTTCTAGCCGGTCTATGGAGTTCAGCTACAATTTGATCCATGTTACACGATAATGTCTCTCTCACGAAGTTCTTCAATCACCGACAAAATTTCGTTGGAGTGTGCAGTGTGTCCTGCTGATGTTGATGCGGTAAGTAATTTCAATCTTTCAACGAGCTCATTCGGATCGTCCCAATACACATATTCCTTCATGGGAAGAAGACCAGAACCCGACTGATTGTCAAGTTTAGAGATTATGTTTTTATACTTAGTGGTTGTATTTTTCAAAACTTCTCCAGATGGAATAAATTTCACTCTGTGTGCATTCGTGGTGTCTAGTATTTCATAATAACTTTTCAAGTCCATGTTGGTAAATTTTTTGGGTTTTTTTAAGAACAACAGTTCCATTAAGCCTTGAGTTCTTTCATATTCATTTCCATCAATCTGTATAACATCTCCATCTATAATCATAGGAGTATTTCCAATCATTAGCGAATCATTTTTCTTCCGGACACCGTACACCGAATCATAATCTCTTTCACTTCGATTGAGTGACTTCAAGAAATCTTTGATCATACCTGGAGGTTGCTGCTGCTGCTGCTGCTGATGTCGCGGAGGTAAGAAAACATTTTCTATTGTATCCGTCACAGGTCTTAAAGAATCTTTGAAAAATTTCTCAGAGTCGATTTGGCCAGTTTTCAATTCAAGTAACTTGCGTCGAATTGCATTTCGGGCCTTTATGATGCCACGTTTAGTTGTTGTACGTATCCATGTTTAAGCATCGAATGAAGCTTATGAGAGTTTATTGTACTATTTTATACTTGATAGTTAATGTTGCTGTAAATGGTTTGTGGGGTTGAGCATTTGGGATAAAAATAAGATGATCACCTTGCTTCACAAAGTTTATCCTTGCAGTTTTAATCCAATTCACTATTACATCAACCCTGCCCGGTTTGGCTACTGAGAGGATTACACCATTGACGGGAATTTCGTAATAGTTAAGACCTGTCTCTAGAATATACGCACGATCTTCAATCAAATCTGTTACCGCAATAGTTATAACCATGGTAACTACTGTCGATTGTAATTCCTTCAGAAGCATTGCTGCATCGCTGGTTGCCTTGTCAATGTATTGTTTGGATGCAACATCATCGATCGTCGATGGGGTCAGCTACATGTTTGAGTATTCTACCTTGGCAATCCAAATTACCGTCCTTTGTAAGAAGTATGTTTTGAGGTGGGTACACCAAAACTCTCCTGCTCTGTATCGTCGAAGTTCTCCCAAACTTGTCCATGGCTGCAATGATGATAGTACCTAGTGTGCTTGTCTATTTATTTAAAAACGAATCAAACCCGTTGCGGTACCGTCCATGATACATATCACAGTCTTTGTCAATAACTGCAAATCCATGCTTGCTCGCATTCCAACAAGTACCACATAAGTTCTTAAACTCGCTGAACGGCATATCTGTGTTCACGTGGTCATTATAAATGTGTTTGAGATTCATGTCGTCCTGTTTAAAGAGTACAATCAAGTTGGCGTTGTCTCTCACCAGCTGTTTAGGTATACGGCTGTATGTCTGACACAAGTAGAAAGAGTCTACTGACCTATGTCTCCCCATACAAAAGTAATCTCGTATATTATTCTGCTTCTCACACGATACATCGTCAAACACAAACACTGAATTTGGTAGCGCTTCATTACGAACCCGCATCATGCAGCTGCGTGGGGTGCGATAATTCGAGTGTGGTGCAGCTGTGCACATTCAATTACGAACCCGCATCATGCAGCTGCGTGGGGAGCGATAATTCGAGTGTGGTGCAGCTGTGCTCATTCAATTACGGACCCGCATCCTGCAGCTGCGTGGGGAGCGATAATTCGAGTGTGGTGCAGCTGTGCTCATTCAATTACGGACCCGCATCCTGCAGCTGCGTGGGGAGCGATAATTGATGGCTTCCGGAGGGGAGCAATAATTGATGGCTTCCGGAGGGGAGCGCAGCTGTGCACATTCAATTACGAACCCGCATCCTGCAGCTGCGTGGGGAGCGATAATTAGGGTGTGGCGCATTCAATTACGGACCCGCATTCAATTAAACTCCCCTAGCTCCTCGGCTCCCCTCCGCTCCAAACTGTCTGCAAAGACAGGTCCATAAGAATACATGGGGAAAAAACTGTCCGCTGACCGCTGTACATAAGGAAATAATAAGATCAATCTGAGATTACAGATGTGAGACCCCCTCCCCGCAATTCAATTAAAATCAATTAAGGCTCCCCGCCATGGGGGGAAAAAGTGGGCTCACTCCATCCTCCATAAGAATACATGGGGAAAAAACTGTCCGCTGACCGCTGTACATAAGGAAATAATAAGATCAATCTGAGGTTACAGATGTGAGACCCCCTCCCCGCAATTCAATTAAAATCAATTAAGGCTCCCCGCCATGGGGGGAAAAAGTGGGCTCACTCCATCCTCCATAAGAATACATGGGGAAAAAACTGTCCGCTGACCGCTGTACATAAGGAAATAATAAGATCAATCTGAGGTTACAGATGTGAGACCCCCTCCCCGCAATTCAATTAAAATCAATTAAGGCTCCCCGCCATGGGGGGGGGGGGAAAAAGTGGGCTCACACACAGGTCCATAAGGAAATAATAAGGTCAATCTGAGGTTACAGATGTGAGACCCCCTCCCCGCAATTCAATTAGCATTAATTAAAATCAATTAAGGCTCCCCGCAATTCAATTAAAATTAATTAAAATCAATTAGACTCAATTAAAATCAATTAGACTCAATTAAAATCAATTAAAATCAATTAAAATCAATTAACCACGGGGGTGTTTTGGTCCGGGGTTCTGGCTCACAGCCCCCTTCAGGCACTACTAGCCTACTACATAAAAGAGGACTAAAAGACACAAGCTTGTGTGAGTGCGGGGAAGAGGGTACACCCGAACACATCGTCTGGGATTGCACACAAATGGCAGAAGCCAGAAACGAAGGATTTCATGAACTAAGAAACATGAAAACGGAAGACATACTAAAAAATGAGCAACTTTGGCGCAAACTAGACGAAGTGACGCAAAATATATCCAAACTGCAAAAGGAGAGATTCATGCAAAGTTTAGCGACAGCAAGAGGAAGGCCAAGTCAAGCCGACTATGACGTCACAGAGTAACACCCGAGAGCAGCCACAAGCGAATGCGTGTCTAAGCGCTCGATCAGCGAGTCATATATCGTGCTGAAAACGCAACCAGCTGATCTGCGGAGAGGAGTGCTTAAACCATATTAAAGACTTTAAGTGGACCGTTTCGCAGCAACACCACTGGAGATTCTACCTACAAACAAGAACTTGCTGAAGCAACACGTATAAAAGTTTATAGTGAATGTATAAGTTCTTTACTAGTGCTCACATGAACTATAGTCCGATGCATAAAATGTGGTCTGACATTGCAATAACACAAATAATAGATAATAGTTGCAGTCTCGAGCCGCTTCTGAAGTAAAACATTGTTATCTCTTAAAATATGTAAAAATGTTAGTAGTTAGTTAAGAGTAAAAGTTGTAAATTATGTAGCCAATAATCTTAAAATAGGAATTTGTTCAAATATTGAAAATAACAAATACCGGCAGTAGATGTTAAACTAATCTAGTTCACCTGTGAAACGAACAACCTACTAGCCGGATATTAAAGACTCCTTACTTCTGCAATTAGATATATATCATTGAAAATTAGTTCTCACAACCAGTGTTGGAGGTGGCCAGTCTCCCGATGGGCGGCCTTCTCGGTCACTCTGGCTGCCAGAGAGACTGAGAACGTGCGCTATTCCGGGAGATTTGGAATTCGGATTACCGCACCGATACCAATGCTGGAAAATGCTTTCTTAGATGGTAGAGTAGTAGATAGTAGTAATAGTTTAGTAATAGTAGTAGTGGTAGACGTACGAAGTGACATAGTGAAATATTAAAAATTCTAACCATAAAGTGGACAGGAAACTGCAGACACCACACAAAACTAGAAAACTATAATAAATCAATTATGACAAAATGCAGCAAGTTTAGAAAGTTGTAATATATGTTAACAGCGAAACAATTGTATGTATCGTGCCAACAAGAAAAGACTGTACAGATATTGCCAAAGCCATACATAACAAAAACTGAAATAATTCATTGTGAAATTATCTGTTGAAATATCAAATGTAAAACTGTTGTGTTAAATTAAGGCCTATTTTAGTTTCTAGATACTAGGCTGTAAAAAATGTGTGCTAAATAAAAAAAAAAAAAAAAAAAAAAAAAAAAAATATTCGGCAAAATCACTATTCGTGGCATCTCTAATCTTTACCCTTCCATGCACCTCTCTTAATTCTACCACCAATATTTTTGCCCGCTCACACTAATATATGCCTTGTACATTCCAGTGACAGTTTTCACACTTCTCCTGCATTCCAATGAATCCAATTACAGCTTCTGTGTCCTGTTGAGCAATTGTAATGTAATCAACACCAACAATCTCGAAGTATTGCAGTAATAAAGCAAATAGATTTATCAGAACAGACTGAAGTAAACAGGAAAGTTAAATGTTATAAATACAACAGTGCAAACGTTAATTCCGTATGTTATGTAAATGTGCAATAAAAACAACTAAGAGAGGATACTGGAAATAAAGTTTCATGTTAGATCGAACTTTGTTGCTGGAGTATTCATGATCGCGAACAGAAAGGCATTTGTATGGATAAAAAAAGAAGAGAAAAAAGGTTTGAACACTAGCCTACTTCAAAAGTGGACCAAACTCAATTGAATGGTCTCCCCGCCCCCCCAAAATCGACACTAAACTTTCTTAGAGTATCGTATTTCAAAAGCCACAGTATTTATTAGTTCTCGTGAGAATGTCTGAATGCAATGTGATTTTTTTTTCCGTAATATAACAAGTTCAACAATAACTTAAAAGAAAAGATTTCAACTGTTAAAAAACAATAAAGTTCAGGCAAAATAAAATGTTGTCTTGACATTCTATGATTCAATGAATTTGGATGCTGGGGAAAACTACGCGTCAGAGCATAAAAATATTACAAACAGATTTGAGAATTTTTTGGTTTAACTGTAATTCTTTAATATAAAACTAGGACGCAGATTAAAGCGAGTGAACTGAACAAAACAGGAAGTGAAATTATAGCCTAACACGGAGCAACATTTATTCTTCCTAAATGTAGGATAAAATGAATAGTTTGCTGGGGAGTAATTTAAAATTACCCTATTCTTTATTCACTGAAAATAACATCGTTTAATATTCAGACCAGATTGTAGGACAACGTAAATTTTTCCCACGAATTCTGGTTGTTTCCGGATTCGCAATGCAATTACGCCGGAGGAAATGAAATTTCCGCTGCTTACAATAGCAGTGTCTACTGGAGCGATTAAGATCTGATTATAAAATTAGTCTGGAACAAAAGACGAAACGAGTATTGCTGCCGTGCAGGTATATTAATGCGAGGTGCTGGATGCACATTAACTAAGCTACCGAACTAGAAAATTTAGCGGAAAATTTTTGCTCATTCAATCTGTTATGTAGAATTTGGTTTCTTAAATGCTATCTTTACCTCCTGACCCACATGTTTGTTACCATTCTGAATTATATTTAGAAATAGCAGAAACAACATTAGTTGCAGATGGATATGGTGCGTACGGCTTTACTCCATACAACATAAAGTTATTTGTTAGCTCAAATTCTTAGAGTCTCCATTCGGTTCTTGTCGCTTTCAAGTTGGCCGTTTCTGTCATTAAAAATAGACATTACTGACTCGCAGTTATCTAGCACAACGTGACATACTGTCAAATAATATATCACTATGTATATAATGCAGTGTTATGGCTTCCCACAGTGACGTAATTATTTATTAATTATTAAACAATTAACAGTAACACACGTGCCTAGGTTTATTGGAACAGGGTGGTTTGTATAAAAAAAGAACCCACAATTATTTAGTTGGTTACGAAACTAGAAAAATACAAATTTTCATTCAGAGTAAATAATTTACTAATAATCATATATATTATTTCTAATAGGTATTATTTTGTCACAAGCCATTATCTCCCCTCAAACCGAAACCTATGAACGAGGTATCATTTTAAAGCTTATGGTCTCCACTTATGTGGCACTATGTGTTAACAAATGAATTTTTCGGAATTCCACTCTTAAAATGCAAAAATATAATTTTTCTAAACCGCGTTTTTTTCCAGTGAACAATTTATCTCCCTTGTTACATAAACAAAACCACTTTAAACACCAATGTCTTCGGTTTCGTCACATCATATTTTAAGAAAGGAATTTTTCGGAATCCGATAGTTGTAGGTCAAAATTAATATTTCTAAAACTCGTTTTTTTTTTTTTTCGCGAGCCATTTATTTGCCTTGCTATCGAACCGAAATCGGTAAATGTGGTATTATTTTAAAGATTAAAGTCTTCGCTTTGGTAACATTTTATTTTAAGAAAGGAATTTTTCAGAATTCGACTATATTAAAGGGCGAAAGTATTAATGTTTCTACTACGCGTTTTTCTGTCACGAGCCATTTATCACCCTTGATACCTAAACCACATCCATAAACTAGCTATCACTTTAAAGACTAAGGTTTTCGGTTTGGTCACAGCATATTTTAAGAAAGGCTTTTTTTTTTTTTTTTTTTTTTTTTTTTTTTTTTTTTTTTTTGAATTTGACCCTTAGAGGGCAAGAGTGGGATGTAAGAGTTTGGATGACACTATACTAGCCTTTTACAACCAAATATCAACCTCTCCTTCACGTGGTGAACCCTGTTTGCACGGCCGAGGCTCTGGCGACTGAAAAATTCCTGTTATAAGGAGTCACCCACTGCTAGCCAGCGGCCTCCGAAAGGAGGGAGGAAGAGCCGGGAGACGTCCCGGACACCCTCTTGCCCTTGGGGTTGGAAACGGCCCCTAAAGGTGGATGAATCAGCAATGATAAACGGCATGGGGATTCAGAAGGCAACGGGAAACTACCCAAAGGGTATTCTGAGAACATGTAATCCTCTCAAATTACTTATATCATCATGGCTTCTTCCTGGGTAAAATATTCCGGAGATAAAATAGTCTCCCAGTCTGATCTCCGCGTGAGGACTACTCAGGGAGGATTCATCAGAATAGATAGAGTCGGAGCGCGAAATGTTAGAAGTATGAATAGGGCAGGTAGGTGAGAAAACTTAAAAAGGGAGATGGAACGACTTAGTTAGATATCGTCAGGATTAGTGAGATGAAGTGGAAGGATTTACAATATTTCTGGTCTGAGGAACACAGAATAATTGTAACAACAGCTGTCTGTGGATTTACTGGTGTAGGTATTGTAATAAATAAGAGAGTAAGGAAAAAGGTGAGTTATTATGAAGAATTTAGTGACGGGCTTATTTTATATGCCAACGTCACAGGAAGATGACGAAGAAACATACGTCGAAATTGAAAAATTAATCCAATATGTGAAGGCGGAGATAAATCTAATAATCATGTGATTGGAATGCGATAGTGGGAGAAGGAAAAGAGGGGAATACTGTAGGAAGTTTTTGTCTAGGAGAAATAAATGGCCGAGGAAGCAGGTTGGTAGAATTTTGTGAAAGATATAAGCTAGTTGTGGCACACTGTTTAAGAACCATGCAAGAATGATATACACCTGGAAACGTCCTGGCGATACAGAAAGATTATAGATTATATCATGATCAAACAGAGATTCAGGAATCAAGTTCTAGACTGTAAATCGCGAGCAAACATAGACCCTGGCCATAATTTGATAGTAATGAAGAGCAGGCTGAAATTCAAGCGAATAAGGAAGCAGTATAAGCAGAATTGACTGGAAGTGAATAATCTAACACGAAGGAAAAATTTGCAGGAATGGTAGGATTAGGTCTAACAACTAACACTGAAAGGAGCTCAACCGAGGACGAATAGAATGATTTGAACTGAGAAATAATGAAAGCTAGTAAAGAAACATTAGGCCTTAGGGAACAAGCCGCTCAAAAACCTTGGATCACAGAAATTGAAATAAGGTAGTTGGAATTGATGAGATTCCTGCATAACTTCTTAAATCCCTAGTAGAAGAAGGAATCGAAAGATTACTCAAACAGATATCAAAAAGTTATGAAACAGGAGAAATTCAAACTGATTTTAACAAAAATATCGTCTTCACACTTCCGAAGAAAGCACAAGCCAACAAATGTGAGAATTATCGCACCATTAACGCAACATCACATGCTTCAAAATTTCTGAATGGCATGCACAAAATACTGAAGGAAGATTTTGGACTGAATATAAATCAAAGCAAGACTAAAGTGATGCAATGTAGCAGAAATCATACCAATACTAATAGAGTAAATATAAAAATAGGATCGAATGCAATTGGAGAAGTAAGTGAATACTGTTACTTGGGAAGCCAAACTACAACCGACGGCCGAAGCAGGAATGATGTTAAAAGCAGAATAGCACCAGCAAAAAGAGCCTTCATGAAAAAGAGAAACCTTTTAGTTTCAAATTTTGATCTAGGAAATAGAAAAAACTTTTTAAAACTCTATGTGTGGAGCACAGCACTTCACGGTAGCGAAATATGGACTTCCGGTATACCGGAAGGAAGGAAAATTGAAGCATTTGAAATGTGGTGCTACAGAAGAATGCTGAAAATTAAGTGGACAGACAAAGTACAAAATGATCTATTTTTGCAAATGTTAGGTGAGGAAAGAAGTTTGTGGAAGAAACTCACAGAATGAAGAGACAGGCTGGTAGGTCATGTTTTGAGACATGCTGGATTGGTTAATTTGTTAGTGGAGGGAACAGTCGAAGTTAGGAACTGTATATTTGTAACTGTAGAGGAAGACAGAGATTAGAATATATAAAGCAGATAATTGAGGACGTGGATTGAAAGGTATATGTAAAGATGAAGAGGTTAGCACAAGATAGGAAGGGATGGAGGATTGCATCAAACCAGTCGAAAGAGACACGACAACAAAAATGGGCATAAGTATTAATTTTTCTACAACGCGTTTTTCATTAACGAGCCACTTATCTCCCCTGATGAAAAACCGAAATCGATAAATGAAATATCATCTTAAAGATTAACGTCTCCCATTTGGTAACATTATATTTTAAGAAAGGAATTTGATCCTTAAAGGGTAAAAGTATTAATATTTCTCCAACGCGTTTTTCTGTCAGTATCCATTTATCTTTCTTGATACCTACGTGATATCGATAAATGAGGAATTATTTTAAAGAATTGGTAAAATTGTATTTTAAGAATTTTTCCAGATTTTCACCCTTAAACCCTTAAAGGACACAAATGTTATTGTTTCCATATCTTTTTGTTTCGATCACGAGAGATCGACATCTCTTGATACTTAATCGAAATCGCGATATGAGGAATAAATTTAAAGATTAAAGTTTCCGATTTGGTCATGTCATATTTTTAGAAAGAACTTTTCCAAATTCGGCCCTTAAAGGACAAGAATATCATCATTTCTAAAACGTGTGCTTTTTTTTAACCTCACTTTATGCCTAAGCGAACTTGTTAAATAAGGTATCATTTTAAAGACCAAGGTGTCCGCTTTGGTTGCATCATCTTTTATAAATGGATGTTTTTGAATTCAATCCGTGAGGGGCGTAAGTATCAATATTGATTCTACAACTTGTTTTGTTTTATTACGAGCCATTTGTCTCTTTCTATACCTAACCGAAATCGGTAATTAACTTATCGTTTTAAATGTAAGGTCTTCAATTAGGTAAAATCATATGTGATGAAAGAAATTTTCAAGAATTTATCGCTTAAAAGGCAAAAGTAATAACTATGAAGGTAGCGCGTATGAGACAGTTCAGAGCGAAGTGCCTAGGTAACAGCAGAACACATCGCGAAGATATCAATGAACTGTTTTTTATACAATAAGTAGCTTTTCTGATATTTTATCTGTTACGGAAACATTTCTGTTTCGCTATACATTTCCAGTGTAAACACTGTATTCGTGAAATTTTCTCTTATGCTATGATCGCTGCAACACATATCACAGACATATGGATATGCTGTGTGTGTTTTGTTCAGATTGGTTGCATTCTGTTAAGGTAGTGACAGTTTGTCACACATACAGAATGTTTCACATTTTCCTTATCATTTCGTAATGTGTTATATTTATTTTGATGCTTACGATGCGTACACTTTAAACAATTGCTACAAATAAGATGGTTCTACTATTCATTCTATTGCCAGCCGCCACTCACACTACTCCTCGTATTTTATTTGCGAAATTTTCGCATGGGTCATCTAGTACTTAATTAAAGAGATGTGCTTAACTCAGTCATTTCCGGGTTGGTTTTTCTTCGTTGATGATTAAAAGTGATTAGTGTTTGTGATTAGTACAGAAGTTTCGTCAAAGCGGAAAGGTTGAGGTAGTTCGGCTGGATAAGTGAACAGGCGGCGAAAGCTTCGTTGGTGCTTGGCCTATCGTGTGAAGAACCGGATCGTCCAACGCAATACACTGACCATCCGTTGCTCGTAAGGTGTTCGACATCCACAGGAGTATGTTTACTCCCGCCGGGTATATATGCTGTGCTGCCGCCGGTTTCAATATCTTTCTGGTGACATTTTAAAGTAGGAATCCTATTCTTCCGCACATTTAGTCCAAATAGCGTTGCTGAATCTCAGAAACTAATAAGATTGCCGCTAATGAGATGGAATACGTTTCACTTTTATACAATATTTCAAATATCGTTGAAGCTGTATACCAAGGAGTCTGTTCCGAGTAATAAATTTGACAATTACAAGTATAGAATACATAGCGAATCTCGCAGTATCTTTTCTGGTGAAGTGTCTGCCAAACGCTTAAGTCCTTGTATGTGTCTATCTGTTAACCTGAGTTTTTACTCTTTTTAACATTCAATTTTACGTTGACCCCCACCGAGTGTGGTGTGGGAACGTAACGCTCTGGCCTCGCATTCCGGAGGACGCTAGTTTGAATCCCCACCTGGCTATCCAGATTTCGATTTCCCATGCCGGGATGGTTCCTTCAAAATGCCACGGCCAAATTCCTTCCCGTTCCTACCCGCCTCTAATGAACTCGACGACTACAAGGCGTAAACCAATAAAAAGACATTGACCCCAGTTGTCTTGAATGGACAAATGTGATATACATCTATCCCAGGAACTTCACGATGCCTGCTTGGCAAGTGTGACTTTGTCCTCTGAGAGAGCTGAGATCCTTAATTTATTGCCAATCATATGTACGATGAATGATACTCGTTTTTGTTTGGGTTTTCTCAAAAGTTGAAACATTAGGATGTTTATATATGTGTATGTTCCCTGGAGAAAATTCCATCATCAATTCGCATTTGGTTATGGCCTGATTCTTTCAGTTGGATTGTACCAGTTCTATCTATACTGCTGAACTCATATTTTATGTTCTTTACTGTTAAAAGAAATATTGTTGGGTTTCTTGATTTTTTCCAAGCGTGCTGGGTGAGCGGTAACGCTCTGGCCTCGCATTCGGGATGACGCTGATTTGAATCCCCGTCTGGCCATCCAGATTTGGGTTTTCCATGGTTTCACAAAATACTCAAGCACAATGCAGCTATGATTCCTTTAAACGGCTATCGACGAATTCCTTTACTTTCGTTACCCCAGTCTCCTCTCTAATAATCTCGATGTCGGCGAAGCGTAAAGCCATAAAAATAGTGATTTGTCTGATGACTTATTTGTCTAAGGTGCCTGACAGGGGATTAGGTTGAAATTTTTACTATCTCCGAAACTTACATTCATTTAGATGAATCTTTACTTTGTTTGAATGAAATACGTTCTGTTGTTAGTATTTACGTATAACTGTTCGTCTCCTTTAATCATTAGATTTACCGGGTTACGTTAGAGTATCCATGACAGAGGTGGATTGCGAGGGAAGTTTGTACTCTGTTAAGCTATCCTTGGGACAAGCCAAACAACAGTGACACACTCAATTATTTTTTATTCCTCGGTTTGATTTTTCAGTAATTTCATGTTAAAAATGCATTCCGTTTTGCTGCCAAACTTTTAAAATATTTATTAATTTGGAGCAAAAATTCTTTATCAGAACACGAAATAAGTATAATTTGGATTGCCTGATGTGTAGATAACTGGATATGTGGTAGTACCCAGCAATGTTATTCACTCATTATTTACTTTTTATTCGCATAAATTTGTTTTCTCCATCACAGCATTTTTAATTGGTTCTTATTACAATATGCTGAATGCTTTTGTGCGTAACTATGTATGTCAGCGCTTGCTATTCCGTGTTGCTATGAGTATTAATGTGTGTTCCCAAGATTAAATCATGCATTTAAATCTAAAGCTTTTCAAAGCCTCATCGTAGCAGAGAAGTACATTTTTGTCGGAAACACAGCGGCAAAGATTATTTTTATTTTATTTTTTACATCAAGTTAATAGTGAAAATATGGTACTAACGTCTAAGGTATGAGATAAGATGATTAAATTTGGATGCAAAATTCTATAGTTCATGAACGAGAGATTCTTGATTCACTGAAGTGAAACAGGGTTATCTCCAACGCTCTGTTTTAGAAAAGGCGAAGATGATTTTATTAATTTGTGACTATAGAATATTCGTATTCTGAATTAACGACGACCTCATTAAATTTGTTTCGTGTTAGTAAGATAGGGATGCTACCGCACTGAAATGTCTTCAGCTTCTTTTTTTTCACCACGCCAAATTGTTAAACGTAAAAATTCCGTATCTACCAAGCCAACAGTCTGGCGTCCATCGATCCAGGAAGACTGGGATCCATAAGGCAATTCCTGCGCAATTAGAGTGTTCAGCGCCCCTTGGCATTAGCGGCACTCTTATTCCCTGCGGCAGAGGAGCGATTGCTATCGATCACTCTGGGTTCCCCCACTTGGTGAGATTGTCTCCCCAGAACACAGTGGCTATCACTATGGGTACTAACTGCAAGCCGTGAGAGCTTCGCTTACAGAAAACGGTGACTGCTTTGTGTATTAACGGCGAGTGAATATTATTAGTAACTGGAAACCAAATTTCTAACCCTTCATATCGGTGACGTTTGGTGAGCGTAACAACTAACTGTAGGCACTTTTGCTGATACTGTTATTTCGTGTAATAAGGAAATTTGTCCTATGCTCCCTAGATATCCTTAATTAGCTAATGTTAGATAAATCGTAGCATTTGGAGATTTTCCATATCGGTTGAAGTGTTTCCATTGTATACGACACATCATTCCGAAATCACTTCAAGCCGTCGATGGTTGTTTTTCACGTTATTTGTTGTTAGTTCAGAAGTTTAATTTGTAACCAAGTAATCGGGCATTGTTGGAAGTTATTACTACTGTTCTTTATTTGTCAAAAGTCGACAATATTTTTATTTTCTTCTAGGAGAAATTATTTTCAGCAAACTCATTATAATCTTATTATTCGAAATATTGGCATTTATTAGTTTTAGTATTCCTATATCAGTTATAACACGCAACACTGTATATCAAATCTAATAACAAACATTAGAAGATGACTGAGCTTTCTCCATAGGAATTATTTACAATTTAGAAGATAAACTTTGGTAACACTGCCGATATTCGGTCCTCTGATTTCGAGAGATTCGCCGCCAGAAGAGCCAAAAGAGAGGCTAACGAGCAGGAGTTCGTAAAAAAAGTAAAGCTTCGTGTCCCAACTTGAAGGCGAACTCAACTTCTTCGTTAAATTTGATTCAATTTACATGAGAGGTAGGCTCGGGAATCATTTTCTGAGTGATTTTTTTCTGTATAGAATATTCCAAGCTAATTTAAGCGTTATTTCACTTGAATGGCGCAAGTGTTGATTTTACAACTGTGTCGAATCATTCACATTATTCACTATTTCAGATTTTGGTCACCATGGGTTTTCGGATCTGTGAAATAATGAGCTGATTGTTCCCCATTTTAATGACTTTGATTTCGACAAGCCGAAACACCCAAAGTAACGAGGAAAAAAAATAACCATATATATTAGAAAGAACCATCTCTGTGCCATCTTACTCTCGCACTTTTGATAGACAGAACTTTCCGAGAAGTAATATTGCTTTTCTTGTTACAACTTTTGATTTTCTTCTCTTTATTAGCGTATCATTGCTTCGCACTGATTGTGATTTCAAAGGAGTACGGAGATAGGTCTCGAAAAGCTATCAGTTAAGTCGCATGTCACTGGTGTCTCACCACGATCGTGGCAATCTGGAGATCAACCATCGCATGGATCCCACCGTCAAATACACCTTCCGAAACGCCAAGATCCTCAACAATATGGTCAGAGTTATTTTTTAGCGATAAATATACCTTAATTTTACTGTGTTTTGTGATATTATTTTCTGAAAAGAACAGTTATCTGATTTAAATATGTAATCTGCGCTCCTTTGAACACACTCCTCAAGCCATCTTCTTCACCATTCCAGAGATACACAACATGGCACACTGCTGTCTAAATCCTACAAATATGCAAAGCAAATTGGTTATCTTCGGCTGATGCAGATGATCCATGCTTTAATTTTTAACAATCGGCTTACAAAAATCCACTTAAAAATTGTAGTTTAAAAAAATAATTTTTTTGTAGTAATGTGATCTAAAAGGTTAAAAATAACCTTTAAAGTGTAGGGTGCAAGATATCAGTTGTCTTATATTTTTTGTCGCTACCTGTTTGTAAAGATATAGTTACTGTCGAAAGTATGTAGAAAGTACCCAACGCTTTTTTTTATATTAAAGTTAATTTTTTAATCAGTTACTTTATTCTTTAAGCTTATTCAAAAAATTAATTAATCCTGAATTGTGGGACGTCCTATCGCTGTTAAACAGTATCTTTATATTTAAAGATTATCTTTAACCTTCTAGTTCACGTTACTAAAAAAGAGTGTTTTTAGTTTTTTAAACTACAATTTATTTTTAACTTTTTTGTTCAGATTGTTTCAAAAGTATGCTTCTTACTTTTTGTCTTTTCTTCGCCAATCTCTCTTTTTCTTTGTGTTGTAGTTTTATCTTTAATTATTATTCACAAGAGTAATGGACAGTTAAACGGTCAACCCTACCAGAGATCTAATAGTAGGGTAAATGTGGAAGACTACTCTTCTATAATAGTACGAAGTCACTTATAATATCCGTAAATATTCCAACCGAAACAGGGATTCGAGCAGGCAACGTCTGTTCGCCAGTCACGCGCCTTAAACCAACTGAGCCACCAAGGGGAAGTGGAAAGTGGGTGAAAATGAGTCACATCTGTCATAAGACGGTAAAACCAATTTTGTGTTCTGACATTCAAAGTAATGAGATTACCAAGACATAGATATGAAATTACTGGATTGCCATCGGTTCTTAATACATGTACAAAATTTCAAACAGTTCGGACTTTCTGAGGTTCTTAATACATGTACAAAATTTCAGACAGTTCGGACTTTCTGAAGTGGGTGAAAATTGAGCTGAAATTTTCCATTCAACCATTTTTAAGTTTTCACTGTCAACGTGGTGAGAGTGAAATTATTTAATTTTTATCGGTTCTTAATAAGTGAGCAAAATTACAAATGAATCGGACGTAAGAAAGTGGGTGAACACGGAAATGAAAGATTCCATGGCATGTAACCATTTTTCTATTGTTACTGTCAAAATAACGAGAATGGCAAGACGTTGCTAAGAGCCTATTGTATTGTGATCGGTTCTTAAGACGTGTGCAACATTTTTCTATTGTTACTGTCAGAGTAATGAGATTATCAATACATAGTTATGAAATTATTGTAATTATTTCTCAATACATGAGCAAAATTTCAAACAATTCGAACATCTGGAATTGGGTTAAAATTAAATTGCAAAATTCCATCACATTCAGCCATTTTTTCCATCGTTACGGCCAAAGTAATGAAAATAGCAGGACATTTCTATTAAAGTATTATGCCGTCACTGGTTCTTAATATGTGTGCGAAATTTCAAACAGCTTGGACATCTGGATGTGGGCCAAAATGGAGTTGAAACATTTCGTTCCATTCGTATATACCTACAGGTGAAGCTAATATAAAGCGTGTAATGAGAAGGTTCTTCCTCCATGTATTCGCAGCCATTGGCTACAGAAGCGACCAAATCGTGTGTGCGATGAGTCTCCACTAACAGTGGACTGAGATCTTCCTTTGAGAGCCAGCGACTGCAGTGGCAGGCACTCTGGTGCGCGGCCTTTGTCTACAGACGGCCTTGTGGACCATTTTCTCGCCCCCGGCGTTCTCTGAGCCCTGCAGCAGACAAGAGAGCCGAGACGGCGTTCAAAGGCCATTTATTTCTCTGTCAGAGTTTTCATCGACTTTCTCTCAATTATTTGCGGCCACTAGGAGATACTTCCGGCTGCAGGTTATGTTTTTCGATATCCCTCTACATGTTTTTTTTAATCATACTTGACAGTATCACAACTAGTTTCTCTATAATCCTCTACAACTGTTATATAACCTGCAATGTACCGATCCCTTCTTTTTCGCTTGTGGCTTTACGCCTCGTCGACGTCGAGGTCATTAAAGAAGGGAAAGGACTGGAGGCAATGAATGGAAAGGAATTCGGCCATGACCTTTTGAAGAAACCATTCCGGCATTCGTCTGGTGTGATTTCGGGAAACCATGGAAAACCCAAATGTGTATGGTCTGTCGGGATTCTAATCAGCGTCGTCTCGAATGCGAGTCCAGAGCGTTACCGCTCACCCTCCACTCTCGGTGATACAGCACCATTGACCTATTGGGTCGGCCAGTAGTAAAATCTAGTTATAATACGGAAACGATTGTGGGCTGTATAATTACTTGAAAATGAATGAAACGTGTCTCTGGACAGTTCAATACTTATTTGACA
>JARYHS010013630.1:182778096-182908447 GCA_031002005.1 Vandiemenella viatica
ACAGCTTCTTTGTCATGTCTGTTACTGATTGTGTCCTGTTGAGCAATTGTAATGTAATTAACACCAACAATCTCGAAGTATTGCAGTAATAAAGCAAATAGATTTATCAGAACAGACGGAAGTAAACAGGAAAGTTAAATGTTATAAATACAACAGTGCAAACGTTAATTCCGTATGTTATGTAAATGTGCAATAAAAACAACTAAGAGAGGATAATGGAAATAAAGTTTCATGTTAGATCGAACTTTGTTGCTGGAGTATTCATGATCGCGAACAGAAGGCATTTGTATGGATAAAAAAAGAAAAGAAAAAAGGTTTGAACACTAGCCTACTTCAAAAGTGGACCAAACTCAATTAAATGGTCTCCCCGCCCCCCAAAAATCGCTATTAAACTCTCTTAGAGTATCGTATTTCCAAAGCCACAGTATTTATTCGTTCTCGTGAGAATGTCTTAATGTAATGTGATTTTTTTCCGTAATATAACAAGTTCAACAATAACTTTAAAGAAACGATTTCAACTGTTAAAAAGCAATAAAGTTCAGGCAAAATAAAATGTTGTCTTGACATTCCATGATTCAATGAATTTGGATGCTGGGGAAAACTACGCGTCAGAGCATAAAAATATTACAAACAGATTTGAGAATTTTTTGGTTTAACTGTAATTCTTCAATATAAAACTAGGACGCAGATTAAAGCGAGTGAAGTGAACAAAACAGGAAGTGAAATTATAGCCTAACACGGAGCAACATTTATAATTCCTAAATGTAGGACAAAATGAATAGTTTGCTGGGGAGTAATTTAAAATTACCCTATTCTTTATTCACTGAAAATAACATCGTTTAATATTCAGACCAGATTGTAGGACAGCGTAAATTTTTCGCACGAATTCTGGTTGTTTCCGGATTCGCAATGCAATTACGCCGGAGGAAATGAAATTTCCGCCGCTTACAATAGCAGTGTCTACTGGAGCGATTAAGATCTGGTTATAAAATTAGTCTGGAACAAAAGACGAAACGAGTATTGCTGCCGTGCAGGTATATTAATGCGAGGTGCTGGATGCACATTAACTAAGCTACCGAACTAGAAAATTTAGCGGAAAATTTTTGCCCATTCAATCTGTTATGTAGAATTTGGTTTCTTAAATGCTATCTTTACCTCCTGACCCACATGTTTGTTTCCATTCTGAATTATATTTAGAAATAGCAGAAACAACATTAGTTGCAGATGGATATGGTGCGTACGGCTTTACTCCATACAACATAGAGTAAAGTTATTTGTTAGCTCAAATTCTTAGAGTCTCCATTCGGTTCTTGCCGCTTTCAAGTTGGCCGTTTCTGTCATTCAAAATAGGAATTCCTGATTCGCAGTTATCTAGCACAACGTGACATACTGTCAAATAATATATCACTATGTATATAATGCAGTGTTATGGCTTCCCACAGTGACGTAATTATTCATTAATTATTAAACAATTAACAGTAACACTCGTGCCTAGGTTTATTGGAAGAGGGTGGTTTGTATAAAAAAAGAACCCACAATTATTTAGTTGGTTACGAAACTAGAAAAATATAAATTTTCATTCAGAGTAATTTACTAATAATTATATATATGATTTCTATAGGTATTATTTTGTCACAAGCCATTATCTCCCTCAAACCGAAACCTATGAACGAGGTATCATTTTAAAGCTTATGGTCTCCACTTATGTGGCACTATGTGTTAAAAATGAATTTTTCGGAATTCCACTCTTAAAATGCAAAAATATAATTTTTCTAAACCGCGTTTTTTTCCAGTGAACAATTTATCTCCTTGATACCTAAACAAAACCATTTAAACACCAATGTCTTCGGTTTCGTCACATCATATTTTAAGAAAGGAATTTTTGGAATCCGATAGTTGTAGGTCAAAAGTATTAATATTTCTAAAACTCGTTTTTTTTTTTTTCACGAGCCATTTATTTGCCTTGCTATCGAACCGAAATCGGTAAATGTGGTATTATTTTAAAGATTAAAGTCTCCGCTTTGGTAACATTTTATTTTAAGAAAGGAATTTTTCAGAATTCGACTATTAAAGGGCGAAAGTGTTAATGTTTCTACTACGCGTTTTTCTGTCACGAGCCATTTATCACCCTTGATACCTAAACCACATCCATAAACTAGCTATCACTTTAAAGACTAAGGTTTTCGGCTTGGTCACAGCATATTTTAAGAAAGGATTTTTTTTTTTTTTAATTCGGCCCTTATAGGGCAAGCGTGGGATGTAAGAGTTTGGGTGACACTATACTAGCCTTTTACAACCAAATATCAACCTCTCCTTCACGTGGTGCACCCTGTTTGCACGGCCGAGGCTCTGGCGACTGAAAAATTTCTGTTATAAGGAGTCACCCACTGCTTGCCAACGGCTCCTAAAGGATGGCGGAAGAGGGGGGAGACGTCCCGGACACCCTCTTGCCCTAGGGGTTGGAAACGGCCCCTAAAGGTGGATGAATCAGCAATGATCAAAATGGGGATTCAGAAGGCAACGGAAAACCACCCAAAGAGCATTCTGAGAACATGTAATCCTCTCAAATTACTTATATCACCATGGCTTCTTCCTGGGTAAAATATTCCGGAGGTAAAATAGTCTCCCAGTCTGATCTCCGGTGAGGACTACTTAGGGAGGATTCATCAGAATGGATAGAGTCGGAGCGCGGAACGTTAGAAGTATGAATAGGGCAGGTAGGTGAGAAAACTTAAAAAGGGAGATGGAACGACTTAAGTTAGATATCGTCAGGATTAGTGAGATGAAGTGGAAGGATTCACAAGATTTCTGGTCTGAGGAACACAGAATAATTGTAACAACAGCTGTCTGTGGATTTACTGGTGTAGGTATTGTAATAAATAAGAGAGTAAGGGAAAAAGGTGAGTTATTATGAAGAATTTAGTGACGGCTTATTTATATGCCAACGTCACAGGAAGATGACGAAGAAATATACGTTGAAATTGAAAAATTAATCCATATGTGAAGGGGAGATAAATCTAATAATCATGTGATTGGAATGCGATAGTGGGAGAAGGAAAAGAGGGAAACTGTAGGAAGTTTTTGTCTAGGAGAAAAATGGCCGAGGAAGCAGGTTGTTAGAATTTTGTGAAAGATATACGCTAGTTGTGGCACACTGTTTAAGAACCATGCAAGAATGATATACACCTGGAAACGTCCTGGCGATACAGAAAGATTATAGATTATATCATGATCAAACAGAGATTCAGGAATCAAGTTCTAGACTGTAAATCGCGAGCAAACATAGACCCTGGCCATAATTTGATAGTAATGAAGAGCAGGCTGAAATTCAAGCGAATAAGGAAGCAGTATAAGCAGAATTGACTGGAAGTGAATAATCTAACACGAAGAAAAATTTGCAGAATGGTAGGATTAGGTCTAACAACTAACACTGAAAGGAGCTCAACCGAGGACGAATGAATGCTTTGAAGAGAGAAATAATGAAAGCTAGTAAAGAAACATTAGGCCTTAGGGAACAAGCCGCTCAAAACCTTGGATCACAGAAGAAATTGAAATAAGGTAGTTGGAATTGATGAGATTCCTGCATGAACTTCTTAAATCCCTAGTAGAAGAAGGAATCGAAAGATTACTCAAACAGATATCTAAAAGTTATGAAACAGGAGAAATTCCAACTGATTTTAACAAAAACATCGTCTTCACACTTCCGAAGAAAGCACAAGCCAACAAATGTGAGAATTATCGCACCATTAACGCAACATCACATGCTTCAAAATTTCTGAATGGCATGCACAAAATACTGAAGGAAGATTTTGGACTGAATATAAATCAAAGCAAGACTAAAGTGATGCAATGTAGCAGAAATCATACCAATACTAATAGAGTAAATATACAAATAGGATCGAATGCAATTGGAGAAGTAAGTGAATTCTGTTACTTGGGAAGCCAAACTACAACCGACGGCCGAAGCAGGAATGATGTTAAAAGCAGAATAGCACCAGCAAAAAGAGCTTTCATGAAAAAGAGAAACCTTTTAGATTCAAATATTGATCTAGGAAATAGAAAAAACTTTTTAAAACTCTATGTGTGGAGCACAGCACTTTACGGTAGCGAAACATGGACTTCTGAAATACCGGAAAGAAGGAAAATTGAAGCATTTGAAATGTGGTGCTACAGAAGAATGCTGAAAATTAAGTGGACAGACAAAGTACAAAATGATCTATTTTTGCAAATGTTAGGTGAGGAAAGAAGTTTGTGGAAGAAACTCACAGAATGAAGAGACAGGCTGGTAGGTCATGTTTTGAGACATGCTGGATTGGTTAATTTGTTAGTGGAGGGAACAGTCGAAGTTAGGAACTGTATATTTGTAACTGTAGAGGGAGACAGAGATTAGAATATATAAAGCAGATAATTGAGGACGTGGATTGAAAGGTGTATGTAAAGATGAAGAGGTTAGCACAAGATAGGAAGGGATGGAGGATTGCATCAAACGGGTCGAAAGAGACACGACAACAAAAATGGGTAAAAGTATTAATTTTTCCACAACGCGTTTTTCATTAACGAGCCACTTATCTCCCCTGATGAAAAACGAAATCGATAAATGAAATATTCTTAAAGATTAACGTCTCCCATTTGGTAACATTATATTTTAAGAAAGGAATTTGATCCTTAAAGGTAAAAGTATTAATATTTCTCAACACGTTTTTTGTCAGTATCCATTTATCTTTCTTGATACCTACGTGATATCGATAAATGAGGAATTATTTTAAAGAATTGGTAAAATTATATTTTAAGTTTTTTCAGATTTTCACCCTTAAACCCTTAAAGGACACAAATGTTTGTTTCCATAACTTTTTTTTTCGATCACGAGACATCGATATCTCTTGATACTTAATCGAAATCGCGATATGAGGAATAAATTTAAAGATTAAAGTTTCGATTTGGTCATGTCATATTTTTAGAAAGAACTTTTCCAAATTCGGCCCTTAAAGGACAAGAATATCATCATTTCTAAAACGTGTGCTTTTTTTTAACCTCACTTTATGCCTAAGCGAACTTGTTAAATAAGGTATCATTTTAAAGACCAAGGTGTCCGCTTTGGTTGCATCATCTTTTATGAATGGATTTTTTGAATTCAATCCGTCAGGGGCGTAAGTATCAATATTGATTCTACAACTTGTTTTGTTTTATTACGAGCCATTTGTCTCTTTCGATACCTAACCGAAATCGGTAATAACTTATCGTTTTAAATAAGGTCTTCAATTAGGTAAAATCATATGTGATGAAAGAAATTTTCAAGAATTTATCGCTCAAAGGCAAAAGTAATAACTATGAAGGTTGCGTATGAGACAGTTCAGAGCGAAGTGCCTAGGTAACAGCAGAACACATCACGAAGATATCAATGAACTGTTTTTTATACGATAAGTAGCGTTTCTGATATTTTATCTGTTACGGAAACATTTCTGTTTTGCTATACATTTCCAGTGTAAACACTGTATTCGTGAAATTTTCTCATGCTATGATCGCTGCAACACATATCACAGACATATGGATATGCTGTGTGTGTTTTGTTCAGATTGGTTGCATTCTGTTAAGGTAGGACAGTTTGGTCACACATACAGACTGTTTCACATTTTCCTTATCATTTCGTTAATGTGTTATATTTATTTTGATGCTTACGATGCGTACACTTTAAACAATTGCTACAAATAAGATGGTTCTACTATTCATTCTATTGCCAGCCGCCACTCACACTACTCCTCGTATTTTATTTGCGAAATTTTCGCATGGGTCATCCTAGTCCTTAATTAAAGAGATGTGCTTAACTCAGTCATTTCCGGGTTGGTTTTTCTTCGTTGATGATTAAAAGTGATTAGTGTTTGTGATTAGTACAGAAGTTTCGGTCAAAGCGGAAAGGTTGAGGTAGTTCGGCTGGATAAGTGAACAGGCAGCTTCGTTGGTGCTTGGCCTATCGTGTGAAGAACCGGATCGTCCAACGCAATACACTGACCATCCGTTGCTCGTAAGGTGTTCGACATCCACAGGAGTATGTTTACTCCCGCCGGGTATATATGCTGTGCTGCCGCCGGTTTCAATATCTTTCTGGTGACATTTTAAAGTAGGAATCCTATTCTTCCGCACATTTAGTCCAAATAGCGTTGCTGAATCTCAGAAACTAATAAGATTGCCGCTAATGAGATGGAATACGTTTCACTTTTATACAATATTTCAAATATCGTTGAAGCTGTATACCAAGGAGTCTGTTCCGAGTAATAAATTTGACAATTACAAGTATAGAATTACATAGCGAATCTCGCAGTATCTTTTCTGGTGAAGTGTCTGCCAAACGCTTAAGTCCTTGTATGTGTCTATCTGTTAACCTGAGTTTATTACTCTTTTTAACATTCAATTTTACGTTGACCCCCACCGAGTGTGGTGTGGGAACGTAACGCTCTGGCCTCGCATTCCGGAGGACGCTAGTTTGAATCCCCACCTGGCTATCCAGATTTCGATTTCCCATGCCGGGATGGTTCCTTCAAAATGCCACGGCCAAATTCCTTCCCGTTCCTACCCGCCTCTAATGAACTCGACGACTACAAGGCGTAAACCAATAAAAAGACATTGACCCCAGTTGTCTTGAATGGACAAATGTGATATACATCTATCCCAGGAACTTCACGATGCCTGCTTGGCAAGTGTGACTTTGTCCTCTGAGAGAGCTGAGATCCTTAATTTATTGCCAATCATATGTACGATGAATGATACTCGTTTTTGTTTGGGTTTTCTCAAAAGTTGAAACATTAGGATGTTTATATATGTGTATGTTCCCTGGAGAAAATTCCATCATCAATTCGCATTTGGTTATGGCCTGATTCTTTCAGTTGGATTGTACCAGTTCTAATCTATACTGCTGAACTCATATTTTATGTTCTTTACTGTTAAAAGAAATATTGTTGGGTTTCTTGATTTTTTCCAAGCGTGCTGGGTGAGCGGTAACGCTCTGGCCTCGCATTCGGGATGACGCTGATTTGAATCCCCGTCTGGCCATCCAGATTTGGGTTTTCCATGGTTTCACAAAATACTCAAGCACAATGCAGCTATGATTCCTTTAAACGGCTATCGACGAATTCCTTTACTTTCGTTACCCCAGTCTCCTCTCTAATAATCTCGATGTCGGCGAAGCGTAAAGCCATAAAAATAGTGATTTGTCTGATGACTTATTTGTCTAAGGTGCCTGACAGGGGATTAGGTTGAAATTTTTACTATCTCCGAAACTTACATTCATTTAGATGAATCTTTACTTTGTTTGAATGAAATACGTTCTGTTGTTAGTATTTACGTATAACTGTTCGTCTCCTTTAATCATTAGATTTACCGGGTTACGTTAGAGTATCCATGACAGAGGTGGATTGCGAGGGAAGTTTGTACTCTGTTAAGCTATCCTTGGGACAAGCCAAACAACAGTGACACACTCAATTATTTTTTATTCCTCGGTTTGATTTTTCAGTAATTTCATGTTAAAAATGCATTCCGTTTTGCTGCCAAACTTTTAAAATATTTATTAATTTGGAGCAAAAATTCTTTATCAGAACACGAAATAAGTATAATTTGGATTGCCTGATGTGTAGATAACTGGATATGTGGTAGTACCCAGCAATGTTATTCACTCATTATTTACTTTTTATTTGCATAAATTTGTTTTCTCCATCACAGCATTTTTAATTGGTTCTTATTACAATATGCTGAATGCTTTTGTGCGTAACTATGTATGTCAGCGCTTGCTATTCCGTGTTGCTATGAGTATTAATGTGTGTTCCCAAGATTAAATCATGCATTTAAATCTAAAGCTTTTCAAAGCCTCATCGTAGCAGAGAAGTACATTTTTGTCGGAAACACAGCGGCAAAGATTATTTTTTTATTTTTACATCAAGTTAATAGTGAAAATATGGTACTAACGTCTAAGGTATGAGATAAGATGATTAAATTTGGATGCAAAATTCTATAGTTCATGAACGAGAGATTCTTGATTCACTGAAGTGAAACAGGGTTATCTCCAACGCTCTGTTTAGAAAAGGCGAAGATGATTTTATTAATTTGTGACTCTATAGAATATTCGTATTCTGAATTAACGACGACCTCATTAAATTTGTTTCGTGTTAGTAAGATAGGGATGCTACCGCACTGAAATGTCTTCAGCTTCTTTTTTTTACCACGCCAAATTGTTAAACGTAAAAATTCCGTATCTACCAAGCCAACAGTCTGGCGTCCATCGATCCAGGAAGACTCGGGTCCATAAGGCAATTCCAGCGCAATTAGAGTGTTCAGCGCCCCTTGGCATTAGCGGCACTCTTATTCCCTGCGGCAGAGGAGCGATTGCTATCGATCACTCTGGGTTCCCCCACTTGGTGAGATTGTCTCCCCAGAACACAGTGGCTATCACTATGGGTACTAACTGCAAGCCGTGAGAGCTTCGCTTACAGAAAACGGTGACTGCTTTGTGTATTAACGGCGAGTGAATATTATTAGTAACTGGAAACCAAATTTCTAACCCTTCATATCGGTGACGTTTGGTGAGCGTAACAACTAACTGTAGGCACTTTTGCTGATACTGTTATTTCGTGTAACAAGGAAATTTGTCCTATGCTCCCTAGATATCCTTAATTAGCTAATGTTAGATAAATCGTAGCATTTGGAGATTTTCCATATCGGTTGAAGTGTTTCCATTGTATACGACACATCATTCCGAAATCACTTCAAGCCGTCGATGGTTGTTTTTCACGTTATTTGTTGTTAGTTCAGAAGTTTAATTTGTAACCAAGTAATCGGGCATTGTTGGAAGTTATTACTACTGTTCTTTATTTGTCAAAAGTCGACAATATTTTTATTTTCTTCTAGGAGAAATTATTTTCAGCAAACTCATTATAATCTTATTATTCGAAATATTGGCATTTATTAGTTTTAGTATTCCTATATCAGTTATAACACGCAACACTGTATATCAAATCTAATAACAAACACTAGAAGATGACTGAGCTTTCTCCATAGGAATTATTTACAATTTAGAAGATAAACTTTGGTAACACTGCCGATATTCGGTCCTCTGATTTCGAGAGATTCGCCGCCAGAAGAGCCGAAAAAGAGGCTAACGAGCAGGAGTTCGTAAAAAAAGTAAAGCTTCGTGTCCCAACTTGAAGGCGAACTCAATTACTTCGTTAAATTTGATTCAATTTACATGAGAGGTAGGCTCGGGAATCATTTTCTGAGTGATTTTTTTTCTGTATAGAATATTCCAAGCTAATTTAAGCGTTATTTCACTTGAATGGCGCAAATGTTGATTTTACAACTGTGTCGAGCCATTCACATTATTCACCATTTCAGATTTTGGTCACCATGGATTTTCGAATCTGTGAAATAATGCGCTGCTTGTTCCCCATTTTAATGACTTTGATTTCGACAAGCCGAAACACTCAAAGTAAAGATGAAAAAAAAAATAACAATATATATTAGAAAGAACCATCTCTGTGCCATCTTACTCTCGCACTTTTGATAGACAGAACTTTCCGAGAAGTAATATTGCTTTTCTTGTTACAACTTTTGTTTTTCTTCTCTTTATTAGCGTATCATTGCTTCGCACTGATTGTGATTTCAAAGGAGTACGGAGATAGGTCTCGAAAAGATATCAGTAAAGTCGCATGTCACTAGTGTCTCACCACGATCGTGGCAATCTGGAGATCAACCGTCGCATGGATTCCACCGTCAAATACACTTTTCGAAACGCCAAGATCAATATGGTCAGAGTGTTAAAATCCGTTATTTTTTTTTAGCGATAAATATACCTTAATGTTACTGTGTTTTGTGATATTATTTTCTGAAAAGAACAGTTATCTGATTTAAATATGTAATCTGCGCTCCTTGGAACACACTCCTCAAGCCATCTTCTTCACCATTTCAGAGTTACACAACATGGCACACTGCTGTCTAAATCCTACAAATATAATTGGTTATCTTCGGCTGATGCAGATGATCCATGCTTTAATTTTTAACAATTGGCTTACAAAAATCCACTTAAAAATTGTAGTTTAAAAAAATAATTTTTTTGTAGTAATGTGATCTAAAAAATTAAAAATAACCTTTAAAGTGTAGGGTGCAAGATATCAGTTGTCTTATATTTTTTGTCGCTACCTGTTTGTAAAGATATAGTTACCCCACGCTTTTTTTTATATTAAAGTTAATTTTTTAATCAGTGACTTTATTCTTTAAGCTTATTCAAAAAATTAATTAATCCTGAATTGTGGGACGTCCTATCGCTGTTAAACAATATCTTCATATATAAAGATTATCTTTAACCTTCTAGTTCACGTTACTACAAAAGAGTGTTTTTAGTTTTTAAATACAATTTATTTTTAACTTTTTTGTTCAGATTGTTTCAAAAGTATGCTTCTTACTCTTTGTCTTTTCTTCGCTAATCTCTCTTTTTCTTTGTGTTGTAGTTTTATCTTTAATTATTATTCCCAAGAGTAATGGGCAGTTAAATGGTCAACCCTACCAGAGATCCAATAGCAGGGTAAATGTGGAAGACTACTCTTCTATAATAGTACGAAGTCACTTATAATATCCGTAAATATTCCAACCGAAACAGGGATTCGAGCAGGCAACATCTGTTCGCCAGTCACGCGCCTTAAACCAACTGAGCCACCAAGGGGAAGTGGAAAGTGGGTGAAAATGAGTCACATCTGTCATAAGACGGTAAAACCAATTTTGTGTTCTGACATTCAAAGTAATGAGATTACCAAGACATAGATATGAAATTACTGGATTGCCATTGGTTCTTAATACATGTACAAAATTTCAAACAGTTCGGACTTTCTGAGGTTCTTAATACATGTACAAAATTTCAGACGGTTCGGACTTTCTGAAGTGGGTGAAAATTGAGCTGAAATTTTCCATTCAACCATTTTTAAGTTTTCACTGTCAACGTGGTGAGAGTGAAATTATTGAATTTTTATCGGTTCTTAATAAGTGAGCAAAATTACAAATGATTCGGACGTCAGAAAGTGGGTGAACACGGAAATGAAAGATTCCATGGCATGTAACCATTTTTCTATTGTTACTGTCAAAATAACGAGAATGGCAAGACGTTGCTAAGAGCCTATTGTATTGTCATCGGTTCTGAAAATGTGTGCAACATTTTTCTATTGTTACTGTCAGAATAATGAAATTATCAATACATAGTTATGAAATTATTGTAATTATTTCTCAATACATGAGCAAAATTTCAAACAATTCGAACATCTGGAATTGGGTTAAAATTAAATTGCAAAATTCCATCACATTCAACCATTTTTCCATCGTTACGGCCAAAGTAATGAAAATAGCAGGACATTTCTATTAAAGGATTGTGCTGTCACCGGTTCTTAATATGTGTGCGAAATTTCAAACAGCTTGGACATCTGGATGTGGGCCAAAATGGAGTTGGAAAATTCCGTTCCATTTGTATATACATACAGGTGAAGCTAATATAAAGCGTGTAATGAGAAGGTTCTTCCTCCATGTATTCGCAGCCATTGGCTACAGAAGTGACCAAATCGTGTGTGCGATGAGTCTCCACTAACAGTGGACTGAGATCTTCCTTTGAGAGCCAGCGACTGCAGTGGCAGGCACTCTGGTGCGCGGCCTTTGTCTACAGACGGCCTTGTGGACCATTTTCTCGCCCCCGGCGTTCTCTGAGCCCTGCAGCAGACAAGGGAGCCGAGACGGCGTTCAAAGGCCATTTATTTCTCTGTCGGAGTTTTCATAGACTTTCTCTCAATTATTTGCGGCCACTAGGAGATTCTTCCGGCTGCAGGTTATGTTTTTCGATATCCCTCTACATGTTTTTTTTAATCATACTTGACAGTACCACAAGACTTCGTTCCTATATAGTACCACAAGTAGTTTCTCTGTAATCCTCTAAAACTGTTACATAACCTGCAATGTACCGATCCCTTCTTTTTCGCTTGTGTAGTGTTGCCCAAAATCGGTCTTGGTCTTGCATTTTTGCAAGACCAAGACCAAGACCAGGTGTATTGATGCAAGACCAAGACCGGCCAAGTCTGGTCTTGTTCTTGCATTTGGGCAACACTAGTGTTGCCCAAAATCGGTCTTGGTCTTGCATTTTTGCAAGACCAAGACCAAGACCAGGTGTATTGATGCAAGACCAAGACCGGCCAAGTCTGGTCTTGTTCTTGCATTTGGGCAACACTACGCTTGTGGCTTTACGCCTCGTCGACGTCGAGGTCATTAAAGAAGGGAAAGGACTGGAGGAAATGAATGGAAAGGAATTCGGCCATGGCCTTTTGTAGAAACCATTCCGGCATTCGTCTAGTGTGATTTCGGGAAACCATGGAAAACCCAAATGTGTATGGTCTGTCTGGGATTCCAATCAGCGTCGTCTCGAATGCGAGGCCAGAGCGTTACCGCTCACCCTCCACTCTCGGTGATACAACACCATTGACCTATTGGGTCGGCCAGTAGTAAAATCTAGTTATAATACGGAAAAGATTGTAGACTGTATAATTACTTGAAAATGAATGAAACGTGTCTCTGGACAGTTCAATACTTATTTGATAATTTATGAAACAGATGCTGGTGGAAAAGTTAACTTACGTACGATGTAAACCATGTGGAAGAATATTATGTTTGGCTTCCTTTAGTCGACAACGTGTGCGAAATACAACCTCCAGTATATTATAGGATAACTAGACGACCCGTGCGAAAATTTCGCGAATAAAATACGACGAATAGTGAGGTAGAACGCTTGTAATATAATGAATAGTAGAACCGTAGTTTTGTAGCAAATATTTTTTTTAGTGTAATAGGTACACAGCAAAATACTCACAACATATTATGAAACAGTTAGGAAAATTTAAAACAAACTTTATTTATGACAAAATGTCACTGACCTTGGTAGAATAAAACCAACCTTAACAAACTGCACACAACATATCAACATCTCTGTGATATTTGTTGCTGAGCGAATAAAATGATTACATTGGAATTGTATAGCAAAACGACAGTGTTTCCGTAAAAGAAAAAAAATATATACGAAAAACTACTTATTGAATAAAAAAAAGTTTATTGACTTCTCTGTGATATCCGCTGCTGAAATCTGGGGATTTGGCTCTGAACAGTCTCATACGCGCTAACACTTTTAGCACCAAATTCTGAACATTTTTTTCTTAATTTATGATTTTACCTAGCTGGAGACCTTAATTTTTAAAACGATATGTCATTTATCGATTTCAGCTAGGTATCGAAGAAGATAAATGGCATATAATAAAAACAAAAATAAACACGTTCTATAACTAATATTGATACTTTTGCCCTTTAAGGGTCGAATTACAAAAAAATTTCTTTTATAAAATATGGTATTACCGAAGCAGCCACCTTGGTCTTTAAAATGATACCTCATTTATCGATTTCGGTTAGTTATCAAGCAAGGTAAAAAAAAAAAAAAGTTTTGAGAAATGATGTTATTTTTGCCCCTTAAGGTTGTAATTTGGAGAAAGTTTTTTCTTAGAATATGATGTGACGATAGTGGATAATTTAATACTTAAATCGATACGTCATTTATTGATTTCGATTAGGTATCAAGGGAAATAAATAGCTCATGACAGAAAAATGCGTTGTAAAAATATTAATACTTTTGCCCTCTAAGGTTAGAATTTTTAAAAATTCCTTTCTTAAAATGTGGTAACGGAACCGAAGACATTACGAAGACCTTAATCTTTTAAATGATACCTCGTTTATCAATTTCGCTTAGTTGTCAACGGAGGTAAAAATTTTGAGACACAAAAAACGCATTTTATAAATACTGATATTTATGCTCTTTAAGGGTCGAATAACGAAAAATTATTTCTTAAAATATAATGTGACTATGGCGGAGACCTTAATGTTTACTATGATACCTCATTTATCTATATCGGTTACATATCAAGGGAGATAAATGGCTCGTGACACAAAAATGCATTATAGAAAAATTTATACTTTTCCCATTAATGGTTTAATTCCAAAAACATTCTTTCTTAAAATATGATGTCACAAAGCTGAGACATTAATCCTCATAACCCTACTTGATTTATGGATTTTGGTTAGATATCCATGGAGATAAATAGTTCAAGACATAAAAAACGAATTTTCGAAAAATTGACATTTTTGCCCTTTAAGGGTCCAATTACGAACAATTCCTTTCTTAAAATATAATGTTACCACGGCGGAAACCTTATTCGTTAATATGATACCTCTTTTATCTATATCGGTTAGATATTAAGGGAGATAAATCGCTCGTGACACAAAAATACGTTATTGAAAAATTTAAACTTTTTCCCTTTAAGGGTTGAATTCCAAAAACATTCATTCTTAAAATATTATGTCACAAAGCTGAGACATTATTCCTCATAATCCTACTTCATTTATCGGTTTTTGTTAGATATCCAGGGAGATAAATGGCTCGAGGTATAAAAATCGTATTTTAGAAAAATCGCCATTTTGCCCTTTAAGGGTCGAAAAACGAAAAATTCCTTTCTTAGAATATAATGTTACCACGGCGGAGACCTTAGTCTTTAATATGATATCTCATTTATCTATATCGGTTAGAAATCAAGGGAGATAAATGGCTCGTGACACAAAAATGTATTATAGAAAAATTTATACTTTTTCCCTTTAATATTTTAATTCCAAAAACATTCTTTCTTAAAATATGATGTCACAAAGTTGAGACATTACTCCTCATAATGCTACTTCATTTGTCGATTTTGGTTAGATATCCAGGGAGACAAATTGCTCAAGACATAAAAAACGAATTTTAGAAAAGTTAACATTTTTGCGCTTTAAGGGTCCAATTACGAACAATTCCTTTCTTATAATATAATGTTACCACGGCGGAAACCTTATTCGTTAAGATGATACCTCATTTATCTATATCGGTTAGATATTAAGGGAGATAAATCGCTCGTGACACAAAAATAGGTTATTGAAAAATTTATACTTTTTCCGTTTAAGGGTTGAATTCCAAAAACATTATTTCTTAACATATCATGTCACAAAGCTGAGACATTACTCCTCATAATCCTACTTCATTTATCGATTTTGGTTAGATATCCCGGGAGATAAATGGCTCGAGATACAAAAAACGCATTTTAGAAATATCGACATTTTTGCCCTTTAAGGGTTGAAAAATGAAAAATTCTTTTCTTGAAATATAATGTTACCACGGCGGAGACCTCGATCTTTAATATGATACCTCATTTATCTATATCGGTTAGATATTAAGAGAGATAAATCGCTCGTGACACAATTACGCATTGCAAAAATATTGATACTTTTGCCCTTTAAGGGTCGAATTCCGAAAAATATCTGTCTTAATATATGACGTCACTAAAGCGGAGATCTTAATCTTTAAAATTATACTACATTAAACGATTTCATATACGTATCCAAGGAGATAAATGACTCGTAACACAGAAAACAGCATTTTAGAAAGATTGACATTTTTGCCCTTTAAGGGTCGAATTCCGAAAACTTCATTTCTTAAAATATGATGTGACCAAAGTGGAGACCATAAGCTTTAAAATGACACCTCACTCATTGATTTCGGTTAAGTATGAAAGAAGATACAGGCTTGTGACAAAAAAATACCTTATAGAAATAATATATATGATCTGATGTATTAATGAAGCCAAAGTGGATGTCAATAACCTGTTCAGTTGTAAAACATTGTTTGAGAAAAAACAGAAAAGCTTTTTTAACACTTCCCTGGCATCTTGTAGAATGAATAAAAGTTAGAATATCTAATCGCTGTTGTGGAGAGAAATAACGCCCGAATACTATCATTAAGTGTCATAATATGACATATTATGCTGTCTCAAAATATGGTAAGCACATCGTGACTCCTTATCAGGTTGGAGACATAGCATCACTTATACTCGTGTACTGCATTTGTATCAGTTTGATTCGCAGATAGTGAAGTAATTAGTAAACAAAAACAAAAAAAATATTTTATGGGAATATTTATATCTTCCTATTATTATTATTAATGTGACTTATGCTGGTGGTGGGATATTATAGTATTTTTCACTGATCTGAAGTCATTATTTATTAATTATTCTTTCACAGAATACGTAAAAAGAAAAATTCTTTATTGCCAGGTAAATCGTAAACAAAACAAAAAGACAAAGAACACTTAATTCCTATCCCAGAAAAACTCACATTTACGGGTTAGATAAATTCTTATCAAAACAAAACCAATTTTATCATTTTTATATCAACAAAATTGAACTGAGATCTCAACAAGAAGCGTGCCCGAACATCAGATACGCTGTTAAGTCGTATTGTTGCCATCTCACAAGAAATAAAAACTTTAATTCTTAGGCGCCTCTCAGCTAGCTCTAATTTTACAATTACAAGTACAGAGCAACTTATAAAATTCTTATTTTGTCAGAGCGTCTCGCTTTCAGATCAAGTGAGGCATTATGCATCAGAATGATTGTTATATTTACCATTTATATTCTGTCGATTGCATCGCTGATGATGTGACCACCAAAGCCACTGGACAACCACAATAATTGATCACAGTGTGGAACTAAGTCAGACACACTGTCCTTACTCCCTATGGCGAGTTCACCATAAAACTTCAAACAGCTCAAAACATTAAAGCCCCCCGCCATACTATGCGTTACGAAAAGGCGCAACAACAATAAGTCCTTATTGATTGCAGAAGTCTGTTCTCTTTCGCTAATCATCATGGTCAAGAAACAGAAGAAAGACATAGTCTTATTGGATATTTAATTTTCTGTACAATCCTTTTTGGAGCAATTGTACCTACTCCTCGCAAATTCTCCATACATTGATACTATTGGTCCAACATATTCGTAGTTCGATCCATTTCTTCGAATACTTTTTCGGCAGTCGGCATTACGTAGTATATTCTTAAAATTATGGCTCTTTGATCTCAAAACTGTCTGTTTGGTGTCTTCAGGTCAACGTAACAAGCACGCATTGCTTTCTTAAACTAGTAAATTTATTTCCTTCCATGTTCCCATTCGTATTTTACTTGGAAATCCAAATACAGAAATATTCCACTGTTCGGAATTACAGTAGCGCACTCCATCTTTGTACTGTTGTCCACCGTCATGGTAAATCAAATCTGCTATCCATTTGAAAGTGGTTTGTTTGTACTCACTTCACACATTCCAAGAAATTCCATACGAATACTTTTCATTACAATAATATTAAAATATTACCAATGTTAAATATTCACTTATTTATTGCCTTCGCGTCTTATTCTTAATATTACGACCATGTAGTGACAATTTCAAACAGAGGGAATAGTGAATATAGCGAAATGTTACCGGATTTTCTTTAGAATTGTGGGATGAGCTGGCAATCAAACTTTGCTGCTTTACTTAAAGTTTGACTACTTATTCAATCACAGATAAATAAAAGCTCATCATAATGGCTTACGAATATATTATAAAAATTTGTGAAATGATTAAAAAATAAATGAAAATCTGTAAACACTTTTGGCTAATCGCTATACAACAGTCCGACCAGAATTTTGAGCTATAAGGGAATGAAAAGTAAGGAAAGAAAAACAATGCGACACGCCAGTGGAGACGGTCACAACAGGCTTGCAACCAAACGAAGGCACGAGATACCTAATGAAGCCAGAAGAGCCAACTGCTGAAATGTTACTGAGCGTGGTGAGTGAGCGGTTACGCCCTGACCTCGCATCCACAAGGGAGCAGGTTCGAATCCCTGACGGTCTATCAATAATTGGGTTATCCACCAACATTTGGGTTATCCACCCATATTTGGGTTTTCCATAGTTTCTCCAAAACATTTTAGGTGAATGTCGGGATGGTTCCTTTAAGAAGTCATAGCCAAATTCCTGTCAGTTCCTCACCCGCAGTTCTTCCCCGCCAGAAATGACCTCGACGATGCGTAAAGTGATAAAAAAAAAACGACGACCCCAGAATATTTTACTGTAGTACTAGAGTGGTCATCCTGAATTTACATGGTAAGACTGATGAGTTAAAGGGCTCCAATCTCAAGGGCTGTGTCGATTACCAGGAGAGTAGGTGTATTTTGCCCCATCACAGGTCAAATACAGTTGCAACAGTTCTTCCAAGCGTACTTGCGTTATGCGCATATTATGTGGACTGTTGCTGACGTCAAGCTGCCGTATTGAGGGTAATACCAATAACCATTAAAAAATAACCGCATTTGCTGTGGGTATGTAACAGTAAACTATCATCATGATTGAATTGAACAGCGAATGGTAGTTTGTCTTTCACTACTGCTGTAAACAGTACTCGATTGTGCGTTAAACGGTTAACGAAGTTTTTAGCGATTGGTGACGGGAACAAATTTTCTGATGTTCAGCAATGTGTGCTATAAATTCTTCAAAACTTATATTCAATATGTGATTTCATCATTTAGTTAGTAAGCTTTTTTTCCCTCTTATAGTCGGCATCGATCTATTGGTAATGAGATTAATGTATTTCGGAAAAAAACACGCAGAAGATCGGTCTTGAATATTACGCCCACATTCAGTTTACGTTGTCTTCCTTTTCTACTCTTTCTGGGAGACCAGTTTCTTCAATATTTCCTTTTATACATGGTATATGAATGTACTGTTAATGTACCTGAAAGTTGGGAACGCATCGGAAGTCCTTCGATTTGTAGTTAACACATATTATTGAAAGTGAAGTAATTTTGTGAAGTCTAGTGCTTGTGATTTCATCTATATGGCTTTTTGGGTTATTTCTTTGCATGTTTTAAGGTTTATATTGTTAAATTCAATGGTTTATTTAATTGGGATGTTACTGTACATGGTTTCAATGTCAAATGATACAAGTGTTGCTGTGGTTGGGATGTGTGTTCCTTTTATGTTCTGAATCAGTTCCGTTGTGTTTTTTTTTTAATTTTGTACTCATTTAATTTATACTGTTGGTTTATAATGCTGTTTATGTTTTTGGCTAAGAGATATATTGGGGATTTTATAAAATTAATCTGCATTAAAACTCCTAGCGGATCAATCTGAAAGAAAAGAAAATTTATTCTTCACTATTATCCAAAATGTACCAATGTCGGCACCAAACACCAATTCCAACCTGCTTTACGGCAATCTGTATTTTATCATTACTCACTTATCTTTATTTACAGCATACTGAGAAATTGAATTGTTTCATTCGCCTCGAAAGTTAAGAACATCTGGTCACCTGTTACAAGAAAACCATTTTTGAGCAAACTAATTTCTTTGACTATCGCTCTTACGGCCTCTGAATCTCGTTCTTCGTGGATGAAGTTTGAAATTGCAACCTTTAATCTCCAATCAATGTATATATATATATATATATATATATATTATTATTTATATTTTCGTATTAATTAATAATTAATAATTTAAAAAAATGTAAATACTCTGAGATTGTAATATAAACGAGTTCCACAGACGTCTTTAATATTGTACTGGGGTAGTTATAAGTTCTTAGGTTTAAGTAGGATTAGTGTTGTTGTCTTTGGAGAGTCAGAGAGAGAGGAAGTATTATTGTTTAGAGAGAGAAGAGAAAAAATACGTGCAGAAGCACATACAAGAAGTCTTGCTGCGGCTGTGGTGTAATTTTAGAAACGAAATGTGTTAAGTGGTGATATTAAAAGGGAAGTGTACTTATGTACTACTGTTTTTTTATTTAGTAGTTGCTAGACTTATAAAAAACTCATTAAAATCGTTGCGCTTAGCATTACGGGCCGGGTTTCAAGAAAAGATATTCTTGGAACCGAATTGTTACGTTATTAGTTAACATTTTTGGAGCTAATCCTTCCAGTACGCCCTTCTGAACGTACAAAACAGGATACAACCTCCCAAATATAATAGCCTCACACAGTAATTAGTTTTACTGTAAATGTGAGAAGGAGAGGTTACAAAATATTTTCTTTTTTTCCTTTCTTTATTTCTCTTTTTTTTATTTGCAGATTTATGTCTCGTCGACGTCGATGTTATTAGAGGCGGGATAGGACTAAGGATAAGGAACTGGAAGGAATTCTACTACGGCTTTTTGAAGGAAGCATCCCGGCACTCGCCTGGAGTGATTTGGGAAAGTCATGAAAAACCCAACTCTGGATGCCCGGACGGGGATTCAAACCCACGCCCTCCCGAACGCGAAGCCATAGCATTACCGCTCACCCACCACGCTCGGTTTTTCTTTGTTTCCTTCCGCATTAACCAAAGTGCGAGTAACGCTTTCTAAATTTATGTCTAAGCGACACTGTACCTGTGAGTCAGTTAGTTAGTTGCAAGTAAACAGGTCCTCCTCTTTGGTGGGTGCTAAGCGAGGGCTTTAACACGTCCCCAACGTGGGTAGAGAAGGCTGTGTAAACACGGCTGCTAATAACATGCTGTCGCGCGCACGAACGATGCCGGATCAGCGCGTTGCTGAGACACTCTCGTTGCGCTGCGTAATGACCCGTCTCTTGTGTTTGCGTCCTCCATCAGCGGCCTCTACCCCGCTTACGAGTTCCCAGTTCCAGAACGTACCGAAGAACTGTGCTGATAATTTCGGACTACCGTGAGCGACATGCTCAACAGGGATCACATATGACGTGAAATTCACTCAACTCACACGATATGGTCGATTTCTCTTTCATGTTTCTGAAATATAAACATAAGGGCTCACAGACGCCATTAGGACAGAAGATGATGAAAAAAATTGAGTGATCACAATGTAAAATAGGGGTGATATTTAGGAATTATGTCGTCACTAACCGAACAAACTAACTCCTTTAATATGCAAAATAAGAAGTCACTACACCACATCGATGTTCATATCATTTTATTGATTATCTTCCCTGTAACAAACAAAAAACAAAACAATCCAAATACAAACTGTAAATACAGCAATATTTATACATCTTATTCTTACAAAATTTATTGTTATAACGTGGTACAGTGGTTATTAAACTGATCTCTACTGCCTACCAGTGGGTGTTCCTTTTTAACTTAAATTTTTAGAAAATTTTAAAGTGATCTAATGATACCAATTTGCAGCTTCAGGGAGGTAATAAAACTTTTATAGGTTGCGAAAGTAATATACTAATATTTATTGAAAAACTTTAACAACTTCGTTATAACTGATTAAAATGAGAATTTTATCAGTTAAGTGAATTATAATTTAAAAAATAATGTAACTGCAGAGAATATTGACAGATTCAGTACCCGAATTTAAACTGGACATGGAAAAACCCTTTAAAGGTATTTGGACACTGAAGGTGTACGACTAGGTGATAAATCATTTTACCGCTAATATTGAAGATGCTGATACAACAAGCCACTAAGAACTGTTAGAAATTAGATATTATGATGAAAGTAAACATAAATTCTATAGTGGTAGATGTGAAAACCTTTGACATTATAAAACAATTCCTGTCTTATATTCAAATATTTGTAAAATGATATTGTGTTTATTGATACCTTTCCCTATTTCATATCACTTAATCAGGCTTTAATGGCTGCCAATCATATTATGACCAAAGGAAGAAACCACCTGTATTTTCGAAAGAGGAGACCTTCGTTTGTTTCTTTAAAAAGATGTGCCAGATATGCAGTATTTAGTTTCGCAACATCAGCCTCAGGGATCCCGTTACTAAATTAAATGAAATTTCATGACTTGATGCTTCTATGTATGAAAAATATTAATAACAAATTTGTCTTCAGTAAATTCTTTTATAAAGATCTATTCTGCCAAACTCAGCGAAATTCGGACATAAAGTATGGTATTTGGTAAGTAATTGTTATTATATGCTTTAACTTGCTGTAACTCTGCTTTATAAATTTTATAAAGTAAAGTTACTCCCCCACTTTATAAATCACCATTACTGTGTAACCGGTGGGCTGTTAGAAAAGTTTACAACAAACAGAGCTTCATTAGTTGGCGGTAGGTAGAAAGGATGACTGCCCGTGGCTTGTTACAACACTTCACACTTCTTGTTGAATACACTAAACAGTTTCCTGGATTGACTTAGTTGAATTCTTGCTACTATTTCATTTTCTTTCGCAACTGAATTTGTTTGTTCATAATATTTATTTCTCATTTGAAATATGAATGGGAATCAATTGAGTTCGTTTGTTCCCTTGGCTCTAAGTATGGGTAAATTATATCTCTCAGTTTTTGCTGCTTTTACCTTTCAAACCAGCACGTATATGTCAGACGGCCCCTTGGAAGAGTAGAACACAAAGGCCATCCCAAATAACTGGGAGTTGCCTTGGAGCGAGCCCTCAGTTTTCGTCAGAATTTAACTAACACTGCAGAGAAAGTGAAGACCCGTGTGAACCTTGCAAAGAAACTGGCTGATACGTCATGGGGTGCAGGTGCCCACGGTCTTTGAGGAGCAACCATTGGCTTGGCATTCTCCGCAGCAGAATAATGTAACTCTACATGGTTTGGTAGTGCTCATATTGCCAACGTAGACATCCAGCTTAACACTGCTATGAGAACAGTGAGTGGTGTCATTAGGACTACCCCAATATCCTGGCTGCCTGTACTTTCCAACATTCCACATTTGAGAAGAAAATGGACATTACTTAGAGAATTTGAAGGAGTGGAGGAAAACAACATGATTCCTCTGCATAGTGATCTTCTTCACTCGCTTCGCAAATGATTAATATAAAGGAGACCTGCCTACATGGAAGCAGCCAAGTTTAGAATTAACAACTTGTATGAAGAGTAGAGAAAGGAGTTGGGAAGCCAACAGCCCACACAATTGTGGACTTGTAAAAGATCCTACAACCTGTGTTCCAGGATTTGACTTGCCTAGACGTCTTTTGTATCAACTAAATAGATTTCGCACAGGTCACGGAGTGTGCAATCAACCGCACATAAGTGGGGTATCCGTGAAGATGCGCAGTGTGGCTGCGTATCCAAACGGCTAATCACATTGTGATTGACTGTCCAGCAAGAAGACTATCTGGAGGCTTGATCACACTGTAAGCTGGATCAGCTGCCAGAAGATGGCTTGAACCCCTAGATATAGTTATCTGATTAACATGTCTTTTTTTGTATTTGGCACACGATAATAATGATAATAACAACTCACGGTTGTTAGAAGTAGGGAGGTTTTTTTTTTTTTTTAATTTGGTGGAGGGGATATACTTTGGGTGATCTGACGCCTGCGACAATGCGTCCAAGCCTGTAATATATATATATATATATCTGAATCAGAACTATTTAACATTAAGCACAGTCCTCGAAAAGTAACAGAGAAACAAGTCAAGACCCAAATAGACACTTCTGGATGTTTAAATAGGAACCTATTCAGTCAAAAGGTTAACAGATGGGTAGTGCAGCCAGATAATGAAATTCCAACGAGACCAGGAACAAAGTGGACTGAAGAGAGATAGATAGATCGTGGAGAGAGAAATGTAAAAGATCAGAATTGCGAATCATAAAAGCACTGCGTGATTTAACTGGATCCATACGCGCATAATAATAACAACACGGTTCTCGTCGGCTCTTCAAATACCGAGTACTCAGCACGATACACTCGATATAAGCCTACGTATAATTTAATGTTGAACTGAGAATTAACATTCTCACGCAAATCTATTGCAACCGTTCATCGTCATTCAAGGACGTCGCGAAAAGTTTAGTTTGCAGTTATTACGATGTAGAGGATCTTCGATTTGTAATATGACTGATTTCGAGGAATCCAGAGATGACGGAAAATTCTCGTTTTCTCTTTCTGAATTCTCTGATTTCGCCACTCTGTAACTAGAGAGTGAATGGTATAGGAGAATGCGGCGCAGATAGTTTTGCCTGTCGCTGAAGTTTTCTGAGAGCCGAACTCAGAAAGAGGGAGGCGTACAGGAATCTCGGGTCACTGCCCGTTGCAACTGCTAATTCAGTTTGGGAATTCGGCGCCCAGGCGAGGGTCCATAACCTGGAAATAGGATGTGAGTTTCTCATCTCGAAGAGAGGTGGATGAACAACTCAGGTGTCGCACTTGCAGGTGAGATGAATGAATATGGCTTGTAAATTAGAAGCCAAAATTTTGAACCCCTTGCCAAGCATGACACTATAAGGGCCGAACGTCGCAATTTCTTGACAGATAAGACGATAAAAGCTAAAATGTGGCACGCGTCTATAATATGATTCATCGTTCAGAACATAACGTTTAGAAAGACAGTATCAATTGTGGAAATTTATCGTAGTTGCATATAAGAGATTAATTGATAGTGAGACGAACAAAATATATTTCAAGCGATGTATGACACACTGTCTTGAATCTGATATGAGATGCCTACTTTGACAGTCTTTCAATACAGCTATTATACATATTCGAAGATGGTTGAAAGTGATAATATTAAACATTATCTGCATAGTTGATGTTGATAATTACTAGAGACCGGATTATATGCAAGACAAAAATCTAGAAATATGCATGGAAATATGCATGAAAAGTGCTTAAAATATGTATGAAAAGTGTTAAAAAGTGTGAAAAATATAAAAATAGTAATTTTTAGATTTTTTATTTAAAAATCAGCATGCAAATAGTGCGTAGTTGAATAACATATTTATAAATTCGATGATTAACGATTTTTTTACACTTTTGTAAATGTTAACAATCGGGTACTGTTCCAAACATTCAATAGTAAGATTGTTTCTTCGATCTCTCAAAATATTTTTATCAGTGGATATGGACCGTTCCACATTCAATGACGTAACTGGGCAGTATTCAAAATTGGGTTCTGTGTTAGCAGTCATTGTTTCTGGAAAAAGTTCACCCATCCCATTACTAAAACTATCATTTTGACCCAGAGGTTCAAAACCTGGTTATTGTTCAAAATATTTTCGAACTTCACTTTAAGTTTACACAGTATTACCTCTGGCAATGCGGATTTTATTCATTCTGTCAACGTCAAACCTCAAGCTCTTTAATACTTGCAGATATGTAGAAGAAATGAGTACTAATCACAGCTATAGTTTTAATACAAGAATTGTTAAATTCTTCCTGCTACTGACAATCTGTCATAGCCTCTCCGCTATCAAAGTCGTTTACTACACCTTTAATGGCCTCGAAATGTTCATTGTAAAACAGTACAGCTTCAACCCGCGTCCCACATCCAGTTACCACTGGTTCCGGAGGTAAACGCACATTTGGCAATTTTTTATAGCCATTATTGCGAGAACGATCCTTGAGAAACGCTTTCTTTGTTGATGAAATCAGTTTAGTTACATTCCCAAATGTGGGACGTAGGTCTTCAGCCAGTCGTCGTAGACTAAGAGCTGTGCTACAACGGAAGCGTTTTTTGCTAACTACTTACACTACTGAAAAATATTGTAAACATAGCGAAAATATGCATCGTCGCTAGGTTTCAGATGAAAATATGCAATAACGAGTGAAAATGGGCTGAATATGTAAATGAATATAATCCGGTCTCTAATAATTACACGCATACGACAGTACTTAAAAAAAATTCAGTTATATTTTTTGAATTAGAGTAAAATTCAATGTGAGGGAGTTACACCACTTGATAGTAACTGGTACGCACATAATGGGGTGTAATGGCCTCTCTTGCAAGTGGTATGAATTTCCGGTATGTGGAGTGACCTACTGGTTAAACGGTCTGCTGAGCGGAGGTGAATGGTCCAGAACATCTCTTAATTTTAAAATCGACGTATGCTTTTCTTTCGGTATGAGACATTAATTTTATGCTGCGATGTACACGAAAATAATAATTCAGTTGATGCATGAGTATTTTATTTCTTTCCTCATTTCTGTAAGCGTAGATACAACATACAGCCATCCATACCCAATAATACAGCTCATACCTTAAAAGAAGTTTTCTTACTAAAAGAACTAAGGGACTTTTGCAGTTCTGTACATTATTCGTTTATGGCTTACTTTCGTCTGTAGATACTGACTTGATTGATGCTTATAGTTGGGTAAGTTCTTGTTTCAGAGAAAAAGAGGAAAAAGGGACACCCTGCATTCTGTCAGACAAGGTTACGAGATTTATATCGAAACATTTAGTTATAAGTGCCGTTGTAAAATAGAATTTGCACAGTTTTAGTGAAAAGCAGATCTGGATAACAGAAGATAAATCTATTACACAGTAATTTTCATGTATGATTTGGAAGGAAAATCGGACATAGTTTAGTAAACTACACAAAACTGACTTACAAAATAAAAAATAAAAGACAAGAGTTTTGGTGATCAATGAAAATTACAAAATGTTGTTTAGCACTGAAACAGTATATGTGATTATTTACATCGGAAGCCATGGTATTTCAGTCAGCTTCAATATAGTGATTCATAACCACAAAAATGGGATTTAGGTCACCACTCATCAGCTTTCGAATAAATTGAAACAATCGAGGTAAAATGTCATGGCACCTAACATTTTTGGACTACGATGAAACAAAAAATGATCTACTTTCATAAGTATAAGGTTCTCAAGCTAACAGCAATTGAGAAATAGAAAATTTGATCTTCGGCTGAGGATTACATGTATTCCAATAAAGTTAACCTACTTGCAAACTAATTACTAGTTTGATGACAGTGCGATGAATCGGCCGTTCAGAAAGTCCCGAATTCGAGTCTGGTGGCATCAAACTTTACTTTTTTTTCGATTTCTTCAAAAGCACACATTTGGGGTTAGATAAATATATTTCTGTGAAGAAATCTGCTCGGAAATCTGACTAAAAGATTCCTTACAGTTCATGTATTCGCTTTCACACTGCGCAGGACGAAATTTGTTGTAAAAACACGGGCAGCAGAGAAATTTCCTGTGCCAAGCGCATTGAATGATTTACACCTGGTTGCAGGAACATTTTCCGCAATCGATAGTTTAAGCGAAACATACCTCATTAACATTAAGGAACACATTTGTCACACGAATTGATTTGACTGCATATTAATCTTGATACAACAAGGGGCGGAAGGCAATGCGTTTTAAATCGACTTTCAAGATTACAACTGAACGGAAGGAATATAGATCATGTATCTGTCCAACCAGTGCGAGCTCAGGTAAACTACCACGTTCTCATGGTTCCCGGAACGGATATATTTACAGTGATATACATCACCCACTGCGCGCATTAAGGAGCAAACACGCTGAATAGGGGAGATACAGCGATACCAGTTTCAAGTCTTTGACCCCACCTGCCTGCATCCTGATAATGGTTCTTGCACTGCTTCCCGCAGTCATCTCTGTGAATGCCGGCACGGTACCAAATTTCCGCCTCATAAGCTACGCATTTAAAAAACAGAAATACACCTATCATAGAGAATGTAAATAATATGAATGGCAATCGGATGTTTACTCTTAAGCTCCTCCCATTAGAATTTGTTCCTTCCGCCCATCGGGAGAGTCACGAATCCGTCACTGTATCAGGTGTGGGACAAGGTTTCACATCCTTAGCAGATCAATACGTTCGGTACCCATGACTCTAAAAGGCCTCGTCAGATAATGATTGAAAATGGCTGATAAATAAATACATGTACACCACCCCCAATGTGTGACTGTAAAGAAATCTCGATACGGACGCAGTAGTACTTTTGGACCTGACTTGCTACCACCACACAACGGACAACTTTTCAAGAGGGTGAACGTTATTAAAGTATAAGCCTCGGACGAAAATCATGGTCCTCAATAACTATTAACTTACGAATTATAACATATTTATGAAAATTACTTATAATTTTATGTTCCTTCGATTCCTCCCACTCCGAAAGTGATACGATGTTATGGCCTTTGATCTCGATTTATTCGAAAACTAAGTAGTGTCGACCTAAATTCCTTTATAGTACTCAGTTTTGGGAGACTCTCAATCACTGTTGAGATCAGTTGGCTGGAGGTCATGATCTCTTCCTATAAGATTTGATTTAGTAACTCACGGTTGCTTAAATGTATACTTTGTTAAAAATTGACTTTTCTTTAAGCCCAATATTAAATATTGTCAATTTGATGTTGTAACCTAATGTAAAGTTATGTGGAAAAACGATACGCATATTAACCTGAATCAAAAATGTTTAATAGATCTATTAATATTTTTGACATATTAGATTTTAGATATATCAATATTTTTAAATCTATCAATATCGAAATTCGATATATGGAAAAGAAATATTGATATTTCAATATATTGACTATATTCTTTTTTAAATAATTGATCAGCGCAGAAATGTGTTACTCAGTTTTTAAATTAAGTATATTTAAATAAGCAAATCTAATGACGATTGAAGAAAAACGTTAGGCCACTATGCTCTCAGAAAACATTTTTTTTTATATCGGCTTAACGTCTCTCTAACAGCTAGGTCTTTAGAGACGGGAAAGGATGGGGGGGCAAGGAATGGGAAGGAATTCGGCCATGGCCTTTTGAAGGAAGCATCCTTGCATTTGCCTGTAGTGATTTGGGAAACCATGGAAAACCCAAATCAGGATTCCCGGACGGGGATTCGAACCGCCGTCCTCCCGAATGCGAGACCAGAACGCTAGCCGTTACACCACCACGTTCGGTCAGTAAATATTAACAAAAAAGATTAATTCTGCGTACAAATAATTTTCAGCAAGAGATTTTTTTTTATGGCTTTCGGCAACTAAGCCATTCAGCCAGCTCGATGTGTTTATGATATCTCATCCAGTGATATAGTTTCTCCAGTATGTTATGATTACTAAGTATAGACACCACAGGACGGACAGGACATTCACACAGACACACAAAATCCATACCCGCGGCCGGATTCGAACCGGCGACCTTCGGCACGCGGAGCTAGTGTTCTAGCCCATACGCTACCGAGGCCGGCAAAGTACTAGTTTTATATATTCTGCTGTTTGACTACTGCGATTATTAGGCACCAGGGTGCAATTGCTACAGATGAAGCAGAGGAAATGAAATATTTAGAAAAACATTCTGACAGCACGAATAAAATGACTACTCTCAATCCAGAATTTTTTGAAATTGGATGATCCTGAAATATTCTGTTAACAGAAATTTTATTTTTATTTTACAGTGGCTGCACCAAAACTTATCCAGAAACTTCAGTTGACACATTCTTCAAAAGCAGGTTCGTATGTCTATCTCAGGGCGATGATTTAGTTCCTTCTGCTTTGCATGGTGAAGCCACTACATTAACTCAAATAGTTTCTCTTCATTTATGCTAAACAGTAATTTCATTTTATAGATACGATTTTCCATCAGATACATCCTATGCTGTACCAAAGTTCAATTTTTTAAAGTAGGGATTCCAGATGGTTGGTTTGGTGAAAAATGAATTTTGATCTAAACGCATCAAACTATAATTAACACCTTCTTAAAAATCATTCATATCGACAATTCATCAATGGTTCGCTATATTTTTAATTTCTTCGCTCAGCGGTGTATCGAAACTTGCTGTAGCATGTTTTTCAGCACTCAATTCTTCTGTCGCTATTTTAAATGTCGAAGAAGCGTAAACAATCTGCGCCAAATATTTAACTTTGCACTCGTTGCCCTATCTAGTACATTATGATTAGTTTATAATGCTAATACGTTTTCGACAATTGCTGAAAATTTTAAAATCCTTTCCATCATGCCCAGACAAGAGATCCGAGAAGTGCTAAGTGCTCGAATGTGTGTTAATATCTAGCCTTCTTTTATTTTCCTTCTGCTTTTAGCTCAGATTGTAATTAATTAAAAGTACTAAGTAATTAACATATGTTAAAACAGATTTTATTTGATCAGTGGTGCGAGGTTTGAAAAATTTGATTCGTTTCTTAAAATTAGATCTGTGATTAAATTTAATGTATGAAGAATACAGGGAATCCTTCTGTTTCCTCCCGAAAATAACTTGACAGCGTTTACGAGAAAAACAGAAAATGCTTAGTTATTTTAAAAAATATCGATGTCAATATCCATTTTTGCATATCGAAATGTATAACGAACGTCCTAAATGAGATCGATCGTAAATATTGATATTCCTAAAAAATAATGTCGAAGAATCAATATATCGGCCTTAAATCTATCTTTCGTAAATATCGATATTAATAAAGAATAACATGGATATTTAGATATATCTATACAATATCTATATCCTAATGTTTAATGCATATTAAGTATAACAATGGCGGCAAACGCGATTTTTTCTTTAAAGTTACTTTTTAATGTATCGCTTTATTCAGATGTATAAGAAGCAACTGCTGGGACTACCCGACTTTCTCCACCTACCCGAAAAAGTACTAGCCTATAGAATTTAATTTCTGGCGACTTTTACGTAAAATGAGATTGAGGTGCGGGTAGAGTACATTATATGAAATGAATTAATCGAAATTTCAACAGGGTAATCCCCTCTTCAGGTAGGTGGCGAAATTCATGCAATCTCCACAATTGGTACACCAGAATTCATGCGTGATAAAGCTATTAAAACTACTTGTCATTTTATAAGAGCAAAACAATCGGAAATAAGTTTAGAAAGATAAAAAGCTAATAATCTAATAAGATAAAATCCAAATAACGTTTTCTTTCGTGTCTTCAAAAATAACTTATTTTGTTCTATAGTTTAGTAGCCTACATTCAAGAAATATCCGTAAACCAAATAAACGGACACCTCTATCCCCACAAGATGCCGAATATTTGTTCCACTTCTACACAAATAGAAGCCATCACCTCTCAACATCACTTCGTGTTTTCTTATTTGGTCTCTGTCTGTGTCTGGCACTTCACAGTTTCAAGGTCTCCTTCCCACTAAGCCTGCACTCGCGTCCACATTTCAAGTATTCGCAGCTTTGATGCCTTTCTGAGAACAAGCCCCTGAAAGCTTGGAAAACACCGAACTATATCCTCCTCTCTTAGACCGGATGTAGCTGGTTCAGCCAAATCTGTAGAGTCATAAGATCCGCAAAAATACTTATTTAGGGCAAGATAAGAAACTAATTCAGTCAAAAGATTTTCTTCTTTCCGGAATGCGCTGTCTATATAAATATAATGAGACTGTGAACGGGAAAGGTTTGCCCATTCAAGATAAAAATGAGTTTTGGGCACTACAGAGAAGGAGTCAACTGTTAATACAATTTTTTCGATGAGTGGGATTCACGTAAAGACCTCTATATGAATTTTCATGGTGTACGGCAGACGTGCCGGCATCCATTACAATTTTAAAAGTTTACGCCTAGAGAACTCGGATGTTTTCGACGTCGTAGACTTCCGTCGTGGTGCAGTTATTAGTGGGTAAACCTAAGTGTCACTACATGGGTGCGTAACGTGTAATAAGTGCTCTTTATAGAAGTGTTTATTTTGGTTTTTGAAATGTGTAACTTATGAGGTGAAACTTGTGGCTCGTCCCACCATTCACCTAGGACCGCCTAATCCATTGCCTAAAAGACTATCCAAGGGGGGGGGGGTGAGCGGGAAAGCTCTGGCTGTATTCGGGAGGTCATAGGTTCGAATCTCCATCCGGGCTTCCAGATTTCGACAAAGTATGAAGTTAAAAAAAAACGGAATCAGGACTACCAATGAGTGAGATCTTCGGCTTGAAGCTAGGCCTATTGTGATGTTCCGTCTATTTTGTGATACGCTCATGGTCGCATCGATAAGTAAGATACGGGATGCTTAGTCAGTTTTATAGCCAAACGGGTTTTATGTTTCCGTACCTATCAGTATTGTGTTCATTTGTGTTGAGCAATAGCATTCTGATATTTTGACGTAGAAAATAAATGCCTGTCATTTTTAAAGGCTTCTGATGGTTTCAATTTGACTTTAATCAGTGTGTCAAAGAATTAGAAAAAAATATTGCTCATGCATTTTACAACATGGCACTTTGCACCCGCAATCATGATGACACTTGCATTTTAATGCATTCATCACCATAATGACCAATCACAGGGGGTAAGTATTTAACTGCAATGGACCATAAGAAATCGGGGCAATTTTGTTTGGCGTTTCACAGACTCTTATCTGAAATACTTTTAGTGCAGTTTCCCTATTAGACTACTATCTCCTTTTTTTTAAATTTTTTATTATGACGTATTTACTAATTGTTGTTTGTTTTCCTCGGAACTACACTACAGTTCCTGACTCCCTTACCTATAAAAGAAAATGTGACAAACAAACAGCTCAAAATAATTACATTTTGACATCGAATATTGTATACAAATTCTTATCGTAAAAATGTTCACAGTAATAAAGTGGCTTTGGTATTTTGTATATATCATTCACCGATTATTTTAGGCGAAATATGTCTCTGCATAGGGTTATTGATATATATATATATATATATATATATATATATATATATATATATATATATATATATATAAAATATATATATATATATATATATATATATATATATATATATATTGCCCGAAATATTGTGTTTGTGAATTATTTTTTGTTGCTGCTGCCCTCCTTCCTTAAACTTTGGTGAACATTGGGTATAATTTATCTTTCCTATATATAGCCTGACTATAGTCGAACATTAGCACAGAGGGTTTTGTTCCAGTTATTAGTCAGGAACTCCCTGTGCCACCCACAATTTTGTGAATTGCAGACTATATAGGCATATGTAAATGCAGAAAACAAGGTAAAGGTTGTATCTATGTTAGCGGAATAATAATCGGCTCCCTCTTCGGTCCGACAATAATTAAACACTAAAACCAATTACTGATGGATTCATCAAGTTTCTTATATTTGCCAATGAAATATTCTTATCAAGTTTTTATCTTATTTTGCAAAAAGAGCAATTTGTTTTAGATTACGTCTTAAATAATAAAAAGTAGGTAGGTTGTTGATCTCGATAAATAAGTAGACTTAAAAAATTTCATACTTGATTCTGAAAACAGCAAAAAATGAAAATTGATAATGATCCTTTCTAGACACACATTACTATATATAACACTGAATAGTAGAGATTTTCCAAGCTCAGAAGAGCGGAGCTGATATCGCATCCTTCGTTTTCTGCAAAACTTGTCTCTTTTGGAACAATTTTTTTTTTTTTTTTTTTTAAACTGCTTTACATCTCTCATCAGCGAGGTCTTTAGAGACGGGAATGGATGGGGGCAAGGAATGGGAAGGAATTCGGCCATGGCCTTTTTAAGGAAGCATCCCGGCATTTGCCTGTAGTGATTTGGGAAACCATGGAAAACCCAAATCTGGATGCCCGGACGGGGATTCGAACCACCGTCCTCTCGAATGCGTTGGAACAAACAATCAGGTTCCGACGCTCATTTTCGCGTTAGCTGCAAACGGCTTTTATAAATTTGCTACCCAGTTTTGGAGCATCGCGAAGCCGAAGCTAAGGAACTTCGTGACGATAAAGCGGTTTTTAAAATGACAAACTCGGTGAGCGCCACGAGTCTTTAAAGGTGCAAAGCAGGGGGACATTCAGACAGGTGGGTAGGGTAGATGAGACGCCTGCACAAGACCAGCCTCGCAGCTGATCTGTGTATTATTCAGGGAGGGATATTCTAGGCTTGATGAAACGTGCTACTTCATTAAACTGCCTCGGCCAACTTCCCTCCCCTACCCCACGTAAACAACGTCCGCTTTAAATAGCGGTTTTGCGCCTCTCATTAGCAGTCAGTTTGTTTGGGTGGAGAATTTACCTTACGGTAGACAAACTCATCTGCCAGACGAACAAACTTCGATCCGTCACTGGGCAGCGTGTTTACCGACTGGAGGGAGTATATTCAATTCTAGAGACTTGTCTATCCGTAATATCCGGTCCTGCGCTGGAGTTTCGCGGTATTTGCAGAGAAAAGTTTCTGTTCCGAAAACTGCATGTAATAAGTTAAAGCAAGTCAGTTACGTCTGACCAATTGGTGATATCGAGTAGCGTCGTACGTTGTATTTCGAACAACAAAATGAACAACGGGTGGCTTCTCGAACTGATTATTAAAACGTGCAAAAGTAGGTTTATTGTATACTACAGTTTGTAAAAATTGCAACACCTAGAAGGAGTTGTCTAAATCATTCAAAAATTGGAGGTGTTATAGACCTGTGGAACCACAGTAAGTGGTTGAGTTTATAGAGAGACGGCGTGCACGTAGGCCTAGTAGCGCTTTCTTTTGTGTGACTAGACTGTTAAAAGAGCCGCCAAATAAAGTGAAATAGTGGAAGAAAGTGCCGCTACAGTTCGTGGACGTCAAATGGCGCAGTATCAGCACGGGAGTGTGTTCGAAAGTGGAAGAACGATTGGTGTCTGGGAACGGATTGGTGTACCGTGACATTGTGGATCGTACAGTAGGGCTACACGCTGCTACAACTGTGATGCGTGCCTCAAACCAGTGAATGGAAGAGACTCGTACACAGCGACGAGCGGGAACTGGACCGCTCATTGTGACCACAGTGCGGGATGCCCGCCTTCTTGTCTGCATGGTCGTAACCGACGGAACAGCTTCGTCCACAGTGTTGCCTCGACGTTGGAGTACTGCCACGGCTGTGGACATGTCTGCGTCGGCGGAAGTTGGCTGATGGCTGCGTAAATGTTAAACACTACCGTAATCAACGCAATAGCGCAATTGTATCGTTGAGGGGCGTAACTGAAAAATCCCAGAATGTGATGCTTTGTTGCGCTATTAGCTATAACACGAAATCTGCCTGCTACGTATTGAGGAAACTGAACAGTAACCGTTAGATCACGGAAATTTTATATCCCGAGGGACAGACCCTCAGCAGGACAATGCCCGGTCACATGTAGTGAAGTATGAGAAAGCCTTCTTCATATATCGACGTGTGCGAATGTTTTCCTTACTTGCATGTTCACGTGATATGTCCCCTGCAGAATACATCTGGTATATTCTCGGTAGGCAACTTGTTCGTTATGGTCCTCATGGAACCACTGTCGACGATTTGTGGAAGCCCTTGCAAACTGCAGGGAGTATGTTATACACTAACATGTCCAGGCTCTGATTCAAATCCAAGCCGTCTAGAGGCTCTGATTGGAGCACTTGCTGGCTTCAAAAGATACTAAATCGGTCAAAAAGGATCTACAGTTTTATAATTCTAATCATTTGTGTACTGTCATGCCCTTAATATGTGAAATAAGTTTCATTAAGAAACATGGCTCCTTCTTGGTGCTGAAACTTTCACAGACTGCAGTATATTTAATTTTTAACTAGGATAATTGAAGTTTTGTAGACACAGAAGTAACATTTAACACAGTCGCATCAATTCTATAAAAATTTTGCTGCTCCTAATTGAACTAATTACTTTTTCATGTAATCACAGTATTAAATCATTGTAATCAGACAATACTTTTCTCTGACTTTTCCCTTCTAGCAGTCGCCCAAAGCGCTGGATCTGCAATTTGGATTAGACAGTGCAAGGTGTTACGCGAAAGAGGTATCTGTTGCTATATCATGCGGTCAGGCTTTCCAATAGACGGCAGCTTACGAACGTTTCCAACACTGCAAATCAACCAACGCTGACAAGTCGGCCATTGCACAGAATTCATCTATAACCTTTCATGTTAATGAGTTATGCTAAATACCGGAACAACATGATCAAGGCAGCAGCCCGAAGTTTCGTTACGCGTCTCATTCCTTTTTTTTTATGCTAGCGGCTTTACGTCTTGTTGACGTCGAGGTCGTTAGAGGCGGGAAAGGAATTCGGCCATGGCCCTTTGAAGGAACCAATAGCCTGGATTGATTTGGGGAAACCATAGAAAACCCAAATCTGGATGTCTGGACGGGGATTCGAGTCCTCCCGAATGCGAGACCAGAGCGTTAACCGCTCACCCACTACGCTCGGTGTCGCATCCTTTACCATGAAAAGAATAACTCAAGCCGCAACCCTCACCGTGCCGATCAAGCACAAGCTACGGCTCTCCTGATTGGCCAGATTGGTTGAACCTTCCAGAACAACGAATGTTCCTAATAGGGAGTTAGTTGAATTAAGTAGAGCGACTGGAATACATCGCAACGCAGTTCTGAGTGACAACATGTGGGCTGAAACGATGGCTTGTTATATTATGACTCGACGTCACCCGTACAGCATAGAAGCTATTTACTTTGGCTGCGGAAGGTTTCGCTCTGCCTTATTTAACTCAATTATTTTACGTGACTTTCTGTCTTACCGTTATTGAAGCTCTATATCCCGAATACGTGACTCATATATTTGAATGTACTCTTGAAATCGATATTATAGGTGAAACCGTGGTATTTTGTTTGCACCTATCCTCAGGCAAGTAAAAATCACAGCCTTCGACGTAGTGTTCGAGTATAATGGCAGGAAGAAGCAACTTCAGAACAGCAAGAGATCTGTGGATTCTGTAGGAAGACAGCACCCGTTAGTATACCTGTGCGCTAGATCGGTATAGGAGAGAATATTTATGATAAAATTTAAGATTGCAGTAAAGGTTGTCAAACAAAATTTGTAAGTAATTGTAAGGATAATACTGTTCAGTTTGAATGTGTTATTTCATCTGTAACTATTTCATTTGATAGTATGAAAACCTCAATCAATGGTTTAGGGGTCAGCATTGCCAAAGGAAAAAATGAAATGATTTTAGAAAGCAGCTTTCGAGTCCCGCTTTCTTTTACTTCTCATATGGGGGAGAAGCACCGATCTCTGTCAAACTTTGCAACTTTATTTATTGTTTATTGGTGTCCAAGGCATCACATTTACTTCGTGAACTACAAGTTTTGAGATAAATTATAATTAATACAAATTAAGAAAATAAACCAAACAACACAATAAAACAATACCACTACATAAAAATAAGTAAAAAAATTGCATAATTCTATATCATATAGGTCAGGATTGGTATCCATTCATATGAGGCCCAGTACTTAAGAAGTATTTGCGACATTGATCCATGATTCACGCCAGGAGGTCAAAGATCTCTATAATTAAAATTCACTTCACGTGAATAATAAATATTTCTGATGAAACTAATGAAATACCTAAAGCGAGAAACAGAACATGCCTCAACTCTCTAGCTGGAAGTAAAGCGGCTTAAATTAAGTCGGGGAAAATATTAACTGCCTGCTCCGTTAACTCAGTTGGTTGCAGCACCGTGATGGTGTCCGGCGCCGGTTCCAGTCCTCGAGGTAGAGGAAATATTCACCATCACAACTTGGCCGACAGGGAAGGAGAGGTGGTGGTACACAATTCGTAATCACCAGATTGTGCACAAAAGTCCTGGGCTAGATACCAAACCTCTCCGTAGTGAGTATAGAGAGAGGGCATACCACACTGTTGTTGAGGATTCATCCCTTGGATGGATGCCGTTAAGTCTGGCAGCCTTATTGGTTTCTTTCGGAAGAGTAGGCTGTATCGGCCCAAACAGGTGTCACCAAGTTTCTTCTTTCATATATCATCTACAACAATAAACATTTACAAGAACACTGAGGAACACTAACACACTGAGGAAGGCAAATGGAAACCACCCCATTTTCAGCTCTCCAGCACGTTCTCATGGAAGGTTAAACACCCCCACCCCTTTGGCAACCGCCTCCACCAAGACTCTGGTGTAGCACTCATAAAAGAGCAAGCAATATTAAGGATTCGCCCAGTGACTCAGAATTTTCAGTACTGTAACACTCTACTACTCTACTCAATAACAGTATTAATTGTTCCTCTTAGAGTAGTCTTCTGTGCCCTTAATAAGGAAATTTAAGTTATTTCGCAAATGGTGTCAACGACATCTTCACTGGTGTGTGTTTGAAATTTCACTTTATCCTCAGTATGAAATGATTTAACAGTATCTGTATCTGAGAATCAAACGATTGTGAGGTATTATGGTATAAACCTGTTGGTTAATTCATAGGCAGTTAACAGGGGGTGTGAAACAACCAGCTGGCACGCAGAATTGGCATTGAACTCAAGCAGGTTCAAAAATCAAACGTTATAGAATGGAATTCGCTTGCATTAAAGGGCCCTGAATATTTAAAGAGTTGTTAGCAGGAATCACTTGTTGCATATTCTGCCCCCATCCCAACAGCGAGATTAAGCCACTACCGATTATCGGTTTTGGACTATTTAGTTAAGCGCTGAAGCTCTTGTACGAATGTAAAATATTCATGAATGCCTTTCCATTAATAGGCACGAAATTTAACTGTAGTCATAATAGACTATAATTTATTTCCTTCCCACCGAAATAAAAGTTTTAAAAAGATTTGAATATTATGACGAAACACATTAAACATAATTTAAAAATAAATCCACATTGTAATGTAGCCTTCACTAGCTGCAAACTGTGAAGACTAAATCGCACAGCCATGACGGATAATAAATAGCTTGATACTTAATGAAAGGCTTTTACCTGTTGTGGTGTGCCACATAATCATTCTGCAATGATACAAAATACAATATTCCCAATATTAATAATTTTTATTGCATGCCTTGTTGATTATATACTAATAAAGTTAGAAGCTACGGGAAACAATTTGTTTTAAACACAATATTTTTAAACATGTAAATTAATGAACTTGATAAGGTAGAAAAGATGATATTACTTCTATATGAATTATGGAACAAACTAAATTTAACGAATGTTATTAATCGTGTAATTATTAAACAACTAACAAATATTTGATGGACATTAACTTGACACGACATTAAATTGATTATCAACACAGAACTTGCGTAAAAACAGTTTTATCCCAGTTAAACAGTAGGTGGAACATGGAAGTTCCTATCTCGTGATTCGAACAAGCAGGACGCGGCTGGGTTTTTAGTGTTCAGATTTTAAATTAGTGTCGGAGGACGGTTAGGTGGTTGACATCACCATTTAATGATTAGAATGGCAGCATTACGACCAAGTCCCAGGCACCACATTCGTCAATTCTATATTCCCAGAAACTAATGTTTCTTCAAACAATGTCGCGGTAATAACTGCGTACAACTATACTGTTGATACGCAGCAAACATAGTTGTATATTACTTATAGAAAATGCGTAACAATTTACTGTCAAACAATCCAAGTTAGTTACGACTTGCATACCTGCAAGAGCCGAACCAAGTCTGTTGTATTGGAAGCCAAGTGCATCGCCTAGAAGTAGTCTTCAGCATAAGATCATAGCATCCTGTCTCACCAGCAAGTGAAGTCCATGATTTCGTTTTCTTTCAAAGAACACTCGAAAGTCTGGTTTCTCCCACTAGTTGATAGGTGTATTCTCCAGTACTGATGCCTCCTCTCTTGATGATAGGGCAGGAAAGCAACAACATTTAACAATGACTTCGTAATTCGTGGGAAACGAAGTCCAGTTTCCTGCATTAAAGTGTTTATATCGTTGCTATTTTCTCTGTGTCACACGTTTTCACAATAGAGGACATCTTTAGAATCAACGTAAGAAGAATCTTAAGTGGTTTTCAAGCAGGCAACATGGGTTCATCCTAGGATATTCATGCGAATCTCAGTTGGTGGGATATATGCAAGATATTTCAGATGAAATGGACAAGGGAGGCCAAATTGATAGTGTAGCACTAGATCTGTCAAAGGCGTTTGACAAAGTGAGCCATAAAATGGTAGTAAATAAGGTAAAAACCATTGGAGTGGATGAGAAAGTGATTTTCTGGGTAGAAGAATTTTTAAAAGGTAGAAAACAGAAAGTTAGGGTAGGAAATGTAGTATCAAACTAAGTGGAAGTAAAAATGGGTGTGCCACAGGGTAGCGTATTGGGACCATTGCTATTCATTATTCTAATGAATAATTGTGTTGATTGTTTACTATCTGAAATTAGATTGTTTGCAGATGAGATAATGCTATATAAAGGAATCAAAACAATAGAGGATTGTAAACAGTTGCAGGGTGATCTGGACAGGATATCTAGTTCGGTTGGTAAACATGGGATGAATATAAATGCTAAGAAGAGTCAGCTTATTAGATACACAAATAAAAAACAAAAGATTAATTATGAGTATAAGGTGGGGAAAGAATTGCTTGCTGAAGACTTGAAATGTAAATATCTTGGCATTACATTTGATAACAAGCTTAACTGGGCAGGACACATTGGACAGGTGGTAGGAAAAGGTTTCAAAGTTCTGCACTTGTTGGAGAGAGTGATGAGGGTATGTACGAGAGAAGTAAAGAAATTGGGTAATTGGGTTACAAACTTTGGTGAGACCATTGCTCGAATATGGTAGTGTAGTACGGGACCCTCATTTTACGTATCAAATACAGGAGTTGGATAGGGTGCAAAAAAGGGCTGCTAGATTTGTTTCTGAATAATAAGTGGAAGCAGTCTTTTGCAGCTTATCTCAAAGATTGCATTGGTTTCGTTTTCGGTAAGAATGAAATAATCTTAGAATATTTTTTGTGTAAGACTTTAAGGAGCTGACTGTTGGAAAGAATTGTTCTTCCTACAATTAAATGAAATTTGAGGCAAAATATAAACACTGATATGAGGAGGACAATATTAATGCACCGGTGATGAAATAATAAAGTGTTGTTTTAATAATAGAATTCGTTAGCATTGTGCCTTATAATTCAAAATTAATTCAGTGGGGCGAGCTAAATATAATTGCAGAAATTATAAGTCTTTATTGCTTGACTGAATGAAATTCTGGGTTGGGGAGGGGAGGGGGCGGTAATTTTTCACAGTCATTACCACGAGAGCCAAATATGAAAGTATCGAAACCTCGCAGTAGCTAGTAATGATCTTTCAGGTCCAGTAACGTCTATTAATTACAAATGGGCCATCTTTACATTGCCAAAAAATAAATCTGCGACGAACAAAAGGAGCAAGTACATAAAACGTGGTAAATTCGTGCTTACCTACATGCACTCGTAGATCAAGAGTTCTATGGGCTTCTTCTGAAGAACTATCCTCCTTCTAGCAGTAACGTACTGTGCCTTGTCGTGTTTGGTCTTCCGACGGACACTGGGCATTATATATGGCTGTAGAAATAAACCTACGGATCTAAAAGCACTTTTGGAATCATGTATCCAGTGTTACAAGACCCTATGAAATATAAGCCATCAGCAGATAGAATAGCCTCATCCGCAATTCTTCTCTTCCTTGGAGATACTTCAGAGCTGTGCTCAAAAGACCGGTCTCTTTGTGCACTTGAATCAATCCGAGGTCATCTGTTCCAGTTGCCTCTATGCCAGATCACGTTGATCATCCTGCTCAATTCCGGGATGGAAGCATTCCAGCACCAACTTGCTTCCGGTCTTGAAATGAGATTTTCAGGTCTTGAACAAACAGACAGAACAAAGGCCGGAAATTAAACGCCGAAGGACTCCTCGTGTGGCCACTTATTGCCAGATTTTATTACAACTGGTAAAATACCTGATTACTTTACTTATTTATATCCTGTTTTTATTAGTCCGGGTTATGGAGTGTGATGTTATTATATCTATAGTTTTTCAATATTTAAAATATTTTTGAGTTCACTCACATATTGTTAAATTTCAGCAACCAAATAGTTTTTAAGTAAATAGAAAAGCAAAAAGAAATGAATAGATGCATATAGATGTCTGTCACAGTATCGTAATTTATCAAGGTTAAAAATAAAATTTTACTATAGTTTTTTTTTTTTTTTTTTTTTTTTTTTTTTTTTTTTTTTTTTATGAGGCAATAGCACAAAAATGTAAATAGAATTGTTGGTCCATGAATGAAAATGGAAATATATTGATCCCACCTTTAATCCAAAAATCTTCTCTTTTTTTGTGAGCATCATTCAGTCTATGGACAAACTCCCATTATCTGTTTTGGCTTAAATGGTGGCTACATCGCTGCAGTTATATATCATAAACGTGGAAAATCAGCGCTATGCAATCCAAAAACACGCAGCCACATGAGTGAAATTCCATTTTCCCACAAAACTCATTTACTAGAAGCCATCATTTACAGTAAAAAGATTGGATACACTGCAAGAGATCTTTTGGGATGATAACCAATTTTACAGTTAATCCGAATTAAAATACCATGCATATTTTAAATTAAATAGCATTATTATTGAAGATTCAAATAAATTTTGAAGTTTTATTTATAGACGTAATGTTAGATAAAACGCACCTAATTTATTACGATTAAATACCGGATAAAGTATTCGAGGATAGTCAATAAAGAATCTTTATGCATCAATAACTATACTACCTCGGAAACGAAATTATCTATGAACTTGGAGTAATATCTTAATGGAATGGTAATAGGTGCCGAAGCAGTTAATCAAATAGAGCAAGCATCAGTGTTGAGTTTATTGCTTTCACTGAGGATTAATTAATGCTACGTTGTGAAAGAAAAAGCTAAACGTCTCGGAAAGTGAAATACTGCTTCAAAAAATTAACATCTATCTTAGGATGAAGAGTAAGAAATTTCATCCACAGGTTTCACCAATTTCACCTAATGAACTACGTTATTAATTTTGGTATGTAGTCACATGGAACGTTTAAAGCAGCCAACTCAAACACGTCACACTGAACATTAGAATTTAATAGCTAAAGTACGTATAGTAAAGCTACATCAACGGTACCCATTATCGAGGAAAAGAGCGATTCAGACATCACGCGTTCTTATAGCATAATTCTTTGTTCAGCATCGAAGAATACAGCACTCCCAAAAAACTTCTTATCTATTTGTTCACAATAAATAATGTGTATAAACATATTCTCTTAATAGTGATATGAATCCGTTGCGTCTAAACTACCAAAAATCTGCAAATGAAAGGTCTCAGACACGAAGCGGTGATACCAAGCCTGGTCGGTTGGTCGGTGAGCAATAACACTTGGGACTGTCTTTCGGGAGGACGCGGTCCTCATCCGAAGTTCCGATTTCAATTGTTTCCCTAAATCACTGCAGGAAAATACTTCAACAATACCGTGGTCGAGTTCATTCCCGTTCCTTGGCCCCGCACTCATCATCTCCCGGATCAAATAAGCCCGACGTCGACAAGCTGTAGTACATGAACGAAAAACAATTATAATAAAGTGGTGTGCTTAGCGGCCTGGTGGCTATCTGATTGCAGATCGAAATGTCCCAGGCTCGAATCCCTGTCTTCACCTCTGGCACAGCATGCTGTGTAATGTGAAGTATGCCAGAACGTTACTGTGGATCGGATTCCACAATAAACAGTAGGTCCCCTATACCCGGTAGGATTGCCAGGTTAGGTTAAGGAGGCTACGACAGGGGTGGAGTGCGCAGCCAGTAGAAACCCTGTCACCAGGTCATTACCAACACACGGAATTATTATTACTATTCATGGAATATTTGCATATTTGATGTTAAAATAAATACTGAGACCTTTCGAGGCCAAAATGTTTTCAAATGAAGGCCGAGAGATTTCTGATAAATATGTAAATTTAATTTAGTGCCAATTGTGGGGAAAGACGAAATATCTAGGAAGGCATTTTTGTGCTCGTATATGAATTAATTAAAAGTGTTTCATTTCGAAATGCAGAATATAATTAAGGAAATTGTTAGAGATGGGAGGGAATTGTGCCAAGGAACAGGTTGTAATTCAGCAATGGTCTTTTCTGAATGAACCATTACGGCATGCGCTTGCAGTGATTTCGTGAAACTATGAAAATCTGATTACACCCGGGCGGAGATCTGAACCCGCGTACTCTTGAATGCCAGGCACGAGCGCTACAACTCAAGCAACAGGCTCAGTCCAAAAACTATTAAAAACCACGGCGATCCGTTCTTTGCCGCTAATTTCATTGCAGTGTCTTCTTTACCAGCTCTGGACATCAACTGAAATCACACAATAGATTATTGGAAGAAAATATATATTAATAAAATCAAAATTTCATGTATGATTAACACGCTGATATATTATATTACTAGCTGTTACCTGACACTTCGTAGGCATGGACTTAGAATTTCATTGATGGAATTTAATATAGAAAGCTGTGAGTTACTTAAGATTTGACCCAAACAACACCGAATCGGCATAATATAACGGGAAAACCATCACTATACCATCCTACCGTCGAACCTGTCTCATGAAGAGAATCAATTAAGGCTCGGGAAGGAGGGGAGGGGGTTAACTGAGAGCAACTTCAATTAAAGTTGGTGATCTGTTCTTTCTTCAGCATGAGCATCAGATACTTGGGTTCTAACAACTTTAGCTGCTCGTGCTCTACTAGAGATACACCTTAGTTCTGATTTACGCCCGCGAGACACGACAAAAAAGAAGACAAAATAAACTGATGCCAGAAACTTTTAGATAAACACAAATTAATAGAACGGTGCAGCACAAATCGACATCTATACTAAATACTGTAATATGTACCGTCTGTAAACGAAAATTATTAAGAAATCATACAAAAATTTACTGCGTGAGAATCACAGCCTGAGCGACTTACACACGCAGAGTCTTTCGTATTTATAATTTTACTACTGTAGATCACACACAAACTGACTGCGAGAGAAAGATAGCCTGAGGGATCACAATAGCGTAAAAAAGTAAACAGGTAATGGCATTGTTCGGCCGCCTACAAATTGCCACGCATTCCACCCCTGAATTTGTAGGACCTGCGGTTTAACTTAGAATCCAAACAACGGAATGTCCAGGCGTGGCTCATCCGAGCAAAACCATTTCTTAAAAAAAATTAGTCTCTTCTATTTGAACCGCAGAAAGCCGAACGTTAGAACTCTATGTCCTTCCTAATGGCACATAGTATCTCCTTGTCATATATCATCAAGATTGAATTAGCCGATTAGGCCTGAAAACGTAACAAACAGTATAGATAAGGTTTTTGCCCGTTACTTCATCATATGGAACAGAGGAAAAGTCCTCGCCATTTTCTCAATAAAATCTAAATGATGATCGCTAATATTTAATAATTTATAAAACCTAATTAAAACGTAAAATCAAAGTCCGTTTAACTGAAACCATAAAATATATAAGAATTATCTCCAGACTTATTAAAAACCAAAAACCAAATAGAAAATGGAAATTCTATAATGCGAAAACTTAAATGGAATTTAAGAAAACTTAATTGTCATTTTTAAAGACTGAGGCGCGGCTAATCTGAGAGTTTAATATGCAGAAGAGTTTTTAATTTTCTGCTCCGCCGCCAGTTGACGCAACGAGATGAAACATAACTCAGGTTTTAAATGTGTGAACATTTAGCGTTTGGGTGGAACACACAATAAACACAGTATCACAAAACACAAAATTATTTGGCTTATAGAAGCTCTAAATAGTTAATTCCAATTTTTCCATTAAAATGTCTTCAGTAGCCTATACAGACTTGTTACAGTTTTATAACAGTCGGATTTTCAACAACGAATCAGCATAATTTTTGTTTATTCTTCAAACTCTCAAAGTGAAATGAAATAAGAGATGAATAGAATAAACGCCAAACTAAAATATTGTTGTGCAACGTTTTTTCATGAAGTCGAAAATATATTCCAGTGAAATGTTCTTCTCAATCGCATTGGTGCAACTGAATACATTTTTTTGTACATTACAGTAATGAAATGTATTATGAATATATACGGTACGATATTATGTATTCATACTAGCTAAATTACCAGTTCATGCTTTAAGTGCTTCAAAATATCGAGTAATTACAAATGAGTAAGAGCGAATAATGATTTCCCTGGCGCTAAGACCCATGTTTCTCTCAAATTTATAATAAAAGCCGATTCAAACCAGAATTATACCAACAGCATGGTAGGTGAGGTGAAATAAAACAAAAAGAAAAACAACTCGCATATTGTCGGCTCAGTTTGCATTGAGAAATAAAAATAGTGTTTGTAACGATTTTAGTTGATGAACCAAACTAAAAAAAAATCTGCGCACGAAAATATACACTGGCTGAAGATTCTTAGTGCTGCAGTAAGAGCAACACGGTTCACGGTAATTTCGGGCACCCAAGACGTTATTGCTAGGAGTGTTAGATGGGATGGCATTACAAATGCAAATTGGTGCACATTACAGTTAGGCAAACTTGCATGGAAGGGTAGAGTGGGACGGAGATCTGCTATGCTGAAAGAATACAAATTCATGTGGACCTTGCAATCGGCAATTGCACAATAAAGATTAATTTCTGGAAAAGTAATGATTTAAGGTTTAAAGGGTCAGTTGGGTAGATAGCCGAGTTGTTCCTTGAGAGATCCCGAAAAGCGGGATTATAACTGTGCTCGGATTGGTGAAAACTCATCAACTACGACGCGAATTATAGGTGTGATAATTATGGAGTAGTGAATACTATTTCCTTGATGTCTTGATTTGGGAGTAATGATCTGGTGTAGTATAAATAAGCAGTCAGTTAAATGGTGGAAACAAAATGAATTGTTTTAGTTTGTACAGGTAAATATATATTGACATTCGTATGTAGCATAATACGTAGTTATGATTCAATTTACTGCCAATTTTTTTTCGTCGTGTTCTATTTGTATAATTAGAATAGTATGTGTATTAAATGTTAGCTTGATTTTACGGGAATGTGGCGTTTTTTATTTCGCTGCTAAGATTTCGGCTTACACCCTCTCGCCTTCGCCGGAGATTTATTTACGTAAGAACGAGAGCAAAACGTTGTTGAGAACTAGTCCGCTCTCTTCGTTGACTCCGTTGATTTTCTTCAAAATTTCTACTGCCTCCTTCAGTCGTTTAGGCAGCCAGGGTCTTGTCTCCTCAACAGCCATCTATTCTCAAGTTTGTAGTGACGGATATGTATTTAACGTCTATCCGTCACAGTGCAACTCCTCCCGCCCATGTAAACACAAAAAAACTTGGCTTGTAATTAACTGAGGTGAAATACCGTTTGCAGCCACACTTGCTTGCGAAAGTTTATGAAAATTCCTTGAATTGTGGAGTTGTTTATGTCGGTAAGACTGGTCACACTGTGGCGGAAAGACATATGGAACATATCTGTCACAAAAAAAGAGACAAATCTCTCTTAGTTCACCATGCCTTTGACACCAGGTGCCAGATACAATTGAGACCGCAAGATTGCTGTGGAGAGAAGACCAGAGGTGGAGGAGGTAGCAGAAAGCAACAACTTCAACGTACACAGCAGGCTAGTGTTTCATGACGTTTGGCCCTTGTTATTAGGTAGGCAAGGAAGGCAGCAGAATGTTAGCCCAGAGCTCAGTAATCAAAATAAAAACACGTGTAATTCCCGGAAAATCAATATAATGTTGATATGTGCATTCACTGAATTTTATATGAGTGTTATATCCTAGTCAGCTATGATCAGACTGAGTCAGTAAATACGCTTTCGACTGATGTCTGGGGCATAATATTCACAAAGTTCGTAGTTTTGAATCCATAAAAACAATCAGGTAGGAGCTACGCAACATCCAGAAAAATATGTTACACGAATATGTTATTTAATGAAGTAAGCAGGAAATTTGAAGAACGTGACATAATGGCTTTAGGGTGGCTGAAAAATTCATTATTTAAAACATTAGCAACTTATGTGGAAAAAAAGACTTAGGGCTTCGTGGATGTTTCTCAATGATTTCGAAATATTTAAAAATAATTCATTCGTAATCATAGTTTTAGCGATTCAAGAAACAACCGCAGCAACGCCGAACACAGCAGGTAGTTAAAACCATCCCTACCAGGCACTGAACACGTACTGGATCGAGAGAGCGTCGCACTAAGAGACTAAACAGGAACATGCGTCAACTGTATAGTTCATTTGGCAGCGGGTTGAATGTCATGCTTCACATAATTCTCACCCTATTTCCTATCAAAATTTAAATATCTGAAAAAATTAATTTTTGTGTATTTGTTAATATTTTATTTTCGATACTATGAAAATAAAACAATAACAGAAAAATTATTTGAAAATATATTTACTGATCACTAAAATTAGTTTGCAATATTTTCCTTTTTGTTCTATTCAGTAGTTTACATCTAATGAGCAAGATAGCCTACTTATTAATAAGGTAACCAATGTAACTTAATATTAGGCACAAACAGATAATAGACTGCATAAGCAACAGGACTATCTGTTAATTAATGGATGTTAAATAATTGAATCAAGACCAGGCTGTTAGTAAAAGATCACAAAAGCACAGGGCCCCAATGAGACTTTTCCGTCAGTCCAATAAATGCTTGACACAGGGAGACTGGAAGTAGATTAGAACCTTAGTTTATTAAAACCTGCATTCCTTTCAGGTCAGCCTGTCATTGATTAATAGTGAAGATATTATCAAAATTGTTGGCATCTCAAACTCTTATTTACAATTATTGTATCGATTGTCCAAGATTTAACATTGCCACCGGGTAGAAATTAATGCTATCTATGGAATAAATTTCAAAAAATGATAAAATGTACAACTAAAGACTGTTTAAGAAATTTATTGCTTTATAAATGCTGAATCCATACTTAATTTTAAGAAATCAACTAGTGAGACAACTTTAAATATCCTTGTCCATTTATATGACTATTATTTAGATGAAGGTTAAGTGTTAAACATTTGTTTATAACAGGATTTTTTCCATTGGAAAAACATTGGAAAGATCGAGAAAGTAAAGCACAGTCAGAAGCTATACTTATGTACAAGCTTTCAGTGGCAGTTGAATAAGAATGTGTGAACCGGTTTTGCCGACATACAAGATTTGGCCTTTCTCAGGAGGATCTAAACGTAATCCCACCAAAGGAAGACTCATGGCTTTGTTGGAAATTGGTATGTTACAACCGGTGAACTGTAAAGGCACAAAGAAGGAGACATTACTTTAGAAGTCAGTATGATTTCTGGTTGATCCTTTCTTCAATATCACTGTGAGAGTAATATTTGCTGATGTGGTAAATATATTCTGATGATTCTGTATTAGGCTTTTATTTCTGTGCAGAACATGAGCCATCTAAGTCTCAGTGAAAAAACAGTATTAATTTTATATCTTATAACTCTTATATAAAAATCAATCTACGTTTCTTGGTATGTATGTATGTCCTCTATGCGTTTCTAAACCGTTCATCCGATTACAGTGAAACTTCGATGAGTTGTCCAGTGCGTATCGGAGAAGGTTCCTAAGAAATAAAATTTCCAAAAAACCACCACCTCTTTCCCATAACACCTCATAATTTAAACAACCCAACAGATTTTATCCGATTTCTACGGACATTTGCCCATGTATACTGTAAAACAAACAGAAAAATACTGCCTACATATCGTTTCCGAAAACGCATCGCCTCTCTCCCTTCCCACCCCTTAATTTTAACACAAACCCACATTTTTTATCCGATTTCTATGAAACTTTGCACACATATATTTAAAAAAATAGAAAAATACTGTAGACATTAGTTTTACAATAACAGAACTTTCCTACGAGATTATTATATTGTCACCGGTTCTTAATATGTTTACATAATTTCAAACAATTCGGATATCTGAAAGGAGGTGAAATCGAATTAACAGGTGCCGTTACTTTCCTATTGTTACTATCAAAGTAATGAGAATAGCAAGACGTTGCTATAAAATTATTATATTGTCTTCGGTTCTTAATATAGTTTCATACAATTCGGATTTCTGGAAGTGGGTGAATTGTTACTTTCAAAGAAATGAGAATAGCAGGATGTTGCTATGAGATTATTATATTGTCACCGGTTCTTAATATGTGTGTATAGTTTCAAACAATTTAGGTACCTGAAAGTGGGTGAAATTGATTTGAAATATTCCGTTACTTTCCTATTGTTACTGTCAAAGAAATGAGAACAGTAGGACGCTGCTATGAACATATTTTATTGTCAGCGGTTCTTAATATGTGTGCATAATTTCAAACAATTCAGATATCTGAATGTGGGTGAAATTAAGCTGACGGATTCCGTTACTTTCCTATTGTTACTGTCAAAGTAATGAGAATATGTGTACAAAATTTCAAACAATTCGGAAATCTGGAAGTGAGTGAAAATAGAATTGCGGGATTCCGTTACATAGATACATACAGGTCAAGCTAATATAAAGCGTGTAAAAAGGGGTAAACCTCGGAATGAAAGATAATCAGATTTAAATTTGCATAAACGTTTGTTTTGGTATTTCATAAGTTGACTCAAAAGTCTCATAGAATCTCGTATACGCTATTCAAGATAATCAAGGACACAAAAAAGTTGTTGTTTTTTTATTTTTTTTTATTTTTATTTTCTTTTATACAGATATTTCACTTCCTTTACTGTAAAAGTTATTTTGAGTCATTAGAAAGTTGTAGGGAATAAAATTCTCTAAAATTTCATTCTAGACAATATGTAATAGATTTAACCCTTCTTGAGATAGAGCGTGGAGAGTTGGGAGCATGGACGATAACGCTACTGTTGGATTCGTTAGCTGTAAATTCCAGTAGACAGTACAATTTACAATAATTATTTATTGATAGTGTTGTAATTACGAATACAATGTAATTAATTACTAATTAATAAATTGCATTTATTGATATTATAATATTTGTAAATTATGCATTCGTTTAAAAATATTAAAAAGATTTTGAAATGAAACAGTTTAAATTTATTTTGATTAAATTTTTATTTCCCAACAATTTATCGTAAATCTATTACGATTCAAGTTTTAAAGGTCAAGGTTTAAAGATCACACGATTTTTTTTTTGGATGAAACAATGATTGTGCCAATCAACCAGGAAACATTTTTATCGAAACGATGTAATAAAAAACTTTATTCAAATGCTTATTGATAAATTAAAAACTTTTAACATCAGTATAAAACAAGCCAGAGATGATGCTGATGTTCGAAACAGCCATTGCGGAATTAAAAAATAAAAATAAAAATATTGTCTATGTTATCTTGGTTGTCTCGGTTGAACCGCGTCAATTTATCGAAACGTAATGTTTCAGCTATTTTTTGTGGCCTTCTTCGGAGGGGTCCTCTTAAGAAGGCCGCACAATGATGGCTGAAACGTTAGCCTCGGATAAATTGACGCGGTTCTACGCGGACAGCCAAGATAACATAGACAACGACCGCGGAAGTCTGCGCACCCCCTTAAAATACTGTCTTCATCATAGAAGAAGGTATAGTTCTGCTAATTCTTTTAATAGGACGTACTCAATCACATCAGCAAATTTTTTTATATAAATCGACAAGGTTAATGTTGAGACACAAAGCTATTCGATTAAAAGCTTTGACAAATATCCTCGTTCAATAAATAATATATTACAACATACGTGCTTTTTAAAAAAGGAAAACCATCAATTATTAAAATATTTTTGAAACATTCCGATTCGGATCAATCAGCTAAAGTTTTTCAGCAAGACAACTTTCCTCTAGAAACATGATTTGAAAATGAAGTACTTGTCTTTTTAGGAAAATCAGAATTCAGCATAGACTATTTTCGATATACGCAATTTATCAAATCAGCTAGATTGAACACACTATTCCAGTTATCAACTCTTCCACTCTTCCACCTACAAGTGCAGCAGCTCGACAACACATCAATCGTGTCTATTATCAGATCCAAACTTGGTTAAGGAATGATTTAGAACTCCAGGAATGGGGGTGGATGTTACAAAATGAAGTTGTAATTGCAATGGAGGTTGTGGTTCTAGTTGCGGGTGCAGAAGAGTAGAGCTGAAAAGATCCTCAGTTTGTGTTCAGTGTAATGGACAAGCATGCCTCAACTCTTCATTATATCCAGATGATCTGGAAGAAGAAAGCGATTATGTATCTTAAATCGTTGAAGCTTTAGAACAAAATTTAATGGACGACGACGATGATGACAAAGAATTAGAAATTCATGTTGAGCGACAAGAAGAGGAATACAACGACAAAAATGAGGTATATTGAGCTGCATACTTGATATAAGCAGTAACAACAACAAAATTCTCTATATATTAAAACTTGAATTGAAATAGATTTACGATAAATTGTTGGAGAAAAATATATAATTAGAGTGCATTTAAGCTATTTCATTTAAATACCTTATTATTAAGTTAATATTCAGATATGTATGATTTATAAATAATGTAATACCCATAAATACTAATTATTAATTAGTAACCAATTACAGTTTATTAATAATTACAACATAATTAATAAATAATTAACATTATAAATCGTATTGTCTATTGGATTTTACAGTTAAATATCATACAGTAGCGTTATCGTCCATACAGGTAAGCGCTTCCCACTATCCCCGCTCTATCTCAAAGAGGGTTAAATCTATGAAGTATTGTCTATAACGAAATTTGTAGAGAATTTTATACTTTACAAATTTTCTAATAACTCAAAATAACTTTTAGAGAAACGGCAGCGAGATATTTGTAAAAACAAACGTTTTTTTGTGACCTTTGACCTTGAATATCTTGATTAGCGTACATGAGATTCTATGGTACTTTTGAGCCAACTTATAAAATGTCAAAACAAAGGTTTATGCAAATTTGCTGCTTTTTATCTTTCTTCCCGAGGTTTAATCCTTAATTGACCAGACTACCAGCTTTATTTAACATCTATGTCAATGATCAACCAATGGACAGCCATTGAAAGTTCTTTACCTACGCTGATGATCTTGCCCTAGCTGCTCAACATGTGACTTTTGAAGTCGTCGAGGGTAAACCTACTACAGATGTTGAATCCCTTGGAACTTACAACAAGCAGAATGACCTCAAGCCATATAAAAAGAAACAAAAACTCGAAGTCTGTGCGTTTCACTTGCACAATAAATGCGTTAAGCGAAAGATGAATGTGACCTGGAGTCAATCGACTTTGCTGCACACTGTTAAGCCAAAATACCTCTGCGTAACTGTGGATAGAGGTCTCACCTTTAAAAAACCACTGCCGCAATGTCAAGATGAAAGTATCATCACGAAACAATATCTTAAGCAAGTTGACCTGATCTAGCTGGGGAGCAAACCCAAGCGTCTTAACATTATGCTCCTCCGCAACAGAGTAAGCATGTCATGCGCGGCAAAAATCAAGTCATGCTAAGACAGTAGACGTTGCGCTCGACAGAATATGCCGGCTCATCACAGGTTGCCCCAGACCATCGTCTGTGCGGAAAGTGGAGATATTATCTGGCATCGCCCTTGGAAATATACGCCGGGAAGTTGCCACTAGCGTGGCAAGGCTTAGAGTGAATGAAGACGCCCGAAACCCTCTACATGTCTATACACCAGCGTCATCGAGACTAAAGTCCCATTCAAGCTTCCTGCGGACTTCAAATCCACTAAATGGAGCACCAATAAATGAAAGAATATTGGCTTGGGAGAAGAGAGTTCAATATGATTTCGAGTGGATCAAGCCAAAAGAAGGTCTACCACCTGAGTCTGAACAACCATGGCCCATATGGATGTCCTTAAATAGGCTTCGAGTTGGAGTTTGCCGTTGTCACATAGGGACACCTGCGAGAACAGTCAGATCCCACATGTTAGTGCGGGGAGAGAGACACCATGGTAGTGTACATCTGCTGTCTTGTCCACAAATCGGAAAGAATGTATCCCAATTTGACCTCCAATCAGTTACTGGCAAAGCCATCGCATTGGCGAAAAAACTGCCACATGTTTGATGCTGTCATCGACACGAGAAGAAAAAGAAGAAGAAACCATTATGTAGGACAAATGCGATTGTGAACATATCTCAAGAATATTAGTTTCGTTCACACGTGTCACGAGATTGGACGTCAATTCATCGTCACCGTCAGTCTTATTTCTCTTCGTCAGTATCTCTGTTATCCTCGTCCTAAGACGATATAGATGAAACAGAAGCTGTTATTGAGATAACATTCCCAGTTTTTCTGACATAGTTTTCACACAGGAGTCTGGCTTTTTAAAATTCAACTTTTTAAATCGTGGATCTAATAAATTAGACACTACCAGTAAAGTCGCATATTCGAGCAGGCCAAAACGTTTATCTGTTTGTAACGAAATATTTTTCTTCAGTACACCCACAATGCCAGAAGTAATTTATGTTTCATTGTACTGATTTATCGCGCAGCTTATAATAGGCACTACTTTTGAAATACTAACGTACAACTCAGCAAATGATTCTTTCGTCGTATCTTTAAGTGCCCGCACGATGTGGACAACTTCATTGATTATATCAAGCTCAACTGCTGTCAGCAATTTTGGTGCATAAATTATGAAAAAAATTACTTCACTTATGTGGGCGCAAGTTGAAGAAATCTTTAAAGCATATAATACATCCAGTTCCAGCATGTTTTTACATATTGTTACTTTATTTTTGATTTTTTTTAAGGTTCTTTCTTTTCTTTACATATTTCACGATTTTCCTAACATGTTCTATAACATTGCTTAGATAGGAAGATTTACTTAGAGCATCATCAGCAACCAAATTAATCATATGAGTAAAACATAGTATATGTTTGTCTGCATCAGATGTCTCCCTGATAGGTTTAATCTTGTTGGTACCGTAATCTCTTACTTAAAGCCACAACTTTATCTGACTCAATACTCCAAGTCGTAAAGATAACTAACATCTGTTGGCCAATATACTCCCCAGTATGACTCTCATTTAATCCAAATATACCAATCATTATTGATTGTAAATCATTTTGCAGCAAAAAATTTGCTGTAATCCCCAGATAGACAGCGTTACTCAAAGTTTCAGTCCTGATATCGGTAGTAGTAGAAAACTGCATCACACTTTTCAACATCTCTTTCACAAATTTTTATTTTTTTTCTTGTTTTTGTCACTTTTTGCTTTGACAGTTTCACCAGGAGGGAGTTTGTATAACTGTACTAAGTGCTTCATTAAATACATAAATCTTTGCCTCCAATTGCATTAATAGTTCTACCATCAACACTGATGAAATAAGCAATTGCATCAGTTATGCGGTTATATTCTGTACCCCGTTTAGAATATTGTAATGCGTACTAGAGAGAAAAAAAGAACCAACGAACACGAGTGTAACACTACAGATTAATTAATGAACCGTTGAACGTAAACGAATAACACGCACGAAATGGAATGGAACTCAAGAGTAAGAAATGGTGTATCGATTTTGTTATCTAACTAAATCAGTGCTTAGCACACTCATGTCTGGTCCCTGTCATAAATACATTTATTTACAGTTTTTTTTTTTGCTAAGGGGTTTGTAGGTTTAGATATTACACTGCATCGTATCGATATTACCGTATCGACCACGTAAAAATATCGATATAAATAGCGATAAATAACAATAAGTTGATAGTGTAGCTCTAGATCTTTCAAAGCATTTTGACACAGTGAGCCATAAAATGGTGCTAAATAAGGTAAAAACTATTGGAGTTGATAAAAAGGTGATTTGCTGGGTAGAAGAATTCCTAAAAGGTAGAAAGCAAAAATTAGGGTAGGAAATGCGGTATCAAAAGAAACAGAAGTGAGCATGGTAGTTCAACAGGGTAGTATATTGGGACCATTGCGATTCGTTATTCTAATGAATGATTGTGTTAATCGTTTACTGTAAGAAGTTAAATTGTTTGCAGACGACATAATGTTATATAAAAGGATCAAAACAATAGAAGACTGTAAACAGCTGCAGGGTGATCTAGATAGGATAACCAGCTGGGTGAGTCAACATGGGATGAAGATAAATGCAAAGAAGAGCCAGCTTATTAGGTACACAGATAAAAAGCTAAAGGTTGGTTATGATTATAAAGTGGGGAAAGAGCTACTTATTTGAAGACTCGAAATGTAAATACCTCAGCATAACATTTGATAGCAAACTTAACTGGGCGGAACACATTGGACAGGTAGTATGGAAAGGGTTCAAAATCTTTCATCTTTTGGAAAGAGTGATGAGGGGATGCACTAGAGAAGTAAGGGAATTGGGGTACAAAACATAGGTTTGACCACTACTGGAATATGGGGGTGCGGTTTGGGATTCACATTTTGGGTATCAAATACAGGAGTTGGAGATTGGGGGGGGGGGGTGCAGAGAAGGGCTGCCATATTTGTCTTTGGAAATTACCGCAAAACACAGTCGGTAACTAATATGATAAAAGAAATGGAATGGGATTCATAGGAGAATAGAAGGAAGGTGAAGAGAGTGATGGGAGTGTACAATGCCTTTATAGGTGATGAAGCATGGAAAGATGTTGGTGGGAAAATTAAGAGAGGTGCTTAGAAGGGTAAAGGTGACCATGACCATAAGCTGGCACTTGATTTCAGTCATAAGGATGTGGAAAAATTTTCTTTCACAGGAAAGGGTGCAAGGGATTCTAATAAATTGCCAAGAGGGGTAATGAATAATTTACCAAAACCTGTGAAAGAATTGAAAGTAAAAATTAGTTCAGCGCAAAAGTAGGTTGGAAGAGGAAAGGAGAAAAGGGGGTGTGTAGGGAGATTGCCACTAGAGTATGCGCTCCATCGCAGTTTTATCAATTATATTAGATACTGATGACACATCTCCGTGGTCCACAAACCGTATTTCTCTTTACGATCTCGTGTTTTATTGCTTTATCAACCTTAGAATAGCTTGGTCACAAAAGGTCAATATAAATTCATTACTCTACTCTCTTGTCGTCTACCAATAAATCTTATTGATTCGGTAGGGATTGAATCAATTTTGATTTCCTGCTGCTGTTTAGATGATACATTTGTGACACGTTTCACTGAATGTGATAATAATAATATCACAACAAAATTTAATTACGAAGGAGAACATGTTTCTGTGGTAAATTCTCCACACATATGCTTTTGGACTACACAAATTTTTACTTCAAATTCTTTCACTGTTTGAGTCAGAGCGTCAAAAGAGAATTTACCTACTATTTTGAGCCTGAAACCAAGTGCTAGTTAATAGTAATGGCTATCCGATCCCTTTCATTTATTACATATTATTTTACTACCAACATTCATCCAGTCTTCAGCGCCAGTATGTACCTTATATACTCTCAACATCCTCTTCATCCGTCTGCTTTCCTGCAATGACTCCCAAATGTAGCTCTTTTATCACATCAGTTAGTGATTGTATTATATAGCTATTTCGGCGAACAAGGCCAGCTGCCTTCCTTTCCAACTCCCTCATCACTTCCCGACTCCCTCATCAATTCCCGACTCCCTCATCAATTCCCAACTCCCTTATTTGATACACATAGTGACCATCCAAAACGTATTTCCAGCCCTGCCCAAATGTTTGTGACCCATTTCTTTCAGCTTCATGTTACATTCCATCATTACCATCTCCAGTAAATGGTGGACTTACAAATCTCTCCCTATCACCTGCCCTGTTTAGTTTATTACCAGATGCTATGCCCTCAACAAGCAATTACTTCTTCATCGTATAATAATGCAAATTTTTATTTTTATGTGTACTTCACTGACTTAGCTGACTCGATTTAGCATTATGCTCGTTCCAGGTTGACCTGCCCAGTTAGGTATTCTGAGTAGGTTCAAGCAATAATATTTAAAGATTATCCTCCAGATACCAGTGTAGTGTCGTCTGCATAACATTAACGTTAAACATTGCTCAGTCGAATTTTGTTTCTTGGTACAAGTGAATGATACAGGTTACATCAAAGGATTAATGTGTTGCGTGTTTTCACTGTGGCAAAAATTTTCTTTTGTATGTAAAGGAGTCAGGGATTTGAATAAATTATCAAGGGAGCCAATGATTAATTTATCAAAAATCTTAAAAGAATTTAAATAAAATTTGTAAAGGGCAAAAGTAGATGGCTGGAGGAATTTACACTCAAAGAATATAAGAAAATAAAAAAAGGAGCATGCGATCCATCGCAGTTAAATTAAATGTAACATAATAATGTACACAATGGAAGTACTGGCTCAATATCGAAACCTAGGTGTCTGAAAAATGAGCAGTACGTCTTCTATACAGGTCTAAGCCGCCGTCATCTCGACGCTGATTCATCGCTCAGCTGCTCCATTCATGAACACGGTGTATGCTGCTGATAGCGCTGACCGTGTCCTGTGGCATGCAGCCCCGTAGTATTGAATGGCCGGCTGACGCGCCGTGTCAAATCAGCCTCCATTCAGCCTTCCTGCAAACTACCATAGCACCCAGGTCAGCAGGTCACACATACCGCATGCATACAAAATACACTGCTTTCAGACGAACAAATTAGAAGAAACCTACGGCTCAAAGATTCGCCTCTCTAGTCAAATACTGTAGCGCATTATACGGAAATCAAGCCATTAAACAACTACATTAGAAATTGTTTATTTTTTTTTTACTTTACCGCATTGGTTTTCAAAATTAAAATTTACACAGGCAATGCTTACAACAGAGGATTAGTTCCTCATAGTTACGGAGTATCCTCTGCAGGTAAAAGTGTAGTATACTTGGCGTTGAACCGACTGCATTTCCTGGAGGGCAGACCCATAATGACGAAGATGTAAGTTGCTCCCAGGCTTCTATATCCGCCAATTCCGCTCCCTATCGACCTCCACACTCCCGTAAGTGACGCCTTTATAAAATAAGGCGAAAAATCTAATATTGTCTCAAATCAACTGAGTAACCACCGAAGTAAATGTTAGTTAGATTATTCTGACCTTTTAATGGCAATATTCATATGTTCCACAAACTATTCAAAAAAAACCAATCAGCGGTGAGAATAGAATGCAAAAGGGACAACTATTAAACATGAATTCTTGTTGAAGAGGATACTATCCACTGCTAACCTTATGAACATGTTTAACATATATAATCATAACACTCTCTTAAAAATTCTTTTATGTTTTCAGTCAATAAATTTATTTTCGTAAGAGGCCTTATTTTTGGGAATTAGGTAGTACATGTATTTGCTCTTGAGATAATAATAATAATAAAAAAAAAAAATAGAAAATTTTCTGTTACAATCTGGTTGATACATGACCACTTGGAAATATAAGAGTAGTAGAGTTAATATGAAGGTATGATTTTACTTCTAACAACATTTACCTACTGTTCGAAAAGAGATTTTTTTTTATTTTTTACGTTAATATCTCTCATTGATTGAAATTCAAATCTCAAATAATAATTTCACAATAGTTACAGATTTATTTAAAGTAAGGGTATAAATTCATTTTTGGTGGTAAAATGGGGGCAGTATTTTGTATGACATTAACTTCTGTTCTTGTTTTTCAAATATTTGTTTTTCTGTTATTAATATACATCATGGTTACCGTCCAACTACTTAGTTTTAGTTTACAAAGCCTGCATTTTAACAAACGAAAGGCAGACCCACTGGATAAATTGAGATGACATGTAAGCTGTTTTAGCCCTTATTTGCAACAGAAACTTTATAAATTAAAATGCATAGACTGATTTTTTTTTCAATGAATGAATATGAATTTAATATTACAAATCTCGGGGATCTGCATTTCATCCTGAAAATATTAAAGTAATTGTTTTTATTAATTGAAATGCAATTTAATTTTAATTAATCACTATCTTTGAATTAAGGCCATAAGAATGGTGGCGAATTTCGTTGTGGGCAATCATAAATCGATGTATTGCAGTTTCGTAGAAGTTGTCATTTAGGCACGAATCAAGTCACATTCATACTGCGAAGTTCATTCTTTTAGCTTTGAGGGTTTCGACCCTACTTAGTCGCGGAACTTCATGTTGCCAACCAGGATGTCAGTGTACGACTGGTGATGAAGTTATCTCGTACAGCTATACCCTAAAATTCCGTTCGGGAGACATAATATTGAATCCCCCCATTCATCCAACAGTTGGCTGCCATGAAGGTGTCGAATATATCCAATCCGCATTCGTACCGACAAACTCGCTCCTACTATTGGCACACCTGTAACAGATAAAAGAAACAAAAAATTGTCACCTTGCACAGACTCACCCGATGATTGAACGAACATTCCTGCCCATTTTTAGATGTCCGATAAACACAGCGCTTGCCAAGATACGTGCTGCGAAGCCTCTTTTTATATTTAATATTACCGCACTGAATGTTTTATGTCCATGGCAGCCAACTTAACAACAGGTCTGGTTTGTCATTGTCTTCAATGCGATCGGCACCGAGTCTTCCTGTCTTTAGCAGTAGTGTTGCCTCATGTCCGAGATAGTTTTTACTGCATCCACCTTCAATCCTTGGTTCCGTGTGCTGTTCTTCTCCACACATCCACCGCCATTAATAATTGTGACTGGCAGGTATTCGTTCCGTTTACAATGAACTCAACAGCTCATCGTATCGCAAAGTGAAGCATTACGAGAGATTAAGTCTTCTCCATGCAAATACAAACAGAATTAAGACACAGAGAAAATGGTGTGTTACACATTTTCTACTGATTATCGATTAATTTCTATAAAAACTTTGATGGTTTAACAAAAAAATTTGCACATCACGTATTCCAAAGAAGACAGGAGAGATGCATTAGATGCAGATCAGGAGGGTATTTTGCTGCACAGTAAGAATAGAATGCCTCTGTACCAACTTAACTAAAGAAATTTACGATGCATTGCAAGAAATTCCTTGCTTGACTAATACAATGAACATAAACTTGAAAAACGTTTGTAGTTTGTAACTAGTTGCAATGATATTGATGATGACACAAGGCTACACATAATATTCCTGCATCCTTTGCGAATTTCTCTAGAATAAAGTCATTTTGTTTAAAATATATTTCTCTAAAAATTATAGGCTGAATAGCGCTCAGACACATTTGTATGGATCACGGCTAGGGACGCTATTATGGTTGCATGCTTAAGAGATGCAACTGTAAGGAAGATCTCGCAACATCCCCTCCCACCTATTAGAAGCGCAGAAGGCTTTGCACTTTTCTATATTTGAGTGAGAAGCCAATGGGTGACAATTCCCGAGCCACGTGTGTCTCGGATGTTCTATGCCGGGGTCCACATGAGTGACGACGAGGGACTTCCGCCGGGACCTCACAAGCAGGACGACGAGACATTACGGACGACAGACGTTGGGTGCTGCTATCTACAGGGTTCTTCGCCAGTAGTGGACCACGCGGCCGTCCCTGGAACGTGGCGACCCGTCTCCAGTGTGTTAGTGTGTGAAAGTTTTACACCACCTATCCAGGCTGCGGTGTTAAAGTGCTATGAAGCTCTACGACTTCCGCGTACCACTGCGCTATTGTACTCGGCCGATACAGGACGCCGGACTCAACAGCCACCACAAGCCTTTTGGTAATATCACGACCACTGTGATTAATGTCCTTCACCCAGAAAGCCTGTGCCTATCAACATAGACAAATTGCAGACGGCCTCCGCCATATTTTGTTTCTTGCGGCGCCGTGTTGCGAAAGTACTCACTCTCCCGCCGATATTTCATGTAGCTGGTAGTGGAATACAGCTTACTGAGAAGAATAACGTTAACGCAATTACTGCCCATCACACCTTGACCTTGTACCGGTTATATTTGTGTGTTTTCTCGCTTGTTTGTATCAGAAATACTAGTTATGGCACCCATGTTGTCATTGTAATTATCAGAATCTTTTGTGTAAAATTAAATGTAATTTAATTTTTTAACTGGTATCTTTGTATAACGTAATGTGAATGGATCATGGTTTGGATACATTTTGTTGGCAACACATTTTAAATTAATGGACGATACTCGCTACTTTATTCTGGATTATTTCGGTTTTATTTACTCATCTATAGTATACATAAGCTTTTCTGAGATCTGCATCTCCCTAGGAGGACTCAAATTAGGTAACCTCGAGACAATCTCTAAGTACAGTTACTGTGCCTCAGCCACCACGGCCATTCAAGAGAGAAGTGTTCGACTGCTTAGCGACTGTTAAAATATTTTTTCGCTTGTAACGCACACATTACCAAAACAAATTTTCTGTTAACATATGGAAGGAATGATACCACTAAGGCTCTGAGGTTACTGACATAACTCTATAACACAGTTTCCCACTTCTGATACACCTTTTGTCACGAGTCAATTTCAGTTAAGACCTGTGCCGTATACACAGAGGCGAAATTGAGCCGAGGTCTTCAGACACAGCACTGGAGTTTTTGTTCTTTCCAGATGCTACAAAGCGACCTATTCCATTAAACGAGCATTTCCAATCACTCTGTTAGTGCGAAGTTCACTACTCGACAGTTCTCGGTTTTCTATCAGGTATGTTGAATATACTGTAAAGATAGTATTCGCTTCTATTTTTGGTTCCTGTATTTGATGACGTCGGTTGTGCGTATGCAGATCACGGGATAGTGTCGCCTTCGCCTTGACCGCAGCGAGTTACGGCTCCCTCGAGGAGATGCTGCCTGCTTGCCCTGGCCATCAATATCGTGGCTAATTACGTCCGCAGGGAAGAGGCTCCACTACGCACTTACTCTCACATCAATATCACGCCTGAAGGTGCGGTTGCTTATTGATACATGAATTTCTCATTTAAGTAGTAGTACGTACAAAAGTAAAGCTATGTATCCTGATGTATTCTTAAAGCTGAACATGCCTCATAAACAGACATTTGAATCATGCGACAGGGCTTCCCCCAAGGACAATTCTAAAATATGATACTTATGTAATATGCTTCATTGAATGGCTAATGTACGTTTAGGTACCGTAATTGAAAAAAATTAGTTATTATGTGTGGTTCATTCGATATGATTCGTAAGTAAAATTAGAATGGATAAAAGAGGAAAGAGTAAAAATTAAAACGTCCAGTCGTTTAAGTCTACATATTTTCAGACCATTCGTCAATCAATCTATGTCCTACTAAATGATGCACCAGAAATTAAACTAACAGTAATTAAATAGCCGCATTAGGTGTCATCAAGAGTTTTTAGAAATTTCCTTTAATAGTGAGTTAATACTCTACCACATTTTTACTTTTGTGACTGCTTATATTTTTACCCCCTATTATTCTGTATTATATCAAAAAAACTGAGCTAAATTTTTTTTTCTTTATCTGAAGAATATTTCATGAATTTGCGTCAGGTAGTCTTCGTATTAAAAAGGCTCTTTCAGACTTTATTTGTTCCATTAAAAGACAGCATATTGCATCTAAAGAGTGGACGTAATTGCTGGAAGGTTATGAGATTCGTTTCAACAATGGAGAGTCACTTTAATTCTCAGCAATGAAAGCAGGTTCAGCCTAATGCAACGTATTCTGTAAAAGGAAAGGAATGACGGAATTAATCCAGTCAGATGCCTTAACCACTGAACCACCAGGCCACTCATATTAGGTTATGTAGAAATGTTATATGATAATACGGTGAAGCGAAGACGTCAGGTTAGTTATGAACGTTGTCCTATGTGCTTTGAAAATTGATAGTATCTTTGAACCGACGTGGTGGTGGTAACGGTTAGCGTTCTGGACTTGCATTCGGGAGGACGGCGGTTCGAATCCCCGTCCGGGTATCCAGAGTTGGGTTTTCCATGGTTTCCCAAATCACTCCAGGCAAATGCAGGGATGCTTCCTTCCCATTCCTTGCCCCCCATCCTTTCCCGTCTCTAAAAACCTCGCTGTTAAGAGACGTTAAGCAGTTTTTTTTAAAAAAAGATATCTTTGAAAAGGAATTTCAGTTCAACCGAAAGCCTTTAATACAAATCCAGTAAGAGTTCTTCAGTGTGGATGCTATATTAATCATAAATATCTGATATTTCTAACTACATCCTCGAAAAAGAAATCATTTTCACTATTACGGCACTCAAATATATTACCAGTATATTACTAGTTATTTCATACCCATCACTTAGCTCCAAGCAATAGTGACTGATATTTATTATTGTACCAAATTTTCCTTCCATAACAAAAAAAAAAAAAAAAAAACTCTTCCTCATGGTGTGTTAAAACACCGTTTTAGTGCTTCCACACTTCTGGTTGCCAAAGTGTTAGTTATTCCATATTAGGTAGCGATGTCACGAAAAGGATATGTTAAGGGACAGTTTCAGTAGATCAAAGAAAAATGAGATGTTCCTAAATGAAAATCCTTAAACAATTTAGTAAAGTTTGACGTTGTGAAGGGAGTAAGTGATAAACAGTAGAGGAAGGGAAGCATTTTGTTTTCTATCGGTCACGTCTTTAATCTGAATTACTTTCACTTGAATTCTCAGAATTTTATTTTTCATTTGGCCATGTGGTGTAAACAAGTTAGCTTATTTGACATTCATAATATTTAATATCTAAGAAAAAAGTGACAAATTTATACGCTAATATTTTCTTCCATTAACGACAATAATCACAACTTTTTTTTAAACCAAGGTTTCTATTTGTTTTGCCCATCTGAAACAGCGATTCAAACCACTTTAACAAACTGACGAAACATTAATATGAATTATGGGTTTCCGACTCAGGGAACGCCGAGGGGTCCTGTTTAGACATTTAAAAAGAATGTTGGGTAGATTTCAAAGTAAGCAAATGACATAGTGATACAGAATACTATTTCTCAAAGACACTTCAGTGAACAAAATGTTAATTTTTCTGTTTGGAACATTATTTAAACGCTATTAAATACACCACTTCAAAAACTTTCATTCCTTCTCAAAGCGCCAATAACGTAACTGGCTGGATACTTGCCTCTGCCGAACCCTGGAAACTCAAAACATCATTTCTTTCGCTATCTACATGTTCAAAGATATGCTACCAGAATACAATACCATCCAAAAGAAATAAGTTGGTGGTCCGATTTTGGGGCCTGGCTCACGGTTTGGTTACTTTCCTCTATGAATCATTCAGGACTAATTAAAATGTTAATAAGAGGGAGTATGTTCTGGTAGGAATAGTACAGAGTGACAAAGAATGGGTATCTTATTCCTTAATTCGAATGGTGAACTACGTTTTGTCGATGTTTATTTGGAGCAACGTTTCATCCTGAACCACCGGGTATCTTCTAGGCCGAATTTCGGTTTACTTGTGACTGAATATTCTGGTTATGAACACCCAAATAAGTGCACAAGGAATGATATTTCAGCTACTTAAACAATTAGAAGGTGTATAAAAGAACGGTTATTCGATAACATACCATCAAAAACAGGGCATTTCTAGTAATTAATAATGGTCAGATGATTTTTAAGAATCCAGATATTCACAGACACATAGACATGATACAGTTCTACCAATGAATTATTTTTAAAGATAAGTTAATGTCAAAAATACTAGCGTAAGCCCGTCACGGTTCTAGAATAGTTCCATTTTTAAGGTAAAAGATTATGACAGGTTGACCTGTTCTGACCAAATATGAACATGACCTGTAATTCATCCTTAGGGTGAATAAAATCTCTTGAGCTTAAAAAACTCATAAGAATTAAGAGACGTATGAATCACGAAGAGAGACGACCGCGCTATCGTATAATTGGTAGACTCGAAATTGCTGAAATACAAACTTAACTTTTATTCAGACTTCTTAACACAGATTTCAGATTATTAAACAGTTGTGCAACTCTGAAGAAATGAATTGCCGGAATACTCTATTCGGTAACATAGTTGGTCTGATTTCCACTTTGAAGAACCTAATGGCTCAAATACAACGAACGTGAATACAGACCATTAACGATAGTGGTCAGTAAAATACGTAAAAAGTAAATAAACCGTGGTGTATAAACTTTGGTCAAGCAGCAACATTAGCGAATGTTTTAATTAATTTAGCCTATATTTGAATGACAATTCGCATTCGTGATTACAGCAAACAACATGAGTAATTTAAGTTTTTTCTACAGTTTTTTTATGTTACTTTCTTTAGCGACTTGTTACTGAAAATCAGTTCAACGTTATTTTATCGATATTTTTTTAAATATTAAAAGCTACTAAAAGCATTATGCCAATTAATTTTGTAACAATTGCTTAGCTATTAAATTGAGGACATAACCTGGAATTTCTTCTAATGATATCTCTGGTCGCTGTTAATTTGCGAGCGTTGGCTGGCGCACGACGTCACCGTTCTCCAGCCAATAACTATCGAGGTGAGTGAGTGAGCTTAGGAAATTGATTAGTAGATTCTTACTCATATAAGTTACTACGGCAAATTACAGAAACTTCTTTGGAATGAGTCTCATTTCAGAGAGAAAGCTGTTTGGTGGTATGGTGGCAGCGTGATATAGTAAAGGTTGCACAACATTTCACGTGAACGAAATAATAAGTGCTTTACCCAGATAAGGGCAAAGCAGGAGTGAAATAAACAGACAGGCAAAGATGAAAAGAAGCTTACAGAAAGTTGTTCAGGGAGATATTACTTACAAAATTATTGGACTTTTACAGATTGGCACCTACAACAATATTTGAAGTTGCTCATGTAACTTTGTGAGCTATATTAGTTATAATTAAGTTTGTGAAATAAAATTCTGTACTGTTTCTCTTTAAGGAAACAAGTAGAAATTTTCATCTGTTATAATTGATGAAAAGTGTGATCTCTGAAGTGAATAATGAAGTTTGTGATAAGTTTCTGACGTCTTTATAAGAGAAGACGTCCAGGTAAGCAAGTCCTTGCCTATTTAAGATAGAGTAAATAACATCTGTATCAGTTCTAAACAAGTTATAGATCTGGATTATCCGTCAATGGTAATAAATGGCTATTTATCATTTAATTAAAAAAATATAACTAAATAACAGGTAAATTTTGTACAGTTTCATATCATTAAATGGAAGATAGAAATTACGTATCTGTTAACACGCTTGCCTTTCCTTCAGATTTTTGCATAGAAGCCTAAGTTCAGCCATGTTCTGTGTATGTAGAACTATTGATGTAATGTCATGTGTCAACTACACTGTATAGGCAGATGACTAAACAGATCAAGTACGAAATTGAAATCGTGGTCGCCCAAAAACAAGCATGAAACAGCGACCAGCGTATAGTCTTAGGTAAAAATCTTTTCTAATAGATATTTTTAATTTTAAGCTCAGACATGAGAAAAAAAAAGTTGCAATTTTGCAATTTTTATATTGCGACATTCACATTTGAAAAATATGTGGATTTTCCCATATCTACCAAACATTAGATTCCTTGGGTTTTCACTTGGTTAAATAATACACAGGCTATTATTTAACATAGAGCATTGCTGATATCCTGTACCTTAATTAAATCTGGTAAACGTCATTCTCTTGTTGCATAGTCGTAAGCAACTGAAACCGTCAACAGCAACAACACACGTTCACTGCTTCTCAGTCCCTTTATTAGAAAACAACATGAGCTTCAATGAGCAAACAGTTCATAAATAATTTGATATGATAAATGGCTGAGGGATAACCGAACAATGTACACTGTGGGTACCAAATTTTTACCAGAATAGCTAACCACTATAGGACGAATTGAAAAGTGAATTTGTAAATACAAAAGTCAAGGTTAGGTATATCAAGCGCTGCCATTAATATTCTTCATATGCGGAAGAACATTAAAAAAAAATGTTGACCTAGAATGGAGGACTTTGAAATAAACTAAGAAGGAATTAGAGACATTGTGTAATAGGAATTAGGTACTACGATATTGCGATTTGATACTGTCAGATTTTCTCCTTGAAAGGGCTGCGAAATCGCATTTCTATGCAGTTCTGGAGGATAAGATGGGGACTCAATATCTAGTTGGCGCAACTGAATGGCAGATTTTCAGTAGGATCATAGAAAATTTGAATGGAAGCATATGTTTTCGACCAGAGTAGCGGAGAATATTTGTTTGTTGTTCGTATCTACAATTAATAGCAAAAGATAAATTTTTGCTTTAAAAAAAAACGAACATAGTTATTGATAATTAATGACTATACTAAAGCATTAAATTTTTTGATTGTTATGGAACAACAAAGAGCATATAGATATATCATATTTTTTCTGGATCGCCCCAAGAAATGAGTTTTCTTAAGAATACTTTTTAGCGAAACAAGATTCTTAAAAGAAGAAGAAGGATAGTGGCTCGTGTGTCGTAAAATATTTGCCTTCCACTGGAAGTTAATTCCAGAGTGAAGTAATAGTTATAAAAGTAGGGGAAAGCGTTTCAACAATTGTTCAAGTAAAATACTACTCAAAGCAAAGGCGAAGTGAAAAGACGATAGTTAATACAACGGAAGATTTAAAGTGAAGGTAGTCAGTCTATTTGTCACCCAATAAGCATTACTACGGCGCTCGTACTAGACACACGCTAGCGCGTCTTGGATCAGTGGGCGGCAATCTGAAAGAGGTCGCGCCTCCCTTTGTGTGCTTATCGCTCCTCGGGCTGATGGCTGCCTCCGGAAATGTAGGCTTCCTTTGCGGGCGAGGATCTTCGTATTTCCAGTCCAGAGGGCACGCCGACGCCGGAGGCTGAGATACATTATCAGAACTGGGACGCTGAACGCACCCCCTCTCACTGAATACTCGTCGCCGCCGTCAGTAGGGGTTAAAAATGTTCCTTTCTTATCATTCTTGAGTGGATAAATGAGGATACTGATAGCACAAAGGGCTGCTGTTCCACGAGACAAGATCCAACGTAGTTGTTACAAATTAGGCTTGTGATGTAAAAGATTTTGGCTATAGATAGTCATGATCGTTTGTATTAGACTAATGTCTCAGCATAAAATAAAATTGTCCTAGACTAAAATACTGTAGTTATGCAAGGAATGGAATGAAGGCAATGCTACACATTGAATGAATTCGTAAAACTTTTAAACGTATGAATATAAGTTCTCCTACAATACGATTTAAAGTCGGCAGGATAGAGACTTTTTTCTATTACGATTATGTATCAAAACCAGTTAGTTTCACAAATGTATTGACTGAGGTTGTACCAAACGTATGGTATCCTTTTAGTCGGAGGTGAATTCTTTTGCGTACTAGATATTGTCTACTAATCAATCACAATCTGGAAAATTGTCCCCTATTCTTTATTCATTTATTTATGAAACAAATTAACAATACAAAATCAATTTGTACCTTCTCTTTTCCATGTGTCGTATACTTATCGAGAAAATTATAATTCAGAATATTTTCAGGCAAATGATTTCCTAGGATCCTTCCAATCAGGGTTTTCTGAGTTTTATAGAGCTGTTACTGACAAATTTTCTCTGAGTGTCATGATACAGAAAAATCAGCATGAAATTTACCTGTTTTGCTAATGGCCACAGCCTTCTGCACGTGGCTGTTGTCGTTAACACTCAAACAGACGTAAATAATTTATGACTGAATAGCTGTATATAAACAGAATGCTAATATTATCTAATAGTGGTTTACGTGAGTTGTTGTTACCCACGACTTCTCTTAGCTGATAGACTTGTAATTTATATTGTCGCGTTGGAACCGGGACAGGTGTGAATTCGAAGGTTACTTGTCAATGAACACAGCACTTAAACTGAGAACAGGTTTATTGAGAACTCAAACATACACGCAGCACTGACTGCCTCTTGGGCAGAATGCTCTTCTATTTATACACAGATAGAACGTACTAGAGATTACAAGAGTAGTTAACAAATGAAATGTGTAGAAGTTACAAGTGACCTTAGGAAACATGTAGAATCTTCTGGAAATAATAAACAGAATTAAATAATTTTTGTCAGTGGGCGGGATTGAACCGGCGACCTTCGGTACCGCAATTCGTGACGCTACCCGCTGCGCCATGCTGGCAGACGGTACACTGGCGTTCATGCGGCAATATGCCTCCATTGACGGAAATATTTTTGACCGGAAAATATTATGAAACGGCGTGCGGATGTTTTAAATAGAGTAAGATATGAGATGATTGTGATACGACTTGTTTCCATTGTATCTAATATCGCAGCGTATCTTAACAATTTTCAGTCCGAGGACTAGTAAATTGTAAAAAATAATGCTGCCGTCCAGTAACTTATATGGGCCTAATTTTTTACATCTGTGAATATTATTAACATATGGTAATATTTTATTGTAGCGTTATAACATAATAATTCTAAAAACATGTTTTGAATTCCTACGGAAACACAGTTATGAATCTGGAAGTGAGCTATTAAATGTTAATTACACATTGATCAGACTTAATATCTTACGTTATAAACGATACCACGTACCACGCAGATCTACTTCAAGACCCTCGGAAAACGATCGTTTACTAAATCCTTAGACGAAAGGCTATCTTTTTGATGCCAACTGGCACTATTGTAGGAACTATACTGTTCTATCCTCATCTTGGAAATGTCACATTTTTGCCTGGTCATTGAAATATTAGTGTCTTTTAAAAAGTTGGGTTGTAGTTTATCCTCGCTTACATCATTATGTAGTACGAATACGGTAACTAAACTGCCTGGCATTCTTCGAGGACGATTAGCGGTCCGCGGACGACAGGTTGAGAAACACTGTAATATTGTATCACTAGGCGAAGGACCTGATTCGACGAATCCAACTGCCTGTGAACTGTTGGTCGACAGCCGCCGCACGTTGGTTATGCCGTCAACCCATTGACTATAGAGTGGCCTGAGCCACCTCATCGACCGGGAGCCCACCAGTACAAGCCCACCGCTTAGTAAACACCGCAGCCACGCCACTTACGCTTCACCTCGTGTCCGGTTATTAATAAAATAGCCCTTGAAGCGCCAGTGATCAACTTCATTTGCCGTAGATGATAATGATACATCATTATTGTGTGAATCATATAAATATATATATATCTGTAAGCGGCTATTTGAAAGGGATTTATTTGTTAAGATATCACGCAAAAAGTACAGAACCAATTCAGATGGAGTTTCCACAGTTTGTAAGCCTTGGATCTATCTAATTTAAAAGTTGCGTTGTCTTGTAACTCTTAGTCGACGATGGACTGAACAATTAATGATAATCTGTATATTTTTTTCACTTATGGCTTTACACCTCATCGACGTCGAGGTCATTACAGGCGGTGTGGGGCTGGGGTCAAGAAAAAGGAAGGAATTTGGTTATGTCCTTTTGAAGAAAGTATCCTGGCATTCGCCTGGAGTGATTTGGGGAAACCACGGAAAACCCAAATCTAGATGCCAGCTTGGGGATTCGAGGTGCGTCCTCCCGAATGCGAGGTCAGAGCGTTAACGTAATCCTAACAGATAGGCAGCAAAGATCACACTGCAGCAAAGATAGGAACTCCTTTCATGACCTGGATAAATACTCACTAAAGATAAGCACTCCAATCTGTTCTGTTAATATTGCTGTTGACTACGCAACTTTCGTTATTTTTTACTAAGTTTTATAATTTATGGTACGTTAAACGCACGCACACCCCTATATACATATATAACGAAGGCAATAGTAATAATGCTAGATGTAAGTAACATAACACACGTGAATATTGCTAAGACTATTAAAAATTAAATTCAGAACTGGTGTAGGCAGCATTTCAACACAACGAAAAGTTTGGTAATATCGTCTGCGCATTGGTCTACACAACAAGGACCACGCGGGTGAAACTACTTACTACTAACTAAACTCGCGAATTTCTAAAATGCCTACGCTTCAGAACAAATGCAATATAACATCACATTGTGAAATATTTTTCTATGCTGAAGAAGAAGTTTTTCGATGTTATGTTGGACCAAACCTTGTGGATTCGCGGTAATTCTCAGGCCTAGCAAATAGAGAGGATGGGGTCTCGTGTAAACACACAGATTACGTGGTATATATGACATCATTGTGACGTATCGTCCAGGCTACATTACAACATTAACTCAAATGACGGTTGACGAAATCATATTTTATAAATAGGCGTTTCGGTTGTAATGCAGCCTGGACCAAAGTGAAATGTAACCATAGCCCACGATATTGCAGATATCCAATTTTCAGATCATATCTATAGCTGTTAGTGTGTTGGTACGTGCAGACTGAATACGTCACAATGATGTCATATATACCACGTGATCTGTGTGTTTACTACGCGAGGCCGCAGCGGTAACCCCATCTTGATATTACCCGACGCGGGTTCAAATCCTCACTCCGCCACCCAACTTCCATCTTCCATCATTTACAGATATTAATCAAGGAAAGTGCCGGGATGAATCCTTCAGCAGCACATGGCCGAATTCCTTCCCGTCTATGATCACTCCGATATCAGCGTGGTATAAAGCCCTAACCAAAAAAATCTGCACTTCCGGTAATGTCCGGTATTTGCAGTTAAATTTTACTCTTTGTTTCTATGTATATTGTCTGAGAACTGCTTTCTTCAAAATAATTCATCACGACAAGAACATGAAGACTTGCTGTCCGTCCTAAACACATCACTGTCAACTAGCCTAAAATTCACATACCCAAGGATTTCTTGCTTTCGGTTTAAATTAACTCAGAAGTACCAGAAAATACTTTCAGAATAATAGGGTTTTAAAATATTATTTGAAACAATAAAATCTAATCTTTCATCTGCGGAGCATAATATGGTATTCAATTTAAATTTGGTCACTATTGAAATCCATAGCGAGGAATACACTATTGTCTGTATCATTTTGTGCAGTTCCTGTTGTCGAATTTGTTGGTATCACATCTTGCTACACCACTTGCATCCGGTTAATGTTAGATCTTCCAGATGATTTCTTACTGCTTGTTCGCCAAGTAAGAATTCTTTTTGGTTTACATCCATTGCACATCAAATTTGTATTGTCCGTCCAATGCAGTAGCTGAATCTTCATTACAACCGATATTGTAGCGTCTCTGGGTACATACTTGCCGTTATAACTTACATGTAGTTTTCGTAGTATCATGCCTCTCCAGTAGCAAGAGTTTGTGTATGTTCTGCTTTCTTACACGACACAGGTGTTACTCGCAAATGCTAGAGTCTTTTGGAATCAAAGTATCGCATACATTGATAGGATACATAAGTTTCATAGAGTCTATAAACTGAACTTACAAGCGTCATAAGCTCTTATGCAGCCAACGTATGCGGATCTGCTACAAATACGTGAATATGAGGGCCACATACAATTCTTTTGTTATAAAATAAATTAACCATTCACGTTGTTCACTTGCAAAACGATTAGTTATTATAATACATGAATGTTACAGATATAAACACATTAGCCTGTGCACTTTTTGTAAATTTAGGTCTGGAATATATCCAAAATATGCAACACTAAACATATCCGTTAAACTTGTAAGAACTTCAACATCTAAGTGAGCCCGGACGATGCTAGAAATGCTTAGCTCAGAATCTGATGCAAATAGGAGTTGTTTTTACATAACATGTCGTTCAATTTAAAATTATAATATTTGTTGAGCAGTTTCTTGCAGTTTCATTAACATCAGAACTTCATTAATGAATTTCATTAAAATTATGTTATTCTGAGCAGGGCTCTGAAATAAAGTTCTAAAATCTTAGGATAAAGAATACAAATTCGAAGGTTTGTTGTCATTTCGAAACAGCATAAAGCATCGGTGAGTAATTTGGTTCTGATCACTGAAGACATGTTACCGTTTTATTTTTAAAAAATTTTGTGAGTCGAACCCGCGACCCTGCAGCTATTAGGTCTGAGTGTTAACCGCTCTCCTACCATAAACGGTTTCTAATCATATTTCAGTGCGAATTATTCCATTCAAACGTAATATCCATCCGAAAGACCGAACACGTATATTCGCTAAACGCTTGAAATAAAAATTATGCCTGGCTACATTACTTTTTATTTTTTTATATTGTGAAATCCTGAATAAATAATTTGGAGTTAATGGGTTTGATTAAGTCGAGGCGAAATATACAAATTTCAATCTGTGTGCAATTTATGACGTCACTGAAGATATCTCTTGCTTTCTCGTTGCCTTGTTGGTCTAACGAAGTTATTTCCAGAACAATATCAGACTGAAGTCCTAGATATATCCTAATGATGTTGCTTGAATTGTTACCAGTCACAAATCCTACAGGTTTTTAGGTCACTGGAATCGACTCTATATAGACTTAGCTAGGATATACTGTAGACACCGCAGTATAACCATTTTCAACCAGTGTTGCCTTCCAATTTTGTGAATGGCGCGGATAATCGGACGATAATAGAAAACTTAGTGACGGCGGAGTTGTCGTAATGTTAGCAAATCATCATAATATTTCTAATGCGCCTTTGAATTTTGTCGTATGGCGCAACTATTAAATTGATTTTCAGTCAACGTTAATTATTACCAACAAATTTATATAAAATAATATATTTGAGGATTGGCAGCATATTTACAGTTTTATTTAATTTAAAATTCGTACATTAATGTAAAGCGTGTGAAGCTGAAAATTATAGCCAACTTTCCGTGTTTACGTAAAATGTTTCTCCATGTCTTTGTTCCTCCTGATATATTTCGATTTCATTAATCCATTGCTCCGCCTTTCCGTGATGAAATTGGCAGAGGATATGAAGGACATTTACAGCCCTGCGACATTACCTGTGGGATCGGACTTTCAAACATAAAATTTTCCATCAGAGATGAAATTACGAAGCTGATGAATGTTAATGACGTGAGCTCCCTTGAGTACTAGCAACAATCCGACAGCAAATGTTCCTGGTCCTTTACACGTGTCTGTCATCCTTTATCATGTGACATCACCGGCAAAGTATCTGGCCACTAATTTACTACAGACGATAGATTTAGTTTTTAAATTATTTTCCTCTATGATGTACTTTAAATAGCTGAACGCTGTTTTAGCACATACATAATGATAAATGTAATGTAATTATGACAAACTAATTACCATTTTCATTTCGTATAAAAAGTAGATACATTTGGAATATTACTCTGACAGTGTTTAGTTTTTTTTATCATTACATTAAAATTGAATCGATCTGGTGGCTCAACGGTTAACGCGTCTGACTGGAGATTGAAACGTTTCCGATTCGAACCCTTTCTTAGATGGGATTTTCAAAGGCCACTATCCCGACCTTCACTTATCATCTTGCTGTGCAATGTGAAGTACGCCAGACTGTTTCCATGGTTCGGAATCCACGGTGAACTGTATGACTACCCCGGCAGGATTACCGGGCTAGGTTAGTATACCTGCATCGGGAGGGTCCAACCAACCTTTGGTTTGAGGATCACACTTAGCTCAATACTGTAATCAAGCAATAGTCGTTTTGTTTTTAAAAAAAAATACTGCACTTGTTGAAGAAAAACAATATTCTGGAGATAATAAATACGCAAATTATAAATGACACGCGTAACCATTCAAACGTTAACTATTTGTACCGAATATTCTAATACTGCTTTATACACAGTAAGCCAAGTTTCATAATACTTTTCTTTTAGAAAGAAGAAGAAGAAAAAGAGAGAGAGAAAAAAAAAAAAACTTTCAGGAATTCTGTTTATACATGTTGGTAGCACGCAATTGATACAGGGTGAGTTATAGAAATCTTTCCAATTTCAAAGAGGTTTGCAATAAACACAAAGCGAGATGCAATGAAATTTTTTATTATTATTTGAATGAACAAACAATGCAGTTTTAATTTACTTGGTTTTGAAAATGATATCTTGTAAATGTCTAGCTCCATTGTCCAAGCACATGACTCTGCGAATCGTATTGAGAGGAATATCATTGATTTGTTCTGTGATGGCAGCCTTCAGCTCATAGATAGTTCGGTGACGATGCCTGAACACCTTTTCCTTGAGGTAACCCCAGAGAAAAAAATAAGTTGGAGTTAAAACAGGCAATCTGGGGGGCCAACCAATATAACCTCGCAAAGAGATAAGATGACCAGGAAACATTTGTTTCAGAATTTCTATCGAACGACGCGATGTATGGGCCGTAAAACCATCTTGTTGGGCCCAGATGTTGTCATTGTAATGGTCGTGCAATAATTCACCAAATTTCGGTTTTTAAAATTTTTCAAACATGTAACAATACCTAGCAGAAGTCACTGTACCAACTTCTTCGAAAAAGTAAGGACCCCAGACACCAGAATCTGCAACAGCGCACCACACTGTCACTCGAGGGCTGTGGAGTGGTTGTTCGTGAAGGTTCCGAGGGTTATTCTGAGCCCAGTATCGGAAATTTTGTTTATTTACAGTTCTGGCCAGGTGAAAATGGGCCTCGTCACTAAAGGTCAAAACAGCAGTACGAGGGATATTCTGCAGAATGTCGCGGCACAAATTTCACATATTGATTGTAAATCGATTACCGAAAGTGGTGGTGTAACGGTTAGCGTTCTGGCGTCGCATTCGGGAGGACGGCGGCTCGAATCCCCGTCCAGGCATAGAGATTTGGGTTTTCCATGGTTTCCCAAATCACATCAGGCAAATGCTGGGATGCTTCCTTCAAAAAGCCATGGCCGAATTCCTTCCCATTCCTTGCCCTTCCATCCTTTCCCGTCTCTAAAGACCTCGCTGTTAAGAGACGTTGAGTAATTTAAAAAAAAGTAAATCGATTCTTGAATTTTTACTATCATTTACAATAGATACTATTTACAACCAGCAGCCTAATTCATTTCTTTGTTACATTCAAATTGTTTTATGTTTTTATGTACCATATAGAATATCACTATTGTAACACATTTTTATTCTGCTATCAAATCAAACAGTTTCATGTAACAGCTGGTGCTTCGTAATTTAATCCATTTTCTGCCCGGCCCATGTTTGTAATAAATTTTTCTCGCTCAACTCTAAATTTGGATATTTGCTATTTTATATGAGGGGGGGGGGGAGGGAGTTAATAGGCAATTCCGTACATATTGAAAGTATGATTGAATCCTTCGCGTGCCTTCCTGTATCTCTGTTGAACGAGTGAATTGAAATGCAGGTTACGATGGAGAACTACAGCTAAACTTTCCCAAGAAACACTTCAGCTCTTGTGAGTGTTTCTTATGATTGTTAGTTTGAGGCAGTTTTGATCTTTCGATACTTGAAATAGTCTAGAAACTGTATTTTGGAATGTCCGCTGCTGCAAGTAATGCATTGATATTCGTTTAAAAAGAACTTGGAGACTACTTAATTTCCTGCGGTATTTTTTTGTGTTGTTAGATTGGCGGAACGTTTTAAAGCCATTACGAGGAATCCTTCGCCAGAGGTTTTTATAATTTCTTATCGACATGGCGGTAAGCTTGAGAAGATGGTATAAATTGCGGGCAGTGCTTGGCGAGGAGGGTTGAGAGAAATTCTCTTGGGAGATCTGGTAGCATCCCCAGGAGCTGTATCGTCAATCAAGGCACGGCAAGCTGCCCGCGCTATGAATACTTTAACGTCTGCCGCACGCTCGCTCGTACCGCAACTCTCTCTGTCCTTAGTGAAGAATGGAGGACCAGACAATTTCAGTTGGTGTAAATTATTTAAAAAACATTCATTATTTAACATAAGACTTGGTTTTAATGAAGATAATTACAAATAATATAAGTAGTTTTTCGCAATTGTTTACGCCATAGTACGTAGCGGAAACCAAATAAAACTCTGTTAATTTATAAGACTGTGTAGAAGTTTCATGATATCCTGTAATTGATTCGTTGCTATTTATTTGTTTTTTATCTTAAGGAACTAGTGACTTGTAAATATTTGTACAGTGAAGATAACCTTGCTTTTCTTTTTCAGTGCGACAAATTACACCTCAAAGCTTTTATTTTGTAGGTATTTTTATAATCTAATTTCAATAGGCGCTATTTGATGGTCTACTTTATTACAGTAAAAGTTTTTGCTGGCGGCTCTGCGAGTCATGGCTACATTATTGTTGTAGTCTCTACATTTATCTATTAAATTTAATTTTACTATTTTTCGTTAGATGAAATGATGTTAATTGGTTTTATAAACGCCCGTTAAGTATGTTAGAAACTCGTTCCAAACTCATATATTCTTTTTGACTTGACTGCAGATTAAAACGTTATAGAGGCGACCTATTAAAGAATATAATGCTGTGCATTTGTTTATGAAGTAAATTTTTATCATCAGATGTTTGAAACGTTTGTTTTCCCCTATTCAATCAATTATTATTGTTGATATTGTGGATTTACTACTTTACTTTCAATCGATTCCTATTTAATTTCCTAAAATTTTGTAATAAACTTACTGTTGTGTGGTACCTGATGATATACGGTATGCGTAATTTGAATTGTGTATTTCGTTAGTTAAGTTATTGTTGAGTTATTCAGTAATGATAGGCTTTGTATAGTCACGGTTCAATCGCTACATTGTGATGATTTACTGTGCTTACAATATTTTCATAGGATACCTCCTAGAGATACAGATTCTCCATAGCGGACACTTATCGCATGCGGATGTTACATCAGTAGTTACTGAAACAATTTTGTTTTTTCACGGTAATGCGTTTCAGACAAGAAATACTCAACTCAACGATGGAGACCCCATAATGGAGAAAACCCCCTTAACCTCAATAAGATGAATCCATCCTTCATTGCAATGGGGGAAACTATACGGCAGAGTGTGAACAAATCTTCTCGTCCTGTGAGCACGAGGGGTACTAGAATAGAGTATCCACCCCATCCTCCGGACCTCTCTCGCTAGTGGACACTGGAAGACATTGAACGGCAATGAGACGTGAGATCAGAAGATTCTCTCACAGCGAGGCCGAGGTTATCTGGAGCTTTACTCAGCGTATTAGGGGATTCTTTGGAACACTACTTCAAAAACTGTATAGGTCATATGTGCGTACACGTACGTCTATGTTTCTTAATTTGTGTTTTTCTCTATCCTGTAACAGATCGCTCTTGCTCTGCATCTATACATTAAGCACTGACTAATAATACCGTGACATTCTTATTGCATATCTTAAAATTTCTTGCCTTTATCGCGCAAAAGAAAGTTGCCATAACTTTTTTTGGTATCCCCTTATTCCATGCCTTGCACTAGTGTATTTCGAACGGTATGTTTCTCTAGGTGTGAGAAGAAATACACAGTAAAACTGTTCCGTCGACTTAGTACAGTATAATCGACACAAATGAATCCTTCCTTTATCTATAGTTATTAATCTATAGTAAAACCTGCAAATAAAAAAGAAAAAATATCCTCAATTCAATAGTATGCGAAGTTCTCGAGATATAAGCATTCTAACGCATTTCTAATTATGTAACGATTCCTTAATTAGTTTTCTCTGAAACTTAGCACTTCAGAAACCTAATTTTACAGTATGCTTAAGATAAACAGATTCAGTAATAAACTGGATGATATAAAAATCTATGTTGTTAACAATAAAATGTTTGAGATAGTTACGTTACACACTTGCACTAGCGTCGTTTACAAACAAATTTTACTTAGACTTCCCCTAACGTTTCGCGAACACAGAAAACCATAATACAGCGATCACGCAACGTTCCTTTTGTTCCAGAACTGACGAAGATTTTCCGCGTAGAATCTGTTCCAAATTTCAAACTTTATTGTGATAACTGAAAATATTTATGGAATATTTAAACGAAGAACGAACCTACGACATGAAGTAAAAAGCTAAGCTCTTTGCCTGGTCTGGTTGTACCTAAAGCTGATCGTGTATTACTACACTTGGCTGAAATTTTAGTCAAAAAGAAGTGAACTTCAGACCGACTTTATGGACTCAAACAGAATACTAGACTTCCTTTCAAAATAACGTAACGTAATAACTGTGGAGAAGAAAGTGGAGCACCAGCGGAATCAAAGAAGCTTAAAGCGAAAGTTCTTCTCAAGTTGTTTCCGTGATCTGATAACGTTAGAAATGTGGGACGCTTCCCTGATGTGCCGTTGCGCCTCAGCCGGGATTCTTTTGCCCGTGGGGCGTTTATAGCAAAGTTGGTGACCAGGGCGTGCTGGAAAGGAGGTTACCAGGTCAACCAACGAAACTTTTGCACGGACAACGGCGACCTCAGCGTTCATTCAATTAGCGCTAACGGGTCACTGACAGATCAACGCCGAGGTCGAACAGCCATCGAGTGTGTTGTCTGACCTTTACTAGCCGGGTCACTGTCATTGCCAGTGGTCGATTACCTACCTACCTGTTACTCTGAGGACGAGAAACAGACACTTGAATTATTTAAATAAAAAGATAAACAAGTTCTTCAGAACTACCTAGATTTAAAAAGAAAAAAATGTTTTAATTTATTAGCGTTGAAGTTAATGCCCTTGCTCACTTACATTCGCATTTTACAAAATTTTATCTTAAATTATTTCAGTTTCAAGTAAGTTGTTTGTCATTTGTTTAGGTAAGTTTTCAAATATTTCACTCCCTTATCTATAACTACCATCTTCCAACTCCCAATGACTCCCAATCCAGTCCATCTGCAATATCAGGTAACTGATTGTATTTTTTTTTAAATCTTCACTTCTTCTGTTTGATACTCTTAATGTGGGACCAGTATGTACTACCTCACAACACTTCAGCAAGTGTCCGACCAAGATTTGGCATCACAATTCATTTTTTGTTTTGTGTTCATCGCTTTTTCTTCTCCATTAAAGTCAGAATATTGAAAGAACTTCCTACCACATGCCCAATTTGTCTTCCCCACATAGGTTTATTACGTGAAGATATTTACACTTTATGTCTTCGTCTATCATTTCCGCCTCCACTATATAATCAAACAAAAATTATTATTTTTTGTACCTAATAATTTGGATCTTTTTACTACTTATCATTATTCAGTTTTGACATACTCATCTAGATACCCTGTAAGGGATAAAATATATATGCGGAAATTTGCTAATTTTTTTATCCATGTTTGGTCGTGTTGGTTTGAAAATAAAGAACTAGTACTCCTTAGTAACAAATAATAATTAATTTGTTCTGAATAATCAATAATCATTTGTAAAAAGTTAATTGTTTCAAAATAATTCGCCACGCGTTTTTACATATATGTCACATTATTCGGAAATTTTTTTGTCGTGCAAACACTTCACATTCGAGAGCGTTTTATATTTCTCACGTAGTAGGCGGATCTATCTAAAATGAATATTTGAAGTATACAGTAACTAATGGTTTAAATGACAATTACATTGTTGTATTTTTGAAAATAAACAGTACCAAAAATTTAAACAACTTAGTAAACATTTTTTTAACGTCCCGCTATGTCAGCCGAACTATAAAATATGGTAACGTTACTATTTGTCTCTGTATGTAACTGTTGACAGGAGTTTAGATTAAACAGAATTTTGGTAATAATATACAGACTACACGTCAACATTAAATTTATTATATAACGTAATCCGAAATATTTGCTAGAGGCCTGTTGAAAATTAAATGGACAAAGCAGGTAATGAACATCTTCCGGAAATAGGGGCTGAGGTAATGAGTTAGTAGAAAAATCTAAAGGAAAAAAGAGACGGGATCAGAAATCAAATTTTAAGATATGTTGTGTTAGTTAATTTTAAAGTGGAACATTGGTTGAACAGAAGAATTGTAGCGAATCAAAATAGTACACAAAGAAAAAATTACCGTGTAAAGGGTATATATTTCTGTCTGCAGTTGTTTTAAGTGCATAAGAAGAATTGAATTGATTATTCACAGGTTTTTTTTTCGTTCCTCTTCTTCTTCAAGAGCTGTTCGTTTGTTGAAATATGAATTTCGATATGCAGTTCGCAACTATCAGATTTTTATCAGAGTTTGTACGCATTCGAGAGGACACTTAACAGTCCACAACTTGGTTGATTGTCAGTTTAGTCATGATCTCGTAATGTATTCGATGACTACGCTTAGCACACGTAAATTTCTACATGAATGATCATCTCATGCCATTCTCAAGTAAGTTATTGCGTCTGCAACACAAGGAAGCATTTTTCATAAAATTCTAACTGCCTGCTTTTTCGATAATTTCTTTTTCTAGACGGATGTGCCCTGCAGCGGTCATTCCCCTCCATTATTCCACTTCCGCATTCAGGTAGTCAGTTTTCTTTTTTTTGTTTTGGGATTCTCTAGCTTGACATTTTCTGATTATAAAAAGTACTTAAAAATGCCGAAACGTATTATAAATTATAGCCTATTTCTCGGAATTTATGAGCTTCATACCCACCATTGTTTTTGTCAAAACTTATAAGTATCCCACAATTGACAACAAATCATTAGGAAAGATATATCCCAGGTGACTGCCAGCTTTCGTCAGCCTGTAGACACCGGACTCCTGATGAAGACAGCCGATCTGGTTGTCGAAACGTTGTGTTTCCAAAACACCATCCGGCTGCACACCCGTGAAGACTACATTGCTTCAGTACGCCGGGAAAGTCTCCATGCACACAATGTATAGAAGTAATTAAAAATACTATCGATATTTAAATAATGTTGGTGTGAACGGTAAAAAAAAACTTGAAGACCTCAAAATTTTACTGATAACCACAGAAATTATAATGGAATTGGCAAAAAAATATTAATGGATCAAACTAAAAGTAAGTTAAAACGTGCTCCCTTCATTAAAAGAATAACAGAATTAACATGTACTCTTTTTGAGTAAAAAGCACTGAAAATCTCAAATTAATAATTTTTAGTTTTGTTAGTAATATATTTATAAATCACGGAAATTCATATCAATACATAAAGAATGATAATAAAATTTTAAAATCCTAGTAAACGGAAACAAATTTTTTTTAATAAAAATAGGATGATACACAAATCCAAACAAACCCGACAAAGTGAACGTAATATATGTGTTATCGTAATAAAGTATAGAATTCCCAGGAAATTTATATGATGCCTTAATATCGACAGGAAATGAGTGAAATAATTATATTGGTTTCCCAAACAGCGATCAGAAATGAGTTAAATTTCAGATGTCGATTGGTGTTCGCGGGGTGGTTAGTGTCACATAAACCTTCATGAAATAGGTTTGGACTACAAAATCATAACACGTAAAGATATAGAAACCTATATTCAAATTTCTGAGCCATTGTAATGAAGCCTGGAGGACAGTAACAGCAACGGATAGCACACCAAAATAGGGCATTTGCAATATCGTGTGCTATTGTTACGTTTTGCTGTGGTCCAGGCTGCATTCTTCGCTCATATTTTTTTCTTCTTTTTTTTTCCGCGGTTGGTCCTAACTTCACTAATGTTAATTTTTATATATTTCCTGGTACCTTTGTAAGAATTTCGTACAATGCCTAAGAAATAGATACATTTCCTAGCAAATGCTAGTATTAAAGAATTTATGACAAATTATTTTACACATTTCCTAAATTGGTTGGGCAGTGTATACATTTCCTAGGAATTGTATAAAATTCCTAGGTTTCATACATTTCAGGTAACATATGCACAATATAAAAAATAGATTTTCTGCTTCAGAGCTGAACACACATGAATAAAGCAATGTCGTTGACATACGCATTCATTACTAAGCGTTTTTACTGTAAGTTATAATTCTAAACCAAGACGGTCCAGGCTGAACATCCGATTAAAAGGGCATTTACCTCATGTTGAAACACTGGGAGTAAATACACAAATACTTACTAGTAAAAACAGAAACATATAATTTTTTTATGGCTTTCAGGCTCGTAGACGTCGAGGTAATTAGAGGACTGGGGCCAAGGAATGGGAATGAATTTGGCCATGGCCTTTTGAATTAAACATCCCGGATTTCTCCCGGAATAATTTCGGGAAAACACGGAAAACAGAAGTCTTAATTGCCGGACGGGAATTCGAATCTTCGTCCGCTAAAATCTCGACATTCATAACACTGGATGATTCGCTTCATACAACACAGAAGTGGAGAAAATGTATCATAAATATGATTACGTTGTTTTTAAAAAACCTTGAAATTTTGCAGTTTATAGTGCGAAGAAAGCTAGCCTTTAAAGAAAATATCATTAAAATAAGAGTATTAATATGTATATCGGAATTCATAATAATATTGACTTGGGAACGTTTAATATTATCGTAGATGTATTAACAACATAAAAAATGATTCTTATGTTAAATACGTAGGTTGTAACGGGAATGCCAAGAAGAGGTTTAGTAAGTTGTAATCAAAAAAGTCATGTTGCTTGAAAAACAAATGATAATAATAATACAATGATGACGGGTAAAAGGCATATCTTCACTCCAGATACATTAAGCACTCTCATTTCCTCCGATAAAGCAGTTTAAGTTAACGTTATCTCATGGATTAATTTTACACCATACGTCGTACTTTCTCTTGTTGGGTGAAATAATGAGGTTCTGATGCACTGTGTCATAAACTTGAAACACTTTTCCAGAGTGCGTTGGATCAACGTCTCCATTAAGATTGCAGAATATAACTGATATTAGCTGACAATGTTTGCTCTCACTGTTCTAACAGCGCGGGGGAAATCTGCTACTGCTGTTAGCCTGAACAGTGGGAGACTCTCCGCTGAAGCCATGTTAAAAATAATTTACACAATTCTTCGGTCTGTTCGTTCTGAAAGTAAGAATTATGGCGTATTACTGTGGATATAATAACACGTCTCGGTTTACAGAAAGGATGGTTTCTTTTGTATAAGTGGCTTTTACTACGACTACAGACCACAGGGGAGCCGATTTCTTTAGCATGTGATTGACGAGTTGCATTCCTTAAAGACACATGGCGTAGCGGTGAAACCTGCAAAATAAGTATGAGGATCTTTGAACAAGTGACATGCTTGTCGAACTGCTGAAGCTTGGCTGTTGTTTAATGACGTGATGCATATGCTGGGTATTTTTTGGCTGATTCAGTTAGAAACTACCCGTGCTTTTACAAGTAACATTGCGATATTTTATTTATTCTTTATACCGTTAGGAATGCTGATCACTGGAAGATGTCTGTCCGATGCAGACGATTCAACATCAGGATTTGGCGCAAATGTGGCCACAATATGACTTTCATAGCCCATTTCAAGTACTTTCTTTTGTTCCAAGTAACACTTAATTCGTATGATTAGGGTAATAATTTTTCACGGTCGCTGTTGTTGTGTTACATGACACAGTTATAACTATAATTTCTCCAAATGAAGAGGGATATTTTGAAATTTTGATAGATTATAATGAAATGAAAGCATTACAATTTCTGAACTTCAACCAATGAACAAAATTTGAGAGACTTTGAGTCTGTTAGCACCCGCACGTCTGCAAAAGCACAAAGATTCTGTGAGATGCGGCCTCTAAAAGATGACTCGTCTTGAATCTATCTTCAATTATGGGGTGTGCTGCATGTTGCGGATAATCGAAGGTGGCATCGGCCCCTTGTTGCAGCCAGTTTACATATGGCTTGCCCGATCGCAGTCGAATGTCAATATCGGGCAATAAAGTCATGGAAATTTTGTTAAGGATTATTACTCATTTTGTGAAGATCTTGATCTAAACAGGCAAGCACCCGGTAAGGACCTTAAACGTATGTTCACTGAAACATAAAATGAATCTCTTTTAGTGAATGGGCCATTACGAAAAAAAAGTTGGCGTATTTTCACCACCAACAAGGCAAATTTAATTATTTTAATTCAGACAGACATTAATTCAAACAACTCTAACACATGACTCTTCATTTATAGTAATATTATGTTTAGTCGCATCATTAATATCGGTGATCATAGCTGTAAAAATGTAGAACTAAACAATCAGAAAGAAAATACACCGAAGAGCCAAAGAAACTGGTATAGGCATGTGTATGCAAACACAGAGATATGTAAACACTCAGAGTATGGCGCTGCGGTTGGCAACGCCTATATAATAAAACAGGTGTCTGGCGCAAGCGTTAGATCAGTTACTGCTGCTACAGTGGCAGGTTATCACGATTTAAATGAGTTTGAATCTGTAGTCGCCGCATGAGATACGGGACACAAAATCTCCTGAGGTAGCGATGAGGTGAGGATTTTTCCGTACGACCATTTCACGAGTGCACTATGAATATCAGGAATCCGGTAAAAAATTAAATCTCCAACATCGCTGCGGTCGGAAAAAGATCCTCCAAGAACGGGACCAACGAAGACTGAGAGAATCGTTAAACGTGGACAGAAGTGTAACCCTTCCTCAAATTGCTGCTGATTTCAATGCTGGGCCATCAACAAATGTCAGCGTGTGAACCATTAAACATCGATATGGGCTTTCGGGGCCGAACGACCACCTGTGTACCCTTCTTGGGTGCACGACACAAAGTTTTACGCCGCGCCTGGGCCCGTCAACACCTACATTGGACTGTTGATGATTGGAAGCATGTTGCCTGGTTAGACGAGTGTCGTTTCCAATTGTATCGAGCGGATGGACGCGTACGGGTATGGAGACAACCTCATAAATTCATGGACCCTGCATGTCAGCAGGGGACTGTTCAAGCTGGTGGAGGCTCTGTAATGCTGTGGGGCGTGTGTAGTTTGAGTGACATGGGATCCCTGATACGTCTAGATACGACTCTGACAGGTGACACGTATGTACGCGGCCTGGTTGATCACCTGCATCCATTCATGTCCATTGTGGCATTCCGACGGACTTGAACAATTCCAGGAGGACAATGCGACACCCCACACGTCCAGAATTGCTACAGAGTGGCTCCAGGAACACTGTTCTCAATTTAAACACCTCCGCTGGCCACCAAACTCCCCAGACATGAACATTATTGAGCATATCTGGGATGCCTTACAACTTGCCGTTCAGAAGAGATCTCGAGCCCCTCATATTCTTACGGGTTTATGGACAGCCCTACTGGATACATGGTGTCAATTCCCTCCAGCACTATTTCAGACATTAGTCGAGTCCATGCCATGATGTGTTGCGGCACTTCTATGTGCTCGCGGGGGCCCATGGTGAACCAGTTTCTTTTGCTCTTCAGCGTAAGTCTCAAATATCCGTGCAAAGAGTAAAAAGAATTCCGTATTTAATTGTCTCAGGCAAAAGAAAGCAAGTACAACACATGATCATGACGAGTTTTCAATTTATGACTCTAGTTATTCCATAAAACAACTTTTATCTTGCTCTTCCAAAATCTAATGCAAATGTTCAGAAGTATTACAGGTATTCGAGGTTTTCTATCGTCCAAAGTTTGTACGATGTAGTAATTATTTAGTGTTTTTTTATTATTATTATTTGAAATACAAACAAGCTGCCGAAATAACCTGGCAGAAGCTTACTTCTTCGTCGCAGTGAACTTGTCGGTTGTGACTTTCCATCTGAAGAGCTTGCCAACCGACGTCAGCTTACAGAAACGCAGAGTTCTCGCATTACCACATTCCAGATTCAATATAAGAAGAGCGACAGTAATTGCGCGTTGGACTGTGGTGCCGCAGCTGTCCCTTGGAGGAATGTCTGAGCTCTGTCGGCCGTGAAATGGCTGCCGCGCGCCAAATGCCGAGAATGGCTGGCTTGCAACCACACGCATGTCTACCACAAGCCTCAAGCCGGAATTCTCAAAGGTCGCAAGTATCACAAAAATAAACTGCATTTGTTGCTTATTAACTTACTGGTAGAGAATTTTATAATGTCATTCTTCTCGAAGGGACTTGTTTTAAAAAGGCTTCTTAAATGACTAAGGCAGCATGTACAGAAGTTTCTTCATCATCATTAGTATTCTGCCCAAAGGCAGGTTTTCGATGGCTGCTCTCCCTGATCTCCTGTCTTCTGCCCTTTTCTTCATGCCCATGTAGTTACCGTTTTCTTTGATGTTATCTGTGATCGTGTACCTCAATCTTCTTCTCACTCTTCTCCCATAAACTAATTCTTCCAAGGAGTCTTTTAACAAGTACTCTACTCTCAGCAAGTGACCCATCCAGTTCTTCTTTCTTTCTTTAATGATTTGGAGTAGTCTCCTCCTATATCCAACCCTTTCCAGTAGTTTTCATTACTGACTACAAATTATTCCTAACGTGACGACTCCAATAACTGGGTGACATCCGGCATAATTGCAAGAACTGAATTCTTCTTAGCGAGGTGTTGACAATCGACAACCAAAACCATATCCTCTGGCCGACTGTTGCATTTTCTCTCAACGGCTACAAGATACGAGGTTTATGTCAAGAGGGTGTAGCTTAATTCTGCGGTCCAGTCGTTGTTATCTGCTTGGCCCTCGTACAACAAGCCTTCACCAAAGCAAACGGTACCATTGGTGGGACAGAGTATAAAAGGCTGACGAAACTTCGCCGCTAAGTTCATTATGGTAATTTATCTTCAAAACGTGACTTGAAGTACCTTACTCAGAACTTGCAGGCTCCGAGCCACACCACGGCTTCCTGCAGTCGCTGTTGTCCAGTCCAGATGGCACATTTACGAAACAGGTTTACACCTAACACACAGCAATCTTTTATTGCAGTTCTTTAGAAAATACTGATCTCTTCCAATAAAACTCAGGAACCTGGCTCTTACTGCGTCTGAACAGAAGAAGAAAATTTTCCTACCCGTGATGACCATCCATCTACGACGCATATTGCTCAAGCAACAGCAAATAAGTACGTTGTAAGAAAAATAAATATTTGTATACCTATAATACATGATTATTGTATGCCATTTCTTCTGCAGTCAAAATAATTATTATTACGCCAATACAACTGTTGTTGGATTTTATTTGTTTAATTTACGGTAATTACGTACAATACTGGACGCATTATGTTGGTTGAGGGCACAGACACCTCTAAACAGAAATGTAAAACAAGAAGAATGTACTCTGAAGATACCTCAACCAGAGGCGAAATGCGTCCGAGAATAAATAAAATCCAACAACAGTTGCATCGGCGGACTTACTGAATAATAATTATTAATAAGAAAGTAAAAATACATGTAAAATTGCGAACTTACATTAATTGTAGGGGAACCTTGTAAAAATAGTGTTAACTCACACCGTGTAAGCTGATCGTTTAAACTTATTAACGAAAATTCCACCATCCAGTATTTCATTAATTACTTCATTTATTTTTCTTATATTTGTTTGAATCAGTATAAATTAGAATTTGATCTGATTTCAGTTGTTGACTGTTACGTGCTAAGTGATGGGATCTCGTTGAGATGCTACTGGCTTTTCTAACTCTATTTCCTACCATCGACGCTAGCATAGAATAATAATGCAAATTCATCTATTCACTATTGGTATGTTTTTAATACTTTTTTACATGTTTTTTTGATGATTTTTGGTCATTTTAATTGATTAAAGTAGTTTTACCATTGTTTATTATTTTTGGGGATCCCCCCAACTACTTGCTATTCGCGTAGTCGTGCAGACTCTTTCATTCTTACCGGGGATTGTTTAAATTAGCTTTACGTTATCTCCGTGAGCATTGTGAACCAAACACTGTTTCGATGCTCCAATTCTGATTTTTAATGTATTAATGTTAACCAACAATTTTCCATAAATCCAGCGTGAGTGTGTTAGTGAGAGCGTGCCTTTGATAAATCTATCTATTCCATCTGAAATCAGCAATTACGTATCAGTACGAAGTATGAGTAATTTCTTACCAATCTGGTCTTGATCGCGAAGAACCTATGAGAATTCATTAAGCTTTACATACGATAGTTTGAAGTATAATTTGACTGTTCTCATTTCATAAACAAACTTTTCACTTATCCGAGATTAAAATGAAGTATATAACTGCGATTAATCACTGGCGATTGGATCATTACACAACGAACTTATTTCCTCAGACTATGCTTATTAGAAATAAATCTTTTTTCGACTTTATTCAAATCATGCTTGAGTTACAACGTTTCAGTATTTCAGCACCCAGTTTTAGGCTACGTAGCAATACCGTAACTAGCCACACAATGTATACTAAAAGTGAAAAATGAAATAAAGATCTTAAAAACCAGTTAAATAGTAATGAACACTACTCACGAAAATAACAACGACTGTAGCCTGAATAGTGCATACCCCTCTTTTTTCTGTCACCTGAGACTGCATATGGATTTCTTAAAGCTTTATAAGGAAGGAAATCTAATAGTTTTTACCTCTTCGTGCTTTTTTCTGCCACTTGTGTATTTCTCTGCTTCAGTTTACTATGAACCATAGTAAATTTTCATTTCACTAGTGTATGTTTATATTTGAATCTATTGTGACTTTAAACTCAAGTGGCTCATGCTGTTCCTTTATACTTTGATTTCAGTTGCCAGCCTTGGCACTTATTTTTTTCACTCTATTCCAGCAAGAAAATCCCTTCTGTCATCATTATCTAACACATTCATAATAACTTATATATATTTGCAGTACATACTATTCTTGCATGGCCACCTAGGATACGTAATGAATGCACCAGATAGCTGCATCGAAATTTCAGTTAATAAGTAGCTCACTTTCACTGCTAATGATGTCCCGCTTTGATGATTGACAGATATTTCATTTTGAATTTGTAATTATCAAGAGTAAATGGATGTTCAGTATTTTTTTCAGCTAATAGAAGTAAACAATTTTTACTACAATATGAAACCAAGGAATTCAGTAAATGTTTTTAAATCTTGTCATCATTACCATTAAATTCATGTCAAAATTTATTCTCTAGGGTCAAGTACCCTTAAAAATATTTCGTCAGTGTCTCTAGCAATTGATGCTTGTTTAATGTTGATTTAAAGGCTGTAACATATTTGTTAGGATTGAACAGAGAAAACACTTAATTTAGATTTTTAAAAAAATTTATTTAGCTACTGTTTCCATGCGACTTAACACAGGAAGCAAGAAGTGTACTGTTGGTTTATCCGATGATGGCGTGTCCTAGACCAACGGCGGGAACGGCTCCGTGGACGACGGGGGCAGCGCCAATGATTCCAGGGGCGGCGACGATGCCGGGGGCGGCGAGGACGCGCGGCGCCAACAGGCCGGGGGCGCCGATCACACCGGGGGCGGCCAGGACGCCAGCTCCCAGGATGCCGCGCCTCTCACGGGACGCCGCCTCATCCACCTGCTGGCAGGACGCCGCAGCCACGCACAGCACTACAAGGGTGACCTGCAAACAACAGACATGAATCAGGTAATGTATTCCAGGAATGCAATCAGAAAAAAGCTAAAAACATCTTTTTATTAAAAAACATTAATGTCTTTCCAGGAAGTTGTTCCAAGTTTTTAGACACAACACAAGAACCATACGTTTCATATTTATGCTATAAATTTTGTAATCTCTAAAGTAACACCTGTCAAGAACATTTTAACTGAAAATCGGTTTAGTAAAATCTAGCACATAAAATGCTAAGTGATTCTCAGATTTACTGTTTGAATTGCTATTGTTTGGTTGTTAGTATTCTTCACGTAGTCTTGGAGAGTTTTGGGTACTAATTTCCCTACGACAGAACTCACGATGGCAAACTACTGTAACATTTGCCCTATGTTTTAGGATCTAGAAGTATTTTTTGTTAAAATGTATGGTAACTGTACATTTTGCGTGTGGAAGTGGCAATCTGAAATCATGGCCTGACGTTTTTCACTATCTTTACTGAAACTATTGATGCCATAAAACGATTGAAAGGGCACAGCTGGAAATAAGTGATCATTTGAAATTTGTAAAACCTCAGACCAGTGGAACAATAACTACAGTCACATCCATGATGATATTGATAGCGATTTTTACACAGAAATGTGAAAACAGTTAACTTTACTGCTTTATATATATGTTATCACATTATAACAGAAACGAAGAATCTAGGGATACTGCTGCAAATGAAATTATGTTGTCTTTTTAATAATGTATTTTTTATTTTATTTTTCTACGAACAGATAAAAACAAGTGTCATCAGCAACCAAATCTAAGTTACAAAGTTTGTTTGCCGTCTGGAATATTTTGCTAAACTTAACACATCTATAAAAGAAATTATCGCTTTGTTTTCTGCAGTTTCGCCAAAGGAAGTGTCTTAAGAAAAGTTATTGAACAAAAATATCTTATATCGATAAAACTAAAAAAAAAATACGTTCTGTTTACTGGTGATTTTTACAACTTACACTCAGGTTTACCATGTTCTCAAATAACAGTGGCGCCATGCCTGTAATTTAAACACTACTGGAGGAGAACATATACCGTGAAGAACGGTTCTAATATCAAAATCGACATCGTTTAACGATGCTTCACTGCTCTGCCGCACCGCAAGAGAGAGAAAAAATTACAAGTTCGTCTAGACAGTGTATAAAAATTTGTTCCACATGTTCTGAATTGTTATTTAGATTGAAAGCAAATGGCACCAATCTTACCAGGAACTTCATGTCTTGTGTATGTTGTAGTCGGAGACTGTTGTCTGCTCAGGGGAGCAGTTGGCTTATATACCTGCCGCGGGAGCAGAGCAGAACAAGGCGGCCTTCCTTGGAGTACTGTCACTTCTAGGACAAGCGGCAACCACTGTACAAGAATCATGCTTGCGGACAGCCTCCAACTAGAACCATATTAGATGATATCAAGAACCGTTATCAGTATTCACGACAGGTTTTTAATTTTGCTACTACATGCATGGGTAACATACCTTCTATTTCTTTCATTTACAGTCTGCAAATATTTTATGTTACCGGTACTTGTATTGTTATTTAAAAACGTTACAGGTTTAAAAGCTTTACAGGTTAAAATTATTATTTTTTCTTAGTAAGCAACTAAGATTGCTTTGATAAAAAGCATTTTTAAATGTTTTATTCTAACAAAAAAATATTTTTATTACTTAGTATTTCTCTCTAATTCAAGAAGCTGCATTTCTGCACTTCTATTGTAATAAAAATTATAACATTTGATATTAAAAGAAATTTACTGTCTTCCACGTTTCCCTAATTATACAAACATTTTAGTTCCTGTTTTAAGTTTACTTCTTTGGTTTCAATTTTCTGTTTGCCGCTGATTTTATTGTTTCGTTGAATACCTTCCTCATTAATGTTTACTTTTTTTAATGAATGGTTTACACTGCCGTTAGTAGACTATGGAATACACACTGTTTTCCTTACAGATTTTTATTGTATGTTCCACGTAGCAAAATTTTTTTAGTAGTTACTGAACCAGTGGTAACTTTCGCGATAGAGATCCATACCTTTTTGCAGTTCAGTTTTTATGATTGAAAAGTATCTTAAATAATAATATATATTTTGCATTACTTTCGTCTTACGCTACAATATTTTGAGATACTTTGTCGACAGATTAAGTGGCCCATAAAACCATTCTTTGTAACAAGATATTGTTATGGATTTTAATTGTTTTAAACCCGCTAATGTTTCTAAAATGAGTCAAATATAGACGATGAACATTAGCTCCAATTATTATCTATCATCTAAAAATCTCCCAAATTTTTTTGTATTTTATATTTTCTTTGAGTTTGAGGGTATATAGTTAAAAGGGACTTGTTTGTGAAAAACATGATTATCACAACAATTTGGTAATCCAATTCCCTTTTTCAATTCTGGAATTCAGTTAAAAAGTATTTCTTAATGTCTTGTCGTTACGAGATGGCGAATCAATTTTGTATTTGGGTACCACAGTCAGATATTAAAAAAAAAAAAAAGCAAGCAGAATTATTCTAGAAAAAAAGGAATGCTTCTTGTAAACCGGAAATAAATAAGTTATACACTTTATGAGTTCTGTTCTGAAACCTAAGAGAAACATAAGTAAGAAGCTTTGAAAAATAATACTAAAATAAAATTTTTCATTTGGTCAAGTGAAAACATTGTGCTCCATTCTGTTCTAGTAATTTTTAAATTCTGTATCAACATTTTTCAACTTGTTTATCGGAAGAAAAAGCCTGAAACAAAGGTTCTTAGTAAAAAAAAAAACAATTCAATGCATAATTCTATTTAGCTGGATGCCTCAGATTCCTTGACAAAGAAACTTTAGAAGCGTGTTTCTTCAGAAACCTCTAGGTATGTAAGGTCAACCTAGTATTTAGAGTTACAGATAAGCATCTCTGTTAGGCATCATGTTTTGCAGATTGAAGTATTGGCAGTTCGCCAATAACTGTTATAGTTGAATAAAACATCAAGGCGTGGCTTTGTTTTTATGTGGTTAGCAAGTAAATCTGCATGATCGCTTTCTCGTTTTTCATTTCTGAAGTAAATTATTTACTGCTTAAAAATTCTTAATAAACAAACATCTCAATTTGATTTATAACCGTGTTATATTTTTTGGCACAGAGTAGCTTCTGCCACTAAAAATTACCGTTACTGATAACAGAATCATAAAATTTACTTCTTTTATAAAATCTTTATTTTATGTAAATTATGTTCCTTAACTCAGTGAAACAAAATTACAATCTTTTTTTTATTGGTTATCCATCTACTTATCAGTTCGGTATTCAGGAAACGATAAACGGGACGAGGGGCACTGTGATCACAGAAAGATCCGACACAGTTATCGCCTACATATATATTTTAGTACGGAACGTGATTACTGGGTGTGGCGTAAGCTGTTATTACTGTAATATGCGTTTCTTACAGCTCAGATGATAACTGTATTGATTTTTTTTGTATAGTGACTTTGAGAATAATTTATCAACGTGCAGAGATAGCTAAGTATGTTTGACGGCGTCAAGATATAAATTATAGATCAAAGAAAAATGTGGAACGTATGGTATTCTGCAAACATCACCTTGGAAAAAAACCGATGTTATAAGTGCAATGATATATTGGTAGGTAATTGATTTTTAATCTTCCTTCTAACTGCAAAGAACGTGATATACCACCAAAAATTGATTCAAATCCCTCTGAATATTCCTAAACCTCGAACTTGGATTTCAGTGCCAGAACGAGAAAGAACATCCGTTACGAAAATAATCTATTTGTATGACTACAGGTGTTATATATGCGTTTTATGAATTGCTGTTCGTGGTTCTAACATATTAATAAATTGAAAATTACCATTGGTACGAGATACATACATGTTATTGCAAATAGTGAATAATTAGTTATAAATTTCATGGTTCCCTTCCAATTTTTATCTTTTATTTTTTTTGTGGCTTTACCCCTCTTCGTCGTCGAGGTCATTAGAGGGGAGAATGATCTTTGGACGGGAAACCGGAAGGAATTCGTCCAACACCTTTCTTAAGGAACGATCCCGGCATTCGCCTGGAATGATTTCGGGAAAGCATGGAAAACAGAAATCTGAATGACCGGATGGTATTTAAACGCGCTTCTACCTTTTAGTATGGTTTTCTTACAGTTATGGTCGCACCACTGGGATCAGCTTTATACTCCGTCAACGCTGAGACATACTCTACTTTTTGTGCATCTCCAGTTTTATGAACTACACATTCACTGATTTTGCTTTGATCTGTGAATAATTCAACGACAACTAGATCTTGCAACGATTGCACTTCATAAATTGACTTTCATTACAGCAATATTTCATTCTTAGACGGTAACAAAGATCTTAGGAATCAGAACTGAGAGCTACGGTAGTGAAAATTGTGCGAGCGTTTCAACCAATCCATATACGTATAAAAATCTTGATTTAAGTTATCTGACAAGATGAGGGAAGCGTTGTGGTTCGTCGTCATGGTTGAATTACTTCAACCATATATTAGGGAAGGATACATCCTTGAGTTATTTATTCAAAAATTATTGATAAATTACCAATTTTTCTTGACAGATTGGTAGAACGTAAGGCCCAACTTTGTCCTATAATGCCCGAACGCTCATTTATAGCCTGTCAAACTCATGTGTTCGGTTGAGTGAGAATTGTAAGAAACCTTCATTTCTTCACACACACAAACACACAAACACAAAAACACACAAACACACACACACACACACACACACACACACACAGAGAGAGAGAGAGAGAGAGAGAGAGAGAGAGAGAGAGAGAGAGAGATGAGAGTAGGCAGATAGATATGTTTTCTGATAATTAATGATATAAAATGAGTCGTTCCAAATAAAAACAACGAATGAAATATTTCATAAATATTAATTATGAATTCTTTTAGCAACTACAGTGTTTTTACAAAATATTAAGGAACATGTAAAAATCATAAGGTAAAGAGAATGCGATTTTACTCCGTTAAAATGCGTATGATGCAATACGGTTACCATATTTCAGCTTGAGCACAATGTGACAGGCGAGGCCAAGAGAATCAAACAGCTTTCAAGGATAAAGAACAAAAATATATCAGTTTTTTTTATCAATATAAGCGTTTTTACTGGTTTCATTTGCTGAATGGATATTTTTGAAGTCTTTGAACTGAATGTTGAAGAAAAGAATTACAAACTTTTTGTTTACAGCATTCCCTAAGTGATGCAACTAGTTCATTTGTTACATCTTCATTCCTGCTTTAGAAGCATCTATCTTGAACCGTCTTCCATAACCCTTTTGTTAACAACTCTGCTAAATCTTTAAAAATTTAGTGAAACAATTAAACTTGAAGATAGAAGTATCAATGAACTTTACTTTTAAGCAGATTAAACGGCAGTTTATATTTTGATGTGGTCATTGCATTCAATGAATTGGGAGAACAATATCACTGTTAAAAAATATCGAATTTTGATGAAATTTTAATTTACTTTATTTTTTGTTTTGTTAAAACTTCATTATAAGATAGTAATTCTGAAGTTCGATTTTCTTTATTTATCATGTAATGTTTCTTTGCGCTTATTATGTGTGTTATGTAGTTAGAACTTCCGTGAAATTCGGAATTCTTAAATGTGAAGTTTTTTGATAACAAGTTAAAGAAAAACACCAGTAAGAGAAGTTAAATGACGGTACCGTTTACAACAAGCATTTTTTCTTAATGGCTTTTCGCCTCGTCGAGGTCGTTAGAGACGGATGGCAAGGCCTTCTGAAGGAACCCGAGCATTCGCCTGTTGTGATTTCGTAAAATCGAAGTCTGGATCTAACCCACGATCTTCTGAATACCAGTCCGGAGTGTTACAACTCACCCACCACGCTCGGTCACATGCATATTTACGGAGCCCAGCGTGAGAAAGTTAACGCTGGGGCCTGCAATTCTGGAACTTCGTATAGCCATCCAGCCATCCAGATTTCGATTCCCCCTAATTTCTCAAAAATACTCCCGGCATTCACCTTCAACAGGACATGGCCAAACCCCTCCCATCCCTTGTCCCCAATCCTCTCTCGCGTGTTTTTATGTCTGTTTCTACGAGAAGTAAGAAAATAAAATAAAAAAATGAATTTAAATATAATTTTTTTAAATGGATTTCAAATATAGAAGCCAATAATAGCAATTAATCTTTGGGCTTTTCTGATAGAACGATCAAAAAAGTATTTATGTCTCTACGTGTTTTATTGATTGATTCATTCCTGGTTTTACGCTAGTCGGCGACAGTGTTAAGACTGAGAAAGTGTACGGTGTTTAGAATAATTATATAATACTCCATAATTTCACAGTATGGAGAAAGTAATAAGATGTTTGTTTTATGATTAAATTTTACTATTTTATTTATTTATATTTATTGACATTCGGTTATGTAACCATACAGCCATCACTTGTAACATGATTCATTATCGTTAACTAATAACATGTTTGATTATACTCATTATTATATTGCATCTGTTAATTATCGTTATACTTATGCTACTTACAATTTTGATTATATTGGTAACAATTTTAAATAGAATTTATCTAAACGTAATTTAAGTCTTTCAGGTATAAAGCCGAATCACAGTAGCAGTTGATACAATTCGTTTTCAAGTCATATTGCAGGTATACGTGAGGCAATACCGACATTGGTATTCATGCGTCTAAATTATTATTTTCTTTTGTTCACGTTCGGTTATATGACCATACATCCGTGAATTGTAAGATAATTCATTATGCTTAATTATTGACAGGTTTGATTATACTATTTACAATCTTGCTTATGCTAATTATAGTTGTGCTTAGGCTACTTACAATTTTTATTATACTGATGACAATTTTAAGTCATACTTTTCTACTCGTAATCTTTAAGGAATAAAACAGAATCGTTGTAGTCGTTTATACAATTCATTTTATGCTTATTGACATTTTTATTTTTTGATGATGAGGTCTTAGATTTCTATATTTCCATTTTTTAGGAATCTAATAAGGCTGTTGTACACTGCTTTGTCATCGCTAACTAGGAGTAGGATTAGGTTGGTAGGAAGAGGGATTCCTATGTTGACTAAATCCTTGATCATGGTATCCTGGGCCCGTTTAAATTTTCTACAGGAAAATATAATGTGGTTGGTGTCTCCTATAGTCTGTTCTGAACAATCACAGAGAGGAGATTCTCTCAGACCTAGTCGATAGAGGTGGCTGGGGAATCTTCCGTGGTTGAACCGCAGCCTGGAAATCATTGTTGTTAGTCGTCTGCTTGTGATCCATTTATAAAACCAAGGTTGAAGTGGAATAGTTGGTTGGATGCTTCCATAGTGCGATGCTTTGGTGGTTAGAGATGTTCTCCATTCTTCTTGCCATTTTTCTTTGGCTCGTTTTTTGATTGTGTGAATTATATCTGACGTCGGGAGGTTCATACCATCTTTAAATCCGTTGAGGATGGCCTGTTTTGCTAAAGTATCCACTTGTTCATTGTATTTTATACCTTTGTGAGCTGGAACCCATAGCAGGTAGGTAGTGATTCCCCGTTCTTTACTGCTTTTTATTTGTTTCCTAATTTCTAAGATCGTCATCGGGAGGTGATAATTCCACGTGTTGTTAAGTAGCCGTTTTAAGACACTCATGGAGTCCGTTAATATGATGCTTTTGTCCGCTTGGATCATTTGGCTATACTTAACCGCCTCCAGTATGGCTTTCGCTTCAGCTGTGAAAATAGATGTTTCTTCATGTAGCGAGAATTGAGCTGAATGATTAGTGTTGGGACAGAAGAAAGCTGCTCCTACTCTGTTTTCCTCGGAATTCTTTGAGCCGTCTGTGTATATTTTAACTGAGTTTTTCCCTATCTCTGCGAGGAGTCTATTTAGTTTCTGGTTTAAGGTGGGATTTATGTCTCCTTCCAGAAAGTGTATGTGAATTTCTTCTAGTCGGAGTTCGTATGGTTCTTGAAAGATGGGGTGTATGTCGTAAGAAGCTACTTTATCTTTATATTTAGACCAAAGTTTGTAAGCATTTAGAAGCGGGAGCTTGAGTTGGCTTTTTCCTTTGTTCGCTAATGCTTGCATCCTTTCAAATCGATGGTGGAGCGGGTGGGTATTAAGTACCAATTTTTCCATTATGAATTTTTCCTCAAGATATGATCGTCGTATATGAAGGGGAGGTTCTCCTGCCTCCACTAATAGGGCGTTAATTGGGGTTGAGCGTATTGCCCCGACACAAGCTCTTAGGCAAGCTGCTTGAAGTCTATCTAGTTTTTTGAGAGCGTCCTTTCTAGCATATTGGTAAAACATGGAACCGTACTCTAATAGCGATCTAATTAGTGTTCGGTAAAAAATTATATTTATTATGAGTGATAACAAGTTAAAGTAACGAAAAGGACAAATTAAAACTCAGTAAAACTTCCACGGAATGGTGGTGTAGAATTCATGTTCAACTGACGATCTGATGCCACTGCTGACTGCATCATGAGCTTCCAGAGGTCGAAAGTGCAAAAGCTACACTTACCAACACCGCTCTCCTTCACAATGTTCAGATTAGAATTAAATATTCATCATAATTCACCTTTGTAGTTCCGCTAGAGTTGCTTCCTTACTTTTCTGCTTCTGGGGTTCACAGCATCAGTGACCTAATGTATTGACACCTTTTGTTTACTGACCCCAGATTATGGACGGACAATTTTTTTTTTTAACCCGTTTGGTTTGCTTATGATACATTGACTATCATCTAGGAGTGGGATTTGATTATTTACTTGGTGACTCCGGCTTGGGAGCACATGTGAGATACTTATATATTTAAGGAAAGGTGATGAGGATGGGGGGGAAGGGGGGATAGGAGCTTAGATGCCACTATCTTACAATGTAAATTTTGTGTGTCAATTGTTATCTTGTTTGTGTATTATATATATTTTTGAGATGGAAACTATCCTACAATTCACATAAATAATTTGTGACGAGTAGGGGTACAAACACAAGTAACCTACACCAATCAATACTAATTGTTTATGATCGAAAAAGTAATTTGCGTCTAAACGTAATCCAGGTAAATTTGAGGCAATGTGCCTCTCCACTGTTCCTAAGAAACACTAGTTTTGCTGTATAACTGATGAACGTTTGGCGATTTCAAACGGGAGGAAAATTAACGAAATAAAGGGTATTCCTTGAAGATCACTTTGTGACTTGCAGACTTATTGTGTAGAGTAGCCTTTGTGATAAATTAAATAAAAAAACTAATGATTAATTTCTCATTAGCTCATGAACCAATAGCGTTCACGAGATTCTAGGTTTAAGTTGCTACCTAAAAATTGTAGGATGTGATGACAATATGTACCTGAAGATGAATTTAAAGGAAATATAGATATCGTCCACAGAAAAATAATTACAAGAAAGAGTATTCGATAGCTGCAATAAAACTGTTCATCTCGTTTTATTTGCTGTCGTAATTGGATATAGGCCTGTACTATACACATTACGTTTGTTTGTAGAAGAACACGCAAATAATATTGGATATTAATTAAGAACATTAATAATCCTCAACTAACTAATGGTAACTTCGGGAAGAAGGATTTATTTAATTAAAATAGGAGTGGTAGAGAATTTTTATATAAATTTATGAGTAACAACAACAGACAGTTATTAGCTCTCTTAAGAGTATATCAGTAGAGAAATTATGTAATCTCTGATCACTGTATATTGGATTCCAGTGGAATAACCAGAGCACAAGGAATCAACGGCATTAAATGTTTAAGCAGGACTTCCTCTATGGTTACGGTATTAAGTAACTTTAACACAAAAAGGAAACATCAAACGAAGTAAATCGAACTTTAAATCACTGAAATCATTGAAAAAATTAGAGAAATATACAAATTATTAAATCTAATTGAACACAGATAAGGAAACAGTTCTGTTAAAGAGAAACAAGACGGGTATAAAAAATGGTATCTAAATCGAAATAAAAAGATCTAGAATAACCACAAAATAAATAATAATTATTAAAAAGGTTTCAGGTCTACTATTTTGATGTGAAGCAAGACGATCGACAGTTTAATTTCTCCAACCGACGGACAAATCTCCATCTACCTCGGCCACGTTTTGTGCTGCAAATTTCTAATACGGTAACAAAGCCTACCAGCTTGCGCATCCAAAATGATATTGATAAACGAGTAAGTCTTGAATGTAAAAACTCACTCATTTTAATCAACCTATGGTTTCACGATAATCATAGAGAAAAATGAGTTAAGCTTAGTATAAAACTTAGTAACACATGATTAAATGTCTTGTGATTTTGGAAAAGATTATTTTCATAAGATTTGGAAATCTAACTTTAGGAAACATTATTATGGTATTGCAATAGAATATAGATTCAAGATGTTTACAAAGAAATCAAAAACATCTGTTTCTTACTAAAATCATAGTTGAGGTGAAAACGCTTTGTGAAGTATCTATCTCGTTAAAGGTATTTGGACTCTGGGAAAACGTATGCTGTAAAAATATATTTTCCCCATATGACTAATTAGTTCAGTAAAACATGTGGTCCTGGATGGAGAATTTTTAAAAACAAATTCAGAGCAGAAACAAAAATGAAACAAAATCATTATTGTGCCAAAGATTCCTTCTGATTGTAAATTCTTCTGTAGATTCATAAAAATAAAATTGTATGGTATATGTGGAAAGGATGAATTAATCTCAGTCACTTTACATTCGACACTGGGCTCCAAGTGTTATAAATGTTTGTCAAACATATAAAGAACGCTAATTTGAATACTTAGTGTGGATTCCTGGATAGCTCAAGCAGCGTTTAATTAACTCGTCAGAAGCAAGAAAAGAACAGGGTGTTTCGTATTTGAGGTTTATGCAGTTTTAATTATAACTAGCTCGTACCCGCGACTTCTTACGCGTGGATTAAGATTTTTTTGCCAGAATTGAATATAGAAAGTTGTTGGTAATGATGGATTGGTCCCAAACAACACCGACAAGAAAGCTATCACCATATCATTCTACCGTCGAACCTGTCTCTTGAAGAGAATCAATTTCGAACATATTTCTGTCACCATTCGATAAGGTCTCAAAATTTCGTAACTACAACTGTTAATCATAATGGAAAAAATGTCCTTGTCAAATTCCATCAATATCGATATAGCCACTTAGTAGTCAAAACGTAAAAAAAAAGACAGAGGCTTACTTCCGTATTTATAGTATTATTACTGCGGTTCACACACACACTGACTGCGAACAACCCCTGAGGAATCATTATAATGTAAAAAAGTGTACACCTACAGCATTGCAAGACTACCTATGATTTGCTTCGCATTGCACCCCTAACTTTATAATATCTACAGTTTAAGATTCAATCCGAATAACCGACGGCCCAGGCATGACTCTTACGATCAAAAACAATTTTTAAAAATTTTAGCCTCCACGGAGATTTGAACCGGATACCACGACCCAAACATTAGTTACCCAGTGCTTTAGCCACTGAGCTACATGACCGCAGCAAAGAAAAGCAACAGAGAGACCTCCATATCCAACGCGTCTGTCTATCGCCGTTCAGTAGTATTTCGAAATTATGAGACAACATGTATTATTTATAGAGATAATTTTTCAACCAAATGTAGACAGTATTTTTCTCCTTGTTTCAAAGGATAAGTGTGCAAAGTTTGATCGAGTTCGGATGAAAACTGTGGATTTGTATGAAGAACAAACAAACATACATACATACATTCATCTTTATATATATAGATAACGACGTTAGATCATACTAACCATGTAAAATTCATCAGTAGACTTAGACTATAATAAAATGACAAAATGAATTTTTTTCAACATTCATTTGATTGGTTTGATGCAAACTTCCGCTTCTTACAGAGACTAATTTGTGATTTGTAACATTCAGGGATGCCGTTCGATTCGTGGTTCTGAAACCACTCCACGGGGATAGCAGAATAAGTTTTTCACATAGGCTTTTGGCGAATTCTTCATACTTCTTTGTCAACAGTACCACATTTGTAGGCTAGCGCTGCTATAAAGCAGATCGGGTGAAGGTTGTTGTCCTGACTTTTCTTCCCCCGTCATTTTGGTGTGACTTTGTTTCACATTTGGTTCGTCGTCTTCTACTGTTTCATCAGCACCATTGATGACGGGCCAGTGGGTTGTTGGAGCGATTTTCAACGTCCTAGTACTTTCTGGCCGGAAGCGTTGAGCAATCCGCTTAGTTCGCGAAGAAACATGGACTGCGTCACTGTGAAAGTGAATGGGCTGCTGTAGGGCGCGCTTCAGTCTTCTGTTCTGTAGCATCTGCTGCCCTTGCAGGTGACAGGCAGCCTGTTTAATGCCGCTTGGGATAAGCAATATCTATCTAGGTTGACAGTGAACTCTGCCGGTTGAACGTTGTTTAGGGTGTACACAGTCGTGCGCTAACTCATTGTCTGATAAACTCGCTGTGTTCGGCAGGTCAACTTGCTGTCGAGAGTAACACTGAAGTAACAATCCTTTACAGTGTAGGGCACTGACATACTTTCCAACTGCTGTCTCGGATCGGAGCCTCAGCGTCACGTTAGCATGAGCGCCTCTGTTTTGGTGGATTTGATGGATACCCACCACTACCTGTCCTAGGTTTCCCGCGCACCAGCTGGTGCTGAAACGTTGGCTGTCCTGGTGGAACACAACACAGAAACCAATGCGGCTATAACTAACTCCGCTACCGACGAACTCTGACCATAACAATATCCTCAGATTCTTCTTATCTTGTATTAGTTTCTTCACCTGCACATATCTGTTGCATAACTGCTCCTAAATTATTTGACTCGCGGTTTGTCGTCTTTGCGATTAACTCAATGTTCCACTTAGCAGGACCAAAGATAATAAATGATTTACATCTTAGACAATAATTCAGAAATTGACATCTTTGTTTGGTACTTTATTGGTTCACTTAGGTTTTAACATTGTTTTACACTATCATTTACTTTAAACATTTTTATATACTTCATTTTTCTATATTCATGCCTCAGTTGCACAAATTTTTGTGGTTTTAGATCAATGTTTCACATTAAAATCTCTTTAGTGTTTCGAAAATTGAAAATTTCTGGCTCTTATTATCATTGGTTAGTGACTGAGATGATTGTCAGTGTTGCATTTTTTGTCTAGTAGAGACGCTTTCGTTGTGATTGTTAATAACTTTTTTCTAACTCTGAATTTCACCCGCCTCGTTAGCTCAGGTCACTGTGGCACCTTAATCGTGACCGGCGCCTGATACTAGGTTATCTGGTCCGATCTCAGGTGGGGCAGAAATTTATACCATGGGGGCTTTTCCCGTAGTATAGGAGAGGTGATGTTGCACGATTCCTAAACACCAAAATATGCGGAAAATTCCTGGTTCAAATCCTAAGCAGCCCTCATGGAGTGAGTGCCTTTGGAACTGCTAAAGGTGATTTGGCCGTCGGATTCTGATTTAAAATTTGGTGGATCCGGGACGTCTTTCGGAAGAGTGCGACTGAATGGTCTGGCACAGGGCTGCATCCCCTCCCTTCTTTCACCTCTTTTCCACAACACTTTACACTCAACGCACTCACTACGTCTGTAACAATTACGATCACCCTGAGAAGAGCCCACTCCATTACTCTGCAAAGGTGCTAAGGAGGGCTTATGCCCTCTACAGTAACCACTGCTAGATCACGGATATTTAAACTCTCAGTTTTAGACACTGAATTTCGATTCAGTATAAGTCAGATCATTTTTGAAGAGCTATAATAGCTTCATAAATCAATTGCAATCTGTTTTTTACTTCGTAACAATAAAGTAAATATAAGTGGACAATATGCAGGTGACTTTGTTCTTCGCTGTAGGTGGTAGGCAGTGTTCAGATAGTTAATTAAAAATAGAAAAAAGAAGAAGCAGTTTTGCATCATTTAACAATGAGTTCAGTACTCTGAAGAAACTCCGTGGTAGAGAATCCAATTATATTCCTTCAAATCGGAATCGTATTTAGTATTTTCACGCTCTATGATTGATAGAAAATATATGGACAAAGTCACATCATCTTTTGAGTTTATTCCTCGCTAAATGATCTAACCATCAACAAAGCGGATTTTTCACAGGCAGAGATGCATTGAGATGTCCTCAGCATTCAGAATTTGTTTGCGTTAGTGGCGTACATTGCAAGTTTTGATTCACAAAATACGTTTATAAAACCATTTTTCTGATGATACAACAGGCAGTTTTCTGAATATTCTTCAGTAATGATCTCTATGGCGGAAGCTATTCATAAACATTATCTAACATGTAGTTTATAGCTTCCTGCTGTTTTTTTCTGATTACTTCACGCTACTGATTTGTTTAAGAACTGTTCTAAGTCTACGTATTCCGGTAAATGCGAGTGTTTCTAAGCGATTAGCGATATGGGTAGATAGGTGTCAATGGATGTAGACTTACGTTCAGGGCACAAGTGGCCACACAGCCAAATGAGTCACCAACGCTACTGTGTAAGTGAACTACACGTTGTTTGATTGTTTACTGTTTACTACAATATTTTCTTAAAAAATGTGATAAAAATGACTAATGCAATAGGAGAAAAATGGAATTAGTTTCGGAAGCCAGATGGTAATTCTTTTTATCCTGTGGTGCTGGATCGCAGTTTTAACAAGTAGCTATATAACCTTATCAATTATTATGCTTCGCCCAAATACCAAAAAAATAAAATAAATTATATAGGTTTGCTGTTTTGATACTGATGCTACGAGTAGTATTGATGGCAAACGAAAAGATGCCTGCAAAAATGAATACTAACGAAATACCTGCACCATGCATAAAATATAAATACTAAAGTACTGCATTCGTATCTTGATAAACCTTGAGGACAGTTACCTCGTGCTCCATTCACCTTGTCCGCATGCTGAAATGTGTCTCGTGTATTACATCATGTGCATTGTTACCAGTCAAGTTCAGAGTGTAGCAAAGACACTCCACTGCCGATGATCATTTTGATACTGTTAGTACTATGCTTTATGATAGCACTTAGTGGTCTATTTTAATAAACTATCAATTTTTTCTGAGATTGTTTTTATTTTGTCATATTATTGCTGCTGTGGTAGTTTCATTATAAATGTTAAGAATTAGTCGTTTAATAAATATACGGATACCTATCAAAACGTTTAAACCACTTCCTAATATTTATTTCAATTCTTAATTACTAAAGTATACTCTAAAGTCAAAATGCTGATCAGTTTTATATTAGAAAATAGTGTTCACTAACAAAGATTAGCCCTCACAAAAAATTTATTTTCTTGGCTATTAATTTTTCGAATTCTTTTCAGCTATAATGAAAGTACTGTTAATGGTTGATACATCCTTACATGTTAAATGTTTACTTCTTCAACCATACTGTCAGAGTATCTGCCAGGTGCACATTAAACACTAAGGCAGGTGATTACAAAAAGTGGAAGTAACCTAATGGTTTGTATTATTTACCATTTATAATGCGTAACAATTGTTAGCTGATATAATTAATCGGATATACGGACTGGTGATGACAATAAACACTAAAGATATTTTGACTAATAGGCTATATTATGATAGGGCACAAAGCTGATAAAATAACGCTAAATGGAATTTGACCCAACTACTTCAGTTTTTGTTTGTTTTTAGTTTATACAGTATTTTATTCTAATTATTTGAATGTATATGAGTGTATTACGGCATCTAAAAAACGTACACCTAGCAGAATTTTAATTAAAAATAAAACAAAATTATCATCATTATTTTTAATATAATTGTAAACATTAGAATCAATACATATATATAGAAGCACTACCAAATCTCACACTTGCGTTACTGAAAACCATGGAAACTATGGAAACTTCCGCAAACTTAACATAGCTGAATGTCGTAAGCTTGGTAACTCGAAGTTGTTAATGAAATGGACTTCCAGATATGCTTTTTTCTTCTTCTTTTTTTTAAGATCAGACGTCACTTCGCAAAAATAATCTTTTCTTTGAGTAACTAAATTTCAAACTACAATAATGAAAGTATTATAATGTATTAGGATAAGTTTTGTCCATAAATTGATCAAAATACGTATCTTCTATTTGAAATCCTGTCCAAAGTGTTGAAAGGACAATAAGCCTCTTCATTATGCTTATGAGAAATATACATCACTGCCAAAAAGATATACTTATTCCACAATTTTAAAATGAGTATACTCATGTTTCTTTCGTGTGATTAATAAACATTACCAGTTTAACATTTACTAAAGAATTTATTCAGTAATCGTTAACATTCTGAGTAATAATTTAAAAATTCTTCGTTAAAGAACAGTCAAATTTTTTAAAATGATAACTGTCAGTTTTTAAAAATTTCCCAATTATCTCGTATCCCAGTAACAAAATGTTATTGAAAGGTTTCTGGGGAAAAAAAGAACCTAGTAGGTGTTAGAGCTTTGCACTATGGAGGATACAGGCTCAAATCTCCGTCCGGCCATTTTTCTTGGTTTCAGAAATCAATCCAGACGAAATTCGGAGAGAGAGAGAGAGAAAGAGGTGAGTTGGATTTCTTCCTATTCCATGTCTCTAGTCATTTTACATCTATAATAAACTTGATGTCGACGAGACGTGGAGGTATAAGAGAAAAAAGATTGATTTTAGATTTGGAAGCAAGTTTTGTTTTTAGTATAGAGCGGGTTATTCCAGCTGCTATATAATGGAGGGTCATTTTGGTTATTTTCTGCTGAAACCGTTTTCTTAAACCTACAGATAACAGTTCTGCGCATTTAGAACTAACAAAGGCCAGAACCATCCGTAATTTCCGTTTTGTTACATAACGTAAATAACAGTAAAAAGGATTTTTTTTAAGCTTATGACTTACTATTACCATTTACATAGAGATACAGGTGTTTATAATCTTTAATTTTCCTGACGCTGACAAAACTCTTTTGTTGTTAAATGGTTATTGTGTTTGATGTACTAGCTAACATTCGCGAAAAAAATAATGTTTCAGCATATAAATAATCTAAATGCTTTTGTTTGTGTACTGACATGGTGCAAACTACAAACGGCTGGGTGCTCATAGTATGAAAAGTTGCTTAGATTGCATCTATCTTATCAATATTTTTCTGTCCCCAGTTACTAATTTGTAAGAAGCCATTAGATACGTAGCAACTGATAGCTAAAAGCGTCAATTATTGTGGTATAAATGTCTATTTGGGATTGCAAAAAGCAGTTTTTTTTTTTTTTTTTTTTTTTTTTTTTTTTTTTTTTTTTTTTTTTTTTTTTTACGCTTGTCGAACATCCTAAGACATGTCATCTTTATTTTTAAGTGAAAGGAAAAATTAAATACCTCATTGTGATTTCATATCATAATATTGGCATAAAATACTACTGACCCTCATTGCAGTACGTAACAGTTATGTTGGAAGATGACATACGTGACTCATCAATAATTAGGATTTTTTTCCTGCGGTAATACTCTGTTAATTAGTGTTTCAATTACCTTTTATTATCTGGGATCATTGTTGTGCAGTATTATAACTCAGTTTGGTATATAACGTCGTGGTGTATCACAAATCATGTAGACGCTTTAAAGTGATTTTAGAGAGCAAATCTATGCTTCTATATATAAAAATAAAAATACAAAAAAACACAATACATTTAAAATTGGAATGAAACATCAAGGAACTTAAACTACTTCGAAATATGAAAAGGAGAATATATCACAGAGAAATGAGTAAATATTGTATTACAATCGGTTAATAAAAGAAAGCGTGATAGAAATCACTGTAGGTTATGTCATTTGCTGCCTGTATCTGGTATGGTGGTTCTAAAGATGGGCGGGGCGGGTACCGAGAAGGCCACCTTGTTTTCTGCTGCTAGCGTGGCAGATATATAAGTGTTCGGCACTACCTTCCAGATAACAGTATCTGACCAGCAAGCAACAACCGCAGAGGACATGAAGTTCCTGGTGAGTCAGTCGTCTATTGTGTCTTTTGCTGATACGGACCCAAACGTACATACATCCTGCCGTGATGTCATCAGCCTAGTAAATAACGGTACCATGTGCTTGTATGAATCATAGGCGCATTGAATGGTAAATTAAAGTGACATATTAATCCCTTTGGGGAATGCAGTGTTTTTTTATGTCTTCATGATAGTATTATTGGCTTTGGCTGTGTTGCGATTGTCGTCTGTAAGCATAGGCTAAAATAGATACTTCACCATTGTAGCACACGGTGTGATCGGTGCAATGACCCTATATAATACTTTGATACTAATAATCATCCATAGTGTCGCTCATCATCATGCCATAAGCACCGGTATTGCTTGAGATTTGTCCAGAAGCTAGCACCTATTCCGGCGCTTAGCACAAATCGCTGGTTCCAAGATAAGGCTCTTGAAATGCATAATGGTGTGGTTCGACTACACGACTTCATGATGCGGAATTCACCAAATACCCTAGTTATTATACGTTTTTTCTGCAGTAGCATGTAATAGCAGTTACATGACAAACATTTCAAGCTGGTGTGCTATTACAGTATCCGTTACGATTCCTTGAGTTAAGTTAATGTTTAAAAGAAATTGGGCTGGTCAGTGAAGTGTATATGGCTTTTAAAAAAACTGTGCTTATGGTTTATAATTGCTTGTAGCCTTATACCTAAGCCACCTTCGCAGACCACTAGTGGTCCGTGGACAACATGATGAGAAACACTGAACAAAAGAATTACGGTAAACCACCTTAAACCTCCAATCGGAACGACTAAAACATCAAGCATAAGATTTTTGTCTCGTTTTGTTGTTTCAACTCTCTTCGTCGATTATAATGAAATCTGGAATGGCGAGGTCAGACTTGCTGGTTGTAAATAAGTAAAGAACTTCTCTAAATTCGATTTCTTTTACAAGAATATATATTAGGAACGGAAGGAAAATATGAATGACGACGAGGTTTGTTGGACTTTTTAACACCCTAAGTCACCAGTTGCCTTTTTTATAATTTTTCCCAGTATATTCGATCTATTCTTTTATTATAAGTTTAACAACTGTTTTAAAGTAGAAGTGACATAATATACACTGTTGACTGATAGGCATTTGTATTGCACTTGACTGTAACGAGCAATGTCTCGTAAACTTACTTTAAATATAAAGTGTTACATTATTTAAAAAAACTACTTGTTAATATTATTTGAATGTTATTATTGATATAAAGATGGGTTTGGTACCTGAATTGAAAATCCATAACGATTATTTAAATTACAATTACTGGGGCAGTATTTGATGAGCAACTGTTAAAAACAAACCTTGTCTGACCAATATTAGAGGTGTTTCCATGTTCACAATAGACTACTACTGGTAAAAATAAATTATGCCTTTTTTTGATTTAACTGTCATTTCATTAGGGGATATCTAAGACCATAACGTTTTTATATTATTAACATCAGAAATACGTCAGTTATGTATGTACTCAAAAAATTACTATAATCCGTAATAATGATGTTTGTTCAAGCTCTAACATTTTCCAAATATATTTAAAACTAGCTCAGAGTCCCATACGAACCTAATGGAAACTGAAAATCTTTTTGAATTAATTAAAATATTATTGATTCTTTGTTTCCCTAATGTAACACGTTTCTACTATTTCAGCGTTTATTGTTCTCTCATCCGCAGCAAAATTCATGTCAGTCAAATTGGTAAACCCGTAACGGTATGTTGTTTGCAGGTCGCCCTGGTAGTGCTGTGCGTGGCTGCGGTGTCCTGCCAGCAGGTGGATGAGGCTGCGTCCCGTGAGAGGCGCGGCATCCTGGGAGCTGGCGTCCTGGCCGCCCCCGGTGTGATCGCCGCCCCCGGCCTGCTGGCGCCACGCCTCCTTGCCGCCCCCGGCATCGTCGCTGCCCCCGGAATCGTCGGTGCTTCCCCCGTCGTCCACGGAGCCGTTCCCGCCATTGGTCTGGGACACGCCATCATCGGATAAGCTAACTATTACTATCATTTCCTACCTTGGTGTTTCTGGCGGCGGTGTCCCAATAAAAAATTTAAAAAAGCAAAGAAACTGTGAGTCATTCTTTTATTACCAGAAAGTTTAAGAATTTATAAGGTTTCAGTCGGTAAAATATATATATATATATAGTCCCCGCAATCACCGTTACTTCATAACGAACAACAGTTGTTGTCAAAGTTAGTTAATAATCAAAAATCCTGTTGCTTCTCTTTCTTCTAAGATCCTATTATTCATTGCGGGCAGTATCGTTTGAACATACAGCTTAACTGTTCAACGCCCAGTATTACAGTTTTCTTTTCATGTGTTAAACAATGAAGTCATGTCGCCTGAACAAAGGTGAAAACGTGACAGATATTAAATTCCACTGCCATGCATGAAGAGACATGACTGATAACAACTCCATCAGATTTTAACTGTAACATCACATAATCAAATTTAATATTTATTGAAAAAAAATAAAGAAATTATATAATTAGTATATAAAATCTGTATTAAATAGGACAATAATATATTGCAATGATATAAATATTGAAGAGTTAGGATAATTCTATTAGCAGCAAGTACATATTTAATGGAACCGGGAATTACACCGTCAGAACATGCTCATATGTAAAGAAAATAAACTTAATTTAGTGTAGTAATCTCTTTAAAAGGAAGTACAGCTTAATACCGTATTAGAAAACATTTCTGTTGTCACGTTTTTCACACATAGAAACATAGTTTTTAACAGAGACGACTTAAAAATGGTATACCAAAAACAAATCCTGAGTTCATATCTGGTAACTAAAGTCTCAAACGATGTGTTTTATCTTGGAGAGTCAAAGGAAACAGAACTGGACTCTGAAAGTTAGGGAGGAATAAACAGAGTTGTATTGTGAGTAAAAAGCCTTGAAAGATTGAAATGGCTTAAAAACAAGAAGAAAATGGGCTATTGTACACAAATGTGAAGGTTATGACTATCTCGGGGTCTGAAAAGTTTTTTTTTTTTTTTTTTTTTTTTTTTTTTTTTTTTTTTTTTTTTTTTTTTTACTATTGCAAAGTGCTATAATTTTATGTGGTAAGGATGTCTGTAAATGACTGAATTTACCAGTCTCCCTGTTTAGTCGTTACATTTTTTATCACACTTGAATGAGAATAAGAGTGTGTTTCGGGTACGTTTATTAAGATCAGTTTTGTTTTTAACAAGCTTTGGATACAGTTGAAACAGATCCCTGTAGCTTCTATATAAATGTAAATAACGTACATGTCGTTAAGTGATAACAATCCTGCAAGCTAAAGTTCTATTATAGTCTGTACGGTTTATAAAAACAGGTACAGTTATTTTAAAAAACTGTAGGTATCTGCGTTTATAGATTATAAAGCAGTTTGCTACAGTAAACCAGAGATTAACATTTTCTCGTAAATGAAATGGGTGATAGTAGTTAACAGATGGATGTTCGTATCGTGTGTTCTTGTCTATTAAATTTCATCACTTGAGTTCTATTGAAAGTAGTATTTAGGGACGGTATTGACTTCAAACTTAACCACTCTTCAGAAAGACATCAGCATGCTTGTTGATAGGCTATAGAAAACGCCTACAGGAATAATTAGAAATTATTACATATCCATTTCAAGAACAGCTGGAAAAGCGTTTCTCGATTATTAAAAACTGTTTCGCATCCATTTTGATGTAGTGGACATCTGACACTAGTATCGCTACACAAGACTGAATTAAATAAAAGGCAACCTTTCAACCCTACATGCCGTAAAATGAACCGTATTGTTCCATAATGGAGGAAACAGTTATTAATCCAATGAAGTTTTTTGACACTATCCACTTTTTCCAACATCTAGCCAATACTAAAATTGTAAGATCATCCGCGTGTGTTATTTTGCGAAGCTACAGATAATAGTGACTTATCAATTGTCGAAAGGTGAAACGATTATATAAAATGTTCTTCTTACACCGTAGCTTTAATGTATCCTTAAACTAAAGAAAATGTGAAACAGTATTTACTTTTTAATTAAAATGTAATTTTTCCTGTTCTTACGATGTGCAAGCGAATCTGCATTCATCACATGAAGTAACTGAATGTGCAAAACGTCGTCGGTTGATCGTAAATGAAACTGAACGTATTGCAATACTTTTGATTTATTATATCCACTTTACCACTATTAATATACACAATTCTTCATGAGTCAACATTTAACCAAAATGAATAGCTAAATAAACTTCTAGATTGTCACTGACTAGCTTGCAAGACTTTAAACATCGATTTTGAACATTTCTACGTCGCCAGCGACTGAGCTGCCGTGCCAAGATACGCCAGCAGTTATTCATGAACGAATACCGTGGCACAGCGATTTCGCGATGCTGCAACATTTAATGTAACCACCCATAACATTATCAATACTCGACATGCGTACTGAACAATCCCTCATTAATCGAAACAATGCTAATGTATTTTAGATCACAAAAGGAAACTGCTAAGATCCAATTATTACAATTTGAATTTGATTTCATGTCTTTAATATTTTCCAATACATCATTTCCAGTCCCTCCAGTGTTACTCTACTGAAATATAATAATAGTAATAACCAAACGTACACTATATACATACAATATGGAATGAAGATGCCAAGAAGAGTCAGATAGCTAATTAGCTACACGGATAAAAAAGTAAAGATTTTCTATGAATATAAGTTATCAAAATAATTGCTTGCTGAAAATCATAACTGTAAATATCTTGGAATGACTTTTGATAGTAAGCTCAACTTGGCGGTATACATTCGGCAGGTTGTAGGAAAAGGTTTCAAAGTTCTTCATTTATTGGACAGGGTGATTGGGGGATGTACCATGGAAGTGTGGGACATGGGTTACAAAACCAGACCACAGCTTGAATATGGTGGAGTGGTGTGGAACTCACAATGTGGTTATCAGATTCAGGATTTGGAGAGAATACAGAGGAGAGCTGCTAGATTTGTTTCCGGAAATTATCAGTAACTGATATGCTGAAGGAGCTGGATTGGAAGTCGGGTGATAAGAATGTTTGGTTTGTTCAAGTCTTCTAATTGCGATAACGCAAGGATGGATATAAGTAGAAGGAATAGGAGTTGTGAATGGAGGGGAATAGATGACCATAATCATAAGCTGGCGCTTGAATTGAGAAGAAATGGAGTGGAACAATTTTCTTTTGCAGGTAAGGGAGTCAAGAACTGCAATAAATGACCAAGGGAAGTGATAAAAAAAAAACACTGAACACAAAATTTAAAGTGTCAATTCGCAAAGGACAGGCGTAGGTAGATGAAGAGAGAAATAATGTATGAAACATTAATTAAAAGTTTGTAAGTATTGATGTGAGCCATTAAGTTTGGACGACAATTCTCAACGATTTTGTCTGGTTTATGTTGATAAATTTGTGTGCAAATGTATGTAAACAGTATTAACTTTCATGGAAGTAAGTCACTAGGTATTGTTTTAATTTCACGAAAAAATGCTTTAAAAAGCTGTTCATGATTTATACAGCTCTCAGAACGTTAGAAGAAACCTCTCCTTTAACTTAGTGTAAGCGTTTTTAGCAACCATTCTAAGTTCGGTAGCTTATTAGAGAGATGTAGTAATAAGAGTTGGTTTTTGCTTAAAGGAATGAGTGCTACATTATGAGAGTTTATACTTAGGGTATCAGTGTATACTGTAGAGATATGTGAACTTGTAGTCGTGATGCTGGGAAGGGAAAGGGCAAGAACAAGGGGCAGCAACAGTACAGAAGAAAGTGTAAGAGGACACTATTGCTGTAAGGACGTGCCCACTTACAATTCCGTTGAGGTTTGTTCAACATCATTTTTAGTTAGAGCCTGCTGAAGAAATGATAATAATAGATGACTGACGAGGCAACGATTGCTTGAATAGAAAGCGACCAAAGAAGCAGGCGAACTTGATCGAATAATAAAAGGGGTATTACTGCAAGTATGGTGAAGAGTAATGACGATAATCTTACAAAGCCTAGTATCAATATGCTATTCGCGAATTAAAGGAGAATAGGGGTACAGATATGTGTAACCAGAAACGTTGAAAGAATTTAAATTTGAAATTTGTGTAGTGCAAAATTAGGTGGGTACAGGAAAGGGTCCATAGCATTTAAATTAAATTAAATGAAAACATTGGTTTTAGATATTTTAGGACAATATTCGGTGTGTGAAAGAGATGCACTAGTACTGTGGAGAGGAAATGGTATCAGTTCAAAGAGATAGTAAGAATGAAGCAGCTTTTGTTAAATTCTAAATCAAAATATATATATAAAAAAACATGGAACTTAACAAATTACATTAGAGAGGCGGGAGGTGAGGTGGAAGAGATTGGTACGAAGAGACCATAAGAATGAGAAATCAGTAGGGCAGCAACTAATTAAACATTGAAACACGGAATTTACAGTATTTCAGTAAAGAGACATGCTAGAGATGCATTCATGAGCAATACGAGTATTATTGCTGAAGAAGGAACTGACCATGAAACTGTTGAGTCAGCGAGTCTACAATGAGTTGCAGAGTTCGCCGATTTAATTTCGGCTTCTATCATGGGCGTTCAGAGTACTGTCATGTCCGTCCTATGTTATTAGAACTGTATTGAAGAAAATGTCAGTTTCTTAACATAAAGGTAAAATAATAATAAAATAGAAGGATCAGAAAATTTCTGTGTCTGTTTCTTTTTGTTTGAAATGATGGATCATATAAAAAGATTGCTGGAGAGTCTCTCAGAAACAAGAGATTGGCGGATCACATACTGAGACGATATGCCTGATTGGTTAACTTATTAGTGGCGTGAACAACAAAAGGTAATCATTCTACCGGAGACAAAGATTCGAATTTATGCGTGGCTACCAATACGTTAAGATGAAGACATTTGATCGTTTTAGGAAAAAAATGAAGAATTGCATGAAACCAGTTAAAAGATTGATGGTGAGAGGAATGAAAATGAAAGAAGATTGTGAATAGATACACAGGGATTTGGATGCAATTGGACAGTTCTATATAGTATGGAAGAGGAATGCAAAAGAGATCTACTTATTTGATACAATGATGAAAAATATTTTATAATAAAGTGGGGGGTGTATTGAAAGCAGAATGAGTGGAATATCATTTTCAATAAATTCGCCTGGGTGGGATATATTGGGAAAGTGAGGACAAAGATTTCAGTGTTATGCATTTATTAGAGAGGAAAATAAAGGAATGTGCCAGAAAATCAAGGGCCTTAATTATAAAATGTGGTCAGGCCGTTAGCTGAGGGTGATGATAAGCTGCGAGGTGTAGTGAGGTTGTCTAGCACAGGAGGAGTTGGAAGGGATGCAAAAGGGGGTAACCATATTTGTTTGGAAATAACCATAATACATAGTCAATGACTGAAATGGCAAAGCAGGCGGACGATGAGAGTAGTGGATATATGTAATGCATATGTAGGTAATGACGACTGTATGCGTGTTGGACGAAGAATTGCAGGTAGTATGTCAAAGCGAATAGGATAGCAGAGAAAAAATCATCACTTGATTTCAAGCATAAGAGTTGGTAAAGTTTTGATTAGTAGGAAATGCCGTCGGGGAATGGAACAATTCGTCGAGCGAGGTGCAGATGTATTTAGCCCAAACCATGAAAGAAAGAAATTATCATAATACAAAATTTGGTTTATACAGAGTTTTCCACTATGGCAGACGCTACATTGGAATTATAAACAGTGATTTCAATAAGAAAGCTGTATCTCTTGACTATAATTACAATACACTCAAAGTCAGACTAACTCAAAGTCAGGTAAAAAGATAGCAAATTACTTTATGCCTCAAAGGTAGTTATATACTCTACCGGGACTTCGTATCTGCTCCTTGGACGTACGTACCTGGAAGCATCTGTTGGCAAATAGCATTCAAATAATTTCTTAATATGTTGAGTGCTAGCTAATTTTTTATATGGGTGCTGTCTCATAAAGTTTTACTTGTGTGAAACAGATATGTTCTGCCCCACACAAAAGTGGATTGTTTTAAAGAAATTATGTTCATGACACTGTAGCATGTCATTTCTCTGTATGAAGAATGGAAATGGTTGAAAAATTTTGGGTTGAAACATTGAAAAATTAAAGTTAGCAAACTTTAAAAAAATGGAGAGTAAAAAAATAGCGGCTTTTGGTGGTTCCAGAAAGTCGCCACTCAGTGGTGACAAACGGACAGACTCTACAGGGAGAGGAATAATGTGAACTCCGAGCACTCCATTACTTACGAGGAATCGATTACCGAAGATGATCCGCCGTTGGATGAGGCATAGATAATATTTGCAGTATTGATCCCACGGATAACTCCATAGTCGCCCCTCACCTCTTGCGACGAAAGCGTTCGTTGTGGGAAGCGAATTGTATGGTGAGTAATACAGGCTTCCAATAGTTATTTACAGACAACCAGTTCAGATTCTAGTGTAGTGTGTGCAAACGCTTGTAATTCGACAGATATCTGACAACAAACGCGTCGCTGTTTCACAGTAACGTTACTGTAATGATATGGATATCTTCCAGCTGTGCAAATAGTCACTTAACAGTGGTAAATTAGAACCAGCGGTTTCATTTACCCTATCATTCCATGAGGGATAGCACAGTTTGATGGAGTGAGTGAGAGGCTCAGATCACCGCCAATGCCGTTAACACACAATCGGCGGATAATACAAATGGTAAACGTGCCATTTGATCTATAGCGCATCAAACTGTGTCTATCTTGTTCCCTGAGAGGAGAATCTAATGTAAATGTTAGAAGTATATGTTTCACACGATAATATTAAAGCTACTGAAATTACTTAATTTAAATATATATATAATCGAACTAAAAAATAAATAACGTTGTTGTGCTGAAATTACACACAGCAGATAGAAAATAATAAATACATTTTTATTTTTAATTCACAACAAATATTAATTTGAAACCTCGCAGTGCATTTCCGGGGAATGCATTAACTTTTTTGCTTACTGGTATCAAGAGTTATATTTTATACTTATTTCCTACTTGAATATTTCTTCATTTTATTTGTGGTCTCGTTGATATTGCTGTCCGTAGTTCTTCCATGCTATTGCGTCAGTATTGCTCTTTAGTTAAGACGTTCTATTACCGTCTTCGTCTTTTGGTGACACTTATGGTAGTGGTAAAACCAATTCTCTTAAGAATCTTTCATTTTTACTTTGTTTATTAAGCGTAACCCCAAAAAAAGAAACCGAATTTCGAACCCTCGAGCGTTATCGTTATGGATACTTCTTTGTTCCATACTTCATCTCTACATGTAAGCATACTTTCCATTACAGTTTTATTTGTATTCTAGTTTTGAACTAACATAGAATATAATGTAATCATCTGTCATGTTGAACACACACTCCTTTATTTTTTTCCCGTCTGGTACTAATAAATAATCGTTGCAAGGTGACTGAATAAATGTTCTCCTCTTACAATTTCTTATTATAAACCTAAATCTCTCTCTCTCTCTTTTTCTTCCAGCTACGACACTTTCTGTTTAAGCCATGTCAACTACAACCCTCATTTCATCTATTTCTGGATAAAATTTGAGTATGACAGCCTAAATAAAGTGTTAGGGAAACTATATGCCATCACTGATTTGAATTTTCATGCCCAATAAAACCTATCCCAATCTTTTGGTGGTGTGGAAAATCCCTGTCACAAATCCTAGTCATGGTCATGATAGTGAGTTTTATAATATAATCTGCTACTTGATTTAAGCAGAATACTTTCAGTGCTTACAAACACCTAATCTGAAAATCGAAATTTGCATATTTGCTTACTATGACAATAGTGGCTACTAGCTCTTAGAATTCGTTATTCTCTTGAGTTCAGCTAATGCATAATTGACTTTCTTGTGCATAAATCCTCAGATAGTAAGGTAGGGACCGATTAAAAACTAAAAAAAAAAAAAATGGTATTTTAAATTTAAACATTAAATTAATAATTTATGCCTAGTGTGGAGTTATTAAATGCTCTCTGCATAAATATTTTTAGAAGAAACTCAAAGGTTGAGCGATAGTATTTACTGTATTAAAAGACATGTTTCTTTTTAATTTTATGCTGACTTTCAATAAGTAACAGCATTTTCTTACTAATTGCACATGGTAATGCATCCTTCACCCTCTTGAGGAAGATCGGAATGATTTAACAATATCTCCGTCATCCACTAATCCTCCTTAAAATTTTATTTTCCCGGGATCAACACTTTTTGTTTTGTTTTATGCATATACACTGAACTGATAATAGGGGAAAAAGGTAAGAATGTTTCAGGATATGAAATGTGTATAGCTATTTGCCGCAAGTGAATATTAATTAAGTGGTCACTGTGTTATCAATGACACAAGGCTTCACACAAAACAAGTGCAACAACCTGACCAACTGTTAAAAAAAAAAAGCCTAAGGTGTTTATTGAAATGATTTGCAGCTACGTAAATTGGAAAGATACGGACACCAAATTAATTACTTTCACCTATAAAAATCATTTCTGAATATCTCTGTCAGCAAACGCTGGCGCTGTTTATTTTGTGAGACTTTTTCTACATATTAATTGTAGCATACAAAGAAGAATTTGACTTGTTGCAATTACCACTGTAATGTTCATATTTTCTCAACTTCTTTTCATCTGTTTCTGATTTATATCGAATAAGACTTTTTTTTCATTCTTATCTATTTGAAAATGCATTGATGTGGTTTTAAGTTATCTACATGTAGAATGCGGTAGTTCGTTTGACACATTTCAGTTGTTTTTCATGGATACCTCACTCCTTGCCAAAATTGAAAGATATCGAAAAAACTTCCTTGTATTTTTCCTGTGTATTTTTTTATGTTTCTTTCGCTCTCTAGTGGAATATTGCATTCGTGTAGTCAATAATAACTTTATTCAAGTTAATCTCGTAAGCGAATGAAAATTATTAATAAGCAAACTTCGCTAGATTGTATTGTATTTATCCTTAGTCTGCATTTTGTGTTTAGAACTTTTATACCACAGAACGCCTTGCTCAATATCATCTGATAACCGTTCTAACAATCAATTTTCTTTAATAACTTACTTCTAAGCCCGTCAAAAGTGATGAAGTAACGTAGATTTCCGGAACATTACCAAAAAAGGGGAAGAAATCTAAAAGTACAGGTACATGTAATAAACAGTGTGTAAATATTTCGTTAATGGCTAGCTTATAAGTCCATCAAAAATGATTTGTTTGACGCAGATTTCTAGCTCAGAAGTTACATAATTATTAAAAGCTAAAACAACTCATTTCCTGTGCAAAGATGAATGCTAACGTTTCTTCATGAAAACGAAAGCTTTTAAAGTACGCACATCAATACATTCACTGTATCGCTGTATAAACATGATTCCACATTTATTTTATTACCATTACAGGGATTAGAGAATACAAACAAACCATCTTCATCGAATTAATATAGTTAAACAATATAACACGTGTATTATTACATTCACTGTTTCGCGATATAAAAGTGATACCACATACCTTTTCTTACTTAAAGAATGATCAGAGATTATAATTACACCATCTACATCGCACGAATATGAATAAACAACAAGCACTTGTAAACAAATGGACAAACACAAATCTAAAAGTTTTGGTAAATATATCAGTGTATTACTCCTCCAGATGTAAATATACCGCCTTACGGCGTCACGTCATTATTGGTAAGTATAAGAGCAATTTAATATTCAACATTATAGTTACGCATGCACAGAACGTTGCGGTGAATGCGCTCTTCATGAATTTTCACGTTATTTGCAACACGTAACTACCAACGAGTAATGCCCCGTCGCGCCCAGAGAAATTTGACTTTTTTAAAAATGTTCGAAAATAAATATTACAAATTTTGGCATCAATGTGACGTTTTGTAAATGTGATTAAAAATAAAACATATATTCTTTTTTATTATTTCAATTTTATTGTTTCGACGCCGTTGTATACATTAAGGAGGTGGAAGGGTATTAGAATAGTTCAGCCGATGATGGCGTGACCTAGGCCGATGGCAGGAACGGCTCCGTGGACGACGGGGGCAGCGCCGATGATTCCAGGGGCGGCGAGAATGCCGGGGGCGGCGAGGACGCGCGGCGCCAGCAGGCCGGGGGCGCCGATCACACCGGGGGCGGCCAGGACGCCAGCTCCCAGGATGCCGCGCCTCTCACGGGACGCCGCCTCATCCACCTGCTGGCAGGACGCCGCAGCCACGCACAGCACTACGAGGGCGACCTGCAAACAACAGACAGTTACGGGGTTACCTATATGACTGACATGAACTTTGCCGCTGATGAGAGATCAATAAACACTGAAATAGTAGACATGTGTTACATTACGGAAACAAAGCATCAATAATATTTTAACTAAGCCAATTAGGTTCGTAATTATGGTTATATGGGACTCTGAGCTAGTGTTAATTATATTTTCGGATAAAGGTTAGAACTTGCATAAACGTCATTACTAAGGATTATAGTAATTTATTGAGTAGCCTTCGTACATAACAGACGAATTTCTGATAATAACAATGTAAACAAGTTATGACAGTTATGTATATAAGTAGATATGATTTATTTTTAATAATTCAGGTATTCACTATATGACCGTAGAAAAACTCAAGGGGTGAGCGTTAATGATTCTTTTTCTTTTTTCTTTAATATTGTCCGAAAAGATGAGTTTTGTTACTGTACAGACAGAAAATATGGTATTTTTGTACAAAAGAAAGCCTTAATTTGCATACCGTGGAAATGAACGAATTAAGCATTGTATTTCTATACAGTTAAAGTAATAATAAAAAATTCATAATTATTTAAAGACAAAGGAATGATTTTATGCATCATTTACAGCAGTAGTCTCAGAAGTCTCATGCGCATAATGTGCTGCTGATTTTTTTTTTAACTTAGGTGAAACACAGGGTGCTCTACTCACCAGGAACTTCATGTCTTGTTGGTACAGGAGGACTCTTGTATCGTACTGCCAGAACCTGTGGTGGCTGTCGCTTATATACCTCGTCAGGCGTGTAGAGCAGAACACGGCCTTCAAGCTACACCTCTCGGACGCCCACCTGTTCCAGGCGCAAGTGGTTCGTGAATAGGCAACTGGTAGCAAAACCTGTCCCTGATTTTACTCTGCATGACCAAGTAGTAGCTGTGATGAATAGGAAAACTTTACTAGCAATTAATCACTATACGGATATATTTAAGTTCCTTGAAAACCAAGATAGACATGCATAGATAAATAACCGTTTAAATTACACTTTCCTTTCAACCTTTTGAGTCGCATTCGTACCTACATACATAACAGTGGCTGAATCCAAATCTAAATCCTGTAAATAATATTAATCTTTAGACTCACAATGTGATTAGCCAGTTTTACTCAAATGAGCAAATTAATACACCGTAACTTATAGAGCCCTATTTAAGTTGTGCGTACGCTGACAAACTATGATTTTACACAAGCGGAATATCTTACGTTACCGTGCCTTTACATCATATCCATATGAGGTATATGGACCATAGTAACTATCATTCAAAAACGGACTGTGGGGTAAATCACAGGTTAATTACATCATAGAATCACATCAGTTGGTTCCAAATGCCACAGAGGCCGTGAAAGATTTTATTCCACATAGAATAATACTGCACACAAAGATAAAAGTAAATTATTTATTGGTTCCATAAAACATTATAAATAGCTGAATTTATTAACAACTCTATAATGACTTTATTAATAGTGTCATCAAGAACTAAACATACGGCAGTGATGAAGATTCAAACGTTTTTATGTCGCCTAGTCAATTCCATCAAAGAAATAGCACATACGTAACAGGAAGTAATGAAAGAGTAAACAAAATTGATGGTTACATTACACAAATATTCATCGTAAAATGAGAATAAGCTGATTGTTCGTAAGACAGTTTGCTTCGCTAATCGACAACGTGAATACACGCAAGTCTGGTGATTCGATGTTTTACAGTGACGTGAAATAATGTAAACTAACAGAAAGCTGCCAAAATAATTTCATTCGACTATTATATATTTATTACAGGAATTACAAATAGGAAGTTAATTCGTTCGTAACTATATATACGTTGGAATAATTATAAACAGTTCGTAATGTCATAATATGTCCCATACTATTCTAGAAGTTGGAGTTAATTTATAATACCTCTAAGATGTCTTTATTAAGACCACTGTTGAGTTTACTGAATATAACATCTGTTAACCATCTAACAGTGATATTCGGTGCAGTGCCACAGTAATGAACCATTTATTGATGCAGATTATTATTTAATTGCTATTTTTAACACTATCACCAGATGCTAAATAGGACGATGAGGGTTGTGAATTTCTACTCGTTAGTAGGTCTGTACTTTTAGTGACGTGAATATTCTTCATTACCTTGGCACGAGTCACAAGTAAATACCGAACGTGGTGGGTGAGCGGTTAACGCTCGGGGCTCGGTTGGAATCCCCCTCCGGGCATTCAGATTTGAGCATTCCATGTTTCCCTAAATCACTCCAGGTGAATGCCGGGATGCTTCCTTCAAAAGACCATGGAAGAATTCCTTCCCGTTCCTTATAGTCTCATCTAGCCTCTAATGACATCGACGTCGACAAGGCGTAAAGCCATAAATAAAAAAAATAAAAAATAAAGAATCTGTAGTTTCTTGCAATACAAAATATTTTAACTGAATATCTTTGTACCAGGAGTAATTGGTTACCACATAACGATTTTCCCTCTTCTATGTACGTAACTCTTCATTTATTTTACAATATCTTGAATTATTGCTTGTGGGGCTGTTAGCAGAAGACCATGACAACAAACAAAGTAAAGTGAACTTTTTAAATGAATTTTGGAAACTTCAAGCTAACGATTTTTTCATAGCCATGCTTGGCTTACATCGCTCAGCCTCGTTAGTAAATGATGCTACCACGTGAATGAGCTGCGCTCTCTATCCATATAAAGTAGCGGCTTGTTGAACTCACTGGACTATTGCCAACATACGGCGATAATTAACCGCTGTATTACCAGCTCAGTGAACCAGAACAGATCAACTTGGAAGGTAAACACTTGTTGGTTATAAACCATTATTCATTCTGCAAAACTAGGATTGAATGTGGTACTGTGGAATGTCATATATTTGCAGTTGTTACTTTGAAATAATTCCCAAAGAAGTTTCTGATATTCTTGCCTCGAAACCAGTATTTGTCCTTAAGTGTCACAGAGACTCTTTGAACAATAATATTTTAAATATATTCTCCGTTCAACAATTTACGCGGATTATTTTATTGTATTGCTGCCAATGAAAAGAATTTGAATGTCAGTGTCGTGAAGTCAGCAGCTTAACCTTGCGCTCTGTACTCGTTTCCGACACAAAACTCATGATGAAAGTTTCTATCCATGTTACATCATATGTATTCTTAAGATCTTTCTTCACATTTTCTTATTTAGCGGACCTTGTAATTAAACGTTGAATTCTCTAAGGGGATTTAATCTGTACGCCCTACAAGATATAGTGTACCTAGCTATTATGCTTGATTTTAGTTACCTATTTGCAATCCTTATAAGGACTAAGTTATGTTTCAAGCTGTAAGCTAATGTTTAATTTACTGTACAATATACATGCATAGAAGTATTTCCTTATTTTTTAATAGACCACAGTGGTAATTTTTAAATTATTATATTTGATTATATGAATGATTCACTCAGAATTTGAGAAAGCTCTTGTGAAGAGTTAAAAGTCTTATCATTAATTAACGATAAAAGTAACAATACTTTATTATGCTTTTTTTTTTTTGAAGTGCTTGAATTCTACAATTTTTTTTTAAGAAATGGAATTTCTTTGATCTGTTGAAAGATGGTTGAAAAATATTGTATGGTGAATTTCGAACATTTAGCATTATATATTCAATGATAACAAAAAGTGCCTTGAGAGAATTAATACCACATGTTCGGTACCTACTTTGAGCTTTCTATCATCTGGACCCCTCAGTTTGACCTAGAGATGAGGGGGAGGGGGGAGGGGAAGCTTCATGGAAGGCCGCCGTCTTCTGTTCTAGTCACTCGACGGCTATATAAGTAGCCTGTTCCACTGTCCAGACAACAGTCGCTAACCAGCAGACAACAATCGTCCATCACTTATAGACATGAAGTTCCTGGTGAGTAAAATGTGTATTTCGTTGGGTTTAATACTCATTAGAAAAATTTCTATAGCGTCACATAGATGTTATTTTCACTAGTCTTTAAGTAATGAACATGTGGTGGGGTGTATACAAAATATTTCAGACGAATTGGACAAGGTTCGCCAAGTTGATAGTTTGGCACTAGATCATTCTAAGACACTTGACAGAGTGAGGTATAAAATGTTTTTAAATAAACTGAAATCAATTGGATGGATAAAAAAGTTACTTCCTGAGTAGAGGTTTTTATAAAATACTGGAAGCAAAATGTTAGAGTAGGAAATACATTATCAAAAGAGGTGGAAGTAAATATGGGAGTGCCACAGGGTAGTGTATTGGGACCGTTGGGTGAACAGTTAACGTTCTGGCCTCGCATTTGGGAGAACGCGGGTTCGAATTCCCGTCCGAGCATCCAGATTTGGGTTTTCCATGGTTTCCCCAAATCACTCCAGACGAATGCCGGGATGCTTCCTTCATTGGCCGAATTCCATCCCGTTCCCTGTCCCCAGTCCCATTCCGCTTTTAATGACCTTAGCCGTCGACGAGGCGTAAAGCAATAAGTAAAAAAAAGGCAGTTCATTATTCTAATGATGTGTTGATGGGTTGCGGTCAAAATCTGGGTATTTTGCAGATAATGGTATACAATAGGATCAAAACGGGTGAAGACTGAACAGCTGCAGGTTGACCTGGATAGAAAATCTAAATGGGTAGGTCAGCACTGAATGAAGATAAATGCCAAGAAGAGTCAACTTATAAGGTACACAGATAAGATACTAAAGGTTAATTATGATTATAGGGTGGGGTCAGAATTGCTCGTTGAAAGCTTGAAGTGTAAATATCTTGGCATAACATTTGATAACAACCTCAATTGGGCAGAACACATTGGGCAGGTGGTAGGAAAAGGTTACAAAATCCTTCAATTACTGAAGAGCGTGATGAGAGGATGTACCAGAGAAGTTAGTGAGTTGGGCTACAAAACTTTGGTAAGATTATAGGCCTATGTTGAATATGGTGGTGTAGTTTGGGGCCCACGTTTTGTTTATCAAAAACAAGAGTTGGATGGAGTACAGAGAAGAGCAGCTAGATTTGTTTGGGGAAATTATCGCAGGACTGGTATGATAAGGGAGCTGGATTGGGACTCATTGGAGGAAAGGAGGAAGGTGAAGCGAGTGATGGGAATGTACAGGGCAAATGCTGGTGATGAGGCTTGGAAGGATATTAGTCAAAGAATTAGGAATAATGCACGGAAGGGGAAAGGCGACCATGGCCACAAGCTTGCGCTTAATTTCATGCATAAGGGAGTGGGAAAATTTTCTTTTGTTGGTAAGGGTATCAGGGATTGGAACAAATTACCAAGTGTAGGGATGAATACTTTTCCAAAAACGCTTAAGGAATTTAAAATTAGAGTTTATAAATCAGAATAGTAAATGGGGGAGGAATTTAACATTCCAATCATAAAAGGAAGTTTATATATATATATATATATATATATATATGTATAAAAGGGGTAATTAGATGACTAGGGAAATTGACACCGGAGTGTTGGCTCCATCGCAATTAAATTAATAATAAAAAATAATAATAATGATGAGTAACTCCCTTGCTGAAGCATGTATTTTTTAAAATGACGATTCTTAGTTCTATTGTAGAAGTGTCTGAGATAAATGTTACGCTTTTTCACATTGTTATTCAATGATTTAAAATAACGTACATAAAAATGACTACCATTTTCGGGTTGCTCCGATAGATTAAAGCAAACAATCATCATCGAAATGTCTCAAATAATAAAGGCCGGAATGATAAGATCACAAATATGGCTTAATATAGTTACGTTAATACCAAAATATTCTTAAATACTAATCAAATGTTTCCGAGCTTCCACTAGCGTCAAATTCTAACAAATCTGGAGGTTTAGAGATTCAATTTGTCCACCCTTATTTTCTACCAACTGAAATAAACACCAAGCTGACATTTAACCGTCATGCTATGAATTATTTAATCGATTGGCAAATAATGTTGCAGAGGAGTGACTTTATAACGCGGCTCGAAACTAGAGATATTTTTATTAATATATAACACCGTGAATCAATTTAGTTTTGTGCGCTTAAAACCTCATTAGTAAACTTAAGTTTTGGTGAGAAATTCGAAGTGTTATATGGTCTGGCAAAAAATATTTTAATTCGCACAGAGTGAAAGATGTTTACAGGAATATTAAGTAACCAAAATTACGATTACTGCTATGGCAGAAAATATAGCATGATGTTTCTATATTTCATCATTGTTATTTTTAAAATGCGACAGACTATAACTTCTTGAATATTGTATTTTTTAGCGTAAACATCCATTCTAACAGTCAATCATCTGGTACTAATATAGGACACCTCAAAGGTTCCATCAAAGGATGCTACTTGTATTCATATATATTACTGAAATAATGAAGTCAAATTATAAACTTCTGAAATATTATTTCTGTATGGAAATGTTAAATAAGAAGAGAGAAGCTACCTAATTTTTTAAAATTATTCATAATTTAATTTTCAAGTATTTGCCTGTTTACTCAAATTAATGAATGATTTGGGTGTTTAAAATAACTATCCCGACATATGTATGATTACAAATAATTCATAATCGGACAATTTACTTAAAACCAAACATGACAAACAGACTGGAGGTGAAATTAATTTTTAAGTTTTATAAGGAATGAAAAGAAGCATCCTCTTCCTATGGAAGTTACTATGGGAAGATAAAATGTAAAACATTATATAATCAGGTTGACATATTAGTATGAGTTTATGAGTAATTAAAACTGTTATTAAAATTGCAAATCAACAAGAACCACAACAAATGCTCGTAATGAATCATTCTCTTCACTCTTAACGTTTTTCAGTTCAGTTTAATGTTCCCTAATACACACAAGTATTCTAAACTTTTAATCGGCAGAAAAATACTCTTATCATGCAGATTCTACAGCTCATAGCGTTGGTTTGATCAACAATAACAAAGGTCGTAAGTGCAAACACTGTTTTAAGAAATTAAATGATGTCATTGTCGTCTTATAAGCTTTGAAGCGGCCAACCGCACCTAGCACTATAAGTAATCTCTCACACTCTGCAATAACTGACAATTTTCAAGGCAAACTGAGGTTTTTTTTTTTTTTTAAAAAAATTCTGATACTGAAATCTGTTAATACAATGTGCTACCAGCAATGGTCCATCTGTCAAGGAGTCGAGAATTGAAGACTCTTAAAATGAAGACAAGAATCAAAGCCCAAGGACCTCCAGAGTACTACCGAGCGGGGCGGTGTAACGGTTAGCGTTCTCGCCTCGCATTCGGGAGGACGGCGGTTCGAATCCCCGTCCGGGCATCCAGATTTGGGTTTTCCATGGTTTCCCCAAATCACTCCAGGCAAATAACGGGATGCTTCCTTCAAAAAGGCCATGGCCGAATTCCTTCCCATTCCTTGCCCCCATCCTTGCCCCCCATCCTTTCCCGTCTCTAAAGACCTCGATGTTAAAAAAAGAGACGTAAAGTAGTTACAAAAAAAAAAAAAAAAAAATCCAGAGTAGTCTACTGTGCCCTTCTTTTCTAGGAACTTCTGTCCAAGTCGGCTCTTCTTCCACTACCATTTTCGTGATCAAATAGGGCTTCATTTTTCTTTGCGTCTTTCCTAGATAGGTTGAAAAAAATATTATTAAAAAATAGTAACTTCGTTTGAAGCTATTTAGTTTTAGGCTGCAACATTTATTTATTCACTGCAAACACTTTCACAATCACTCGTTACTGCTTTGGCGGAAAGAACTGTTTAAATCGTAAATAGTCTACATTTTTCCTTCTCCCTTAGTTTTGTTTTTCTGTATCTTCTTACGAATTCGCAATTGGTTATACCGGCTTAAGTGCTCACGCCATTTTGCGTAAATCTGCGTAACTATTCATTGCATCATGATTCAGCTGACCCCCCCCCCCCCTTTTTACTCAGTTGACTATGGAAAACATTTACTCCGCTTCCAAAAATAACAGGCAGAGATAGATTGTTATCCACTTTCTTTTATGACCCATCTCTGTCTTAGTTCGGGTATGCAACCTTCCAGAAATTCCCTATAATAAGCAAAATGAGTACTTCGGAAGTCCACTAAAATACTATTACGCGAGGTACTTTTTACATTGTCCTCATAATTCGTTATTAAATAAATGTGGTCATTTGCCCATACTATACTATTCTATATCGCCAAGATAAACAAATGACAACAACACATATAGTGCTTATGTCAAAAACAACACTAGCCTTGCTCTCCGTTGCAGGTCGCCCTCTTAGTGCTGTGCGTGGCTGCGGCGTCCTGCCAGCAGGTGGGTGAGGCTGCGTCCCGTGAGAGGCGCGGCATCCTGGGAGCTGGCGTCCTGGCCGCCCCCGGTGTGATCGCCGCCCCCGGCCTGCTGGCGCCGCGCGTGCTCGCTGCCCCCGGCATCGTCGCCGCCCCAGGAATCGTGGGAGCTGCTCCCGTTGTCCACGGAGCCGTGCCTGCCATCGGTCTGGGACACGCCATCATTGGTTAAACCAATGAGCAATTCCTAGTTTCCTACAAGAATGATGTGAAAAATTTTTGACCTCCGCCATAGATAGTGAAGCACTAGATATGCTAAGAAATCTGAAATTTCACTGTAATGTTGTGTTTGTCAGTTTCTACCATCAAACACTAGTTTTTTAAGAAATTCTTAAGATATACTATAAATTTATTTATCTTCAAAACTCAAAATAATCGCCAATGCGTTCTGTGGTAGAGGTCTTGAACTTTTCAGTTACCAGTCAGTCTATATGTGTGTCTCTAAACTCAGATAAAAATAAACATTTCAAAAATCAATCTTCTCTGTTCATTTATTATTCAACATGTTCCTGCACTGAAAGTTATGACTCCCTAACAATGTAATTTAACAGAATCAGACAAAATAGTTTTATGATAATCAATTGCTGAAACGTTTTGGATATGTATAATCCGTAGTGTGCTAATCCATAAAAAAAAAAATGGGATCACGATAATTTCAGAATTATTGTCGATCTGTTTATTTCATCCTTAAAAACTCCTCTCATTACATATCATATATTTAGGAATGATTTTTGAAGAAAATAAAGAAAGGAATTAGTCACTTTATAGATTGCATTGAATCGTGACTACAGCTAATATCCAATATCAAAGAAACGTAAACCTCTTAGAGACAGGAAAAGATAAGCAGTCTTCAAATACAATTGTTTGATATACACACATAAAATAAACCTTTCTAACTCCGAGAACCTGTAACGAATAATCTACGTAGCAACAAGATATTTTTTGCGATACTCTGGTTACCGCTATCATTCACTGATACAACGGATCTGGTTACAACGTTAAGCAGTAATAAAACTGGTCTGTGCTGAATCTCTAAACATCACAATATGGTCAGTTATTTTGATTTAAATACGAGTTCTTCGCGTCATTTTTTGGTTATAAAACGCTTGTCAATAATTAAGCTAAAATAAATATAACTCCAATACTGAAAAAAAATTACTTGAAAAGTTAAAGGACTAACAATGAAGAGCCCGAATTTGGAAAAGAATTGAGTATGGTTGGAAGAGATAAAGTGTTAAAATCTTGATTAACAAAATCAAGAAAACATTTAAAATACTTAAATATTCCTAATAGAATAAAGGGTGTAAGGGTTTGGGAGAGGCTATACTAGCCTTTACCAACAAATGTCAACCTCTCCTTCACGTGGTGCACCCTGTTTGCACGGACTAGCTCTGGCGACTGAAAGATTCCCGGTATATAGGAATCACCCAATGCTTGCCAACGGCCTCGAAAGAGAGGGCGGAAGA
>JARYHS010013630.1:182909447-182977980 GCA_031002005.1 Vandiemenella viatica
GGTGAGGCTGAAAATGCGTTTACTGCACTTTTTGACGATACAAATGCGTATATCTTCAGCGTTTAAACACTTTTTGACTCGTTGAAGAAAGGATCTTCTGCAATTCAATTTCCAGTTTCATCTCAGGTAGCTCCACTGCATTTATTCGCTTAAGCGTTGAGTGGTCACAAATAGCCCTTGGAGGCTGCACTATTAATCACTTCTGCCTATCATTCCTGCCACTCCAAACAGATAACCCTCTATCCACCATCGAATCTCAATCCTACGTGAGAGTTGTAACAGAGTTGTGCCACTTGAAGTCCTAGCCTGGACCACCTGCTTCAGGCATTATACAGGAGAGATCCGAGCTTGGCTGAGGAGTGATACGTCTGTTTACTAGCTATGCCTCAAGTGCGGCTCACCTGTCGAGTGAATTACGCATTGACCTACGGATAATCTCATTCCTTATCTAGTCGGCAACACTTGCCAAATTCCGACAGCTGGTAATACTTTACTGGTACGTATCTCAATTTCATTTATGCATTCTACTCTTTTTTATGCATGAAGAGTTCTAAACCTTCCCACCTAGTCAGTGAATCTCACAGATACGATCTTCCGGTGGAAATAAGATGGCAGCATATCTCCTAAATGTCACATCTACAAGCTACGGTGATTGCCCGTAAACTATTAGGACAGTTGGTATTCCATGGAAATCTACTCCTTTCAATTTTTTTCCCCCCTTTAAGCGGTAAGGTAACCAACCTACAACTTTCTCATGAGTATCAGGATTAGCAAAAATCTCAGAAATCAGGTTGTTGTTAGGGCTTTAGGAGGCATCAACATCAGGATCATTAGATCCGTAGATGATATCAAGTGAAGTCTTTAAAAACAATACAATATAACTAATTCTTTGAATTTAATGCTTTATATTAGGTTAATAAAACCAGAATCTCATCAGTCCTATCTAAACTACTCGGTGAGATCATAACAAAGTGGTGCTGTAGTTCAATACCAGTACTTAAATCATATTTTTCAGGCGATAGTCTGATTCTTTTTTTTTTTTTTTTTTTTTTCGTTACATATTTACGCTTCGTCGAGGTAATTTGAGGCGGGAAAGGACTGAGGGCAAGGAACAGGAATGAATTCAGCCTTGGTTTTTTTAAAGGAACCATCTCGGCTTTCACTTGAAGTGATTTTGCGAAACTATGGAAAAGCCAAATTTGGATCGCCGGACTGGTATTCAAACCCGCAGACTGCCGAATGCGAAGCCAGAACGTTACCGCTCACCCAGAAAGTCTGTAAACATTTATATTTTGGGTTCGTGTTGGTATCAGTGATGTTACTATAAAAATGTTTAAACAGCTGGACCTTAAGACAGTTTTCTCAAGAGAACTGGCAGGTAATATACGGTTGTCAAATAACTTAATCCACTGAAGTAAATCAACAGAATTGTGTTGAGGTCGGGCGGTACTCCACGTACCAGTTAACTAACAAATACGCTCTTCTACAGCTAATCTTACTTCGAAGAATGAAAAATGGAATACCTGTACCATATTTCTTACTGGTAGCACGTTGCTATGCTTTCGTGGTTACAGTGGAAAATTACACAACCTGACCTAAAAAGAATAGCTTGAATAAACCAAAAAAGAAAAACAAAGAATTATTCTGTGTCGAGCTATTGGGCTTCTGTTTGCGACTCCAGTGAGCCAGGTTATTGGCAATGTTCGTAGTCAGTTGGTTGGTCGCTGCGGAATTAGATTTCACCGGTAATATGAAGTTTACGCTGTCCCGAATTGCCCATAAACCATTTACTGGAGACCGTCCTCTAGACGTAAACACTGATGGATTTTCGCCGCACTTTATTTCAGGCCTTCCTCTTTGATAGCGTTTTATTTCTTCTTCCTTGTGAGCTTTTGATGTGTGATGGCCGAATGTTGTACTCGAGTTAGATTTCATTGTTGCTTGCTTGGACCAATTACTTTTCTGTTTCTACTGTAGAGGAAACAGGTGCTTTAGATATATCGAAACCTGGGAATTTTTCATGAGGAAAAGTATTATTCGGGTAGGATTACGAAGAAAAGTTGTTTTACTTACAAGCCAAAACCAAACCAATCATATTTTTCTTCAAGATTTCTTGAGGAGTCTAAGATATGAGTGATCGTTGACCTCTACTAATAGTAAGGCAAATATAATAACGACGAAGCCAGCTACTCATATATAACAACTAATTTTTATTCTATACAATTGTATATCATAACAGAAAACACTGAAATATCACAATTATAAGCAGTTATCATATATTGATTTATCCGTTAAGTGATTCATATAAACGTTATGAATTGCAATTAATAATTAAGACACAAAGAAGCCTAAAACTTCTTTACATATTTACATCATAAAAAGCATTATAACTTGTTTCCAGCTAATTATTACTTAAATTGTTATTATAGTAGTCTTGACCTGACAGCCGCTTACGATTCGATTAGTGTAAATAAAATTCTTCACAAAAGTAGTTCATGAACTCCACAACAACTGCAGGTTCCGTTGTATCAAAAGCCGCTCACATAAACCAAAGAATGGTCCTACTCAGGACAGTGTACTTGCCCCATAACTAGTTAATATTTACACAAACGATATACGCCAGGAAAACCATTGCGAGTCCCTCATTTACGATGTTTTCGTGGTCTGTCTGTTCAACGTAAATTGTTGGAGTTATAAGGATGGACTTGTGATAGCTCTTAGATCTCTTCGACCTTACTAGCAACAGAAAAATCTTAAACAAAACCTGACAAAACTTTAAGTTTGCTTATTTTATTTGGGTAATAAATGTACAAAGCGAAAGTTGAATGTAACTTGGATTTGGACACAGTAGTAATCCAAAATATCTCAGCGTGACTGTTGGCAGAGAGAATAATATTGTAAGCAAACTGATCGGAAAACACTGGAGGGCAAGCGTCCAAATTTCCGCTTTAGTACAATGCTGCTCTGCCGTAGAGTACGCCTACCCTGCGTGGAAATAATCAAGACATTCTAATACAGTTGATAATGATCTTGCACATGACATGCAGATTGATCATAGGATGCCTGAGACTGTCGCTTGTGCCAAAGATGGCGATATTAAGTGCCATTACTCCTGCAAACATACGTCCGGACTGGATCAAGTCGAAAGAGAGTCTGCGACGTGGCTCAGAACAACCATTGTCCATCTGGAAGTCATTGTAATGAGAGAGTTTGCATTAACAGCTGCAGAGAGACGCTTGCTATTTGGGAATACATAAGAGAACAATCAGACACCTCATGATCTTGTGGCGAAATCGAAACAATGATACATTTGTTGCGGCGTCCACAACTCGCAACCAGTCCTTCTTGGAGAGACTCAGCGGAGGAGTTATTAAAAGTTTTGCTTCCTGATGACAACCCGGAAGAAGAAACAGTAGAACAAGCTACACTACGAAGGAACATGTGGCAGCCCTGCTGGAGTCAAGAGGAAGGAAATAATATTACACCCGAAGAAGTAATAACCGCGATAAATAAAATGAAAAAAGGAAAGGCTCCCGGTCCAGATGGAATTCCAGCCGAGGTCCTGCAGGAGTTAATCATAAAATTAACCCCCGTCCTATGCAGGCTCCTGAACGAATGTCTATATCAGGGTAGAGTTCCGGGATATGGAAGAAAAGCGAGGTGGTAATTCTAAAGAAAGGAGACGACAAGGATCCTCTTCAACCGAAATCTTACCGGCCGATTTGTTTATTGAATGTGCTTGGCAAAGTTCAAGAGAAGATTCTATGCAAAAAATTACAAAGCCACCGGGAGGTTCAGGGAATGAATCCTAGTCAATATGGATTTAGAACCGGGAAGTCGACAGAGGATGCCATAAATCGGTCGATGGAAATAATTTGTAGCAGTACAAAAAACTACGTAGTAGGCATATTTATTGATATTTCGGGAGCCTTCGAAAATTTATGGTGGCCCGCTCTGTTTGAACGGCTGAGGGAGATTGGTTGTCCAAGAAGATTATTTTACACCTTCAGGGACTATTGCAGATTTAGAACTGCTTCCTTGAGATGCCAGAACTCGTTCATCACGAAGATCCTTACTAAAGGATGCCCGCAAGGTTCCGTTTGCGGTCCCATATTCTGGGATATAGGGATGGAACCAGTGATTGAACTAATACAAAGAATGCCTGAACTTCTAGGTCTAATAGCTTTTGCTGATGACCTTTTACTACTCGTGGAAGGAGCAACAAGAGCAGAGATTGAGTACAATAGTAATCTAGTACTTAACTGCCTTAGCCAATGGTGCAGTAAAGTCAAACTGAGTTTAGCACCACATAAAACAACATTTATGTTGCTCAAGGGCAAGCTGACTCGAAAACCAACTATAAGAATCGACGGTAAATCAATTCGTAGAAACCCAGTGTGCAGGTACTTAGGAATTCAATTGGATGAACGTTTAAACTTCGAAGCTCACTTAGAGAAGACAATAGCAAGAGCAGTGGCGGTCATGAATAAAATCATTAATATTGGCCAACGAAAATTTACTGTTCCAGTCCAAACAATAAGACTATACCATGACGCAATTTTATCCTCTTTAGTGGGCTACTCAGCAAGTGTGTGGGCAAAGCAACTAAGAAAAGTAAAACTAAAACAGAGAGTCAGACGTGTCCAACGAGGAATACTTTTAAGATTGACAGGAGCATACAGAACCGTGGCAACAAACTCATTAACCGTTGCCATTGGTGTATGGCCACTGGACCTTGAAGTAAGGAAACGGGGTGCCATATACTGGCTCAGAAAAGGGAAACAAGATAAGGTAGCAGAAATTGTAGGCAGCGAAGCAACATCGGAGATGCACATTCGGAAGCTTCTATTGGCAGAATGGCAACAAGAATGGAACAACAGTGAAACAGGTCGAAGAGCATATGACATGTTCCCATCCGTAGAGGAGAGGTTAAAGTTGAAGTACCTTCAACCCTCTCCCGGATTGGTGCACTACATTACAGGTCACGGGCCATACAATAGCTGGCTCCGAAGTCGAAATATTGTGGACTCAGACAGGTGCGAATGTGGTGAAGAGAGTACGCCGGAGCACGTGGTATGGGAGTGTGAAACAACAGCCAGTTTGAGAGAACACCAACAAGCTCGGCTGCAAGGTAGGAGAATTTTTGACATACTGCGCGACGAAAGTTTGTGGCATTTGCTGGACGAGGCAGCTGATCTAGCCTCAAAATTTTGGAAGGAGAAATTTATAAAAAGGAAAAATGGCGAGCGAAATCAAAGGCCACAGATACCAGAAGAGGAGAACATAATTACACCGGATTGACGGAAGATATCCTACGACAATGAGCAACATCAATCGTCGGAGGAACTTCAGTGTGCTCCAGAGAGGCCGTCTTCTGAGCGACAACTGGGGCCGTCTTGGTATTCCAGGAGGTCAACTCTTGATGGCCTGGGCGGCTGACTTTGCTGCCGGTTCCAGGGGACTCTGCCTTTGGAGCGCACACAACACCAAGAAAAATGAACAATAGTGGACCAAAGTGCGACTGTGACAGTTGGTGGTGGTAATAGTAGTATTAGTAGTAGTAGTAATGGTATTAGTAGTAGTAGTAGTAATGATAGTAGTAATATTAGGGGCAATAACAGTAGTAGTAGATTTAGTAGTGGTGTGGTACCCATTCTGTTTAATAGCAGTAAATGTAATAGTTATTGGAAATCGAATCAAAATTTTCTTTCATTCATGTTTATATGTTAATATATTATATATATATATATAAGATACAAATATATGTAAATGTAAAAGAGTGGAAATAAGGGCCCAGATTTGATACTAGGTGCTGGGCTATGTTGCATATGGAAAATAAATAAATAAATACAATTAAACCAGTCCTTCTAACAGAAAGTGAAAAAACCTTCTCATTGGAGGAAAAAATCACTAACTGTCAGAATCTGTCATCTACACGAAGAAAAGAAGAATTGCCTATAAAAGTATGCCACCTTATTTCCTTAATCCTGTTTTTCTTATCTCCGTGAGGTATGAGTACATAAGTCGGCGGTCGTGGTGGAATATTTCATTCCGAAACGAAATTGGAACGTCACAAAATACGTGACAAGATAAGTTTCTTATTGCCTTAACTTTATTTTTGAATAAAGGTTTGGCTTTACGGCCATTTAGTCAGATTCAACTGATCATCAGCTCCATTGACAATTGTTTTTCGGTTCTTATTTTCGACAACAAAGCTTCTGAATCTCACCTCACAACTAAAAATTTCAAAAAAGTGAGTATAAACGGCAGGTCCTACAAAGGAAAACCTTACACTTTCTGGTGCGGCCCATCCGTTATGTTCGTAGAAGCAGAAATTTTTAATAGGTTTCAATGTAACTCTGAATCAGTCCTCCGCTAATCTTTGTACCTCTATGCATTGTTAATAATTTTCTTTTGGCGAAACCGTCAAATTTTATTGTGTTTCAGATGTCGCCCCCACGACAGTTTTAATAATGCTTCAATTTACATTCGGTACTAACTCCAGTTTCCGGTTTTCTCTCGGTTGACTTTCTACCTTGTGTTGTTGTGACTCTCATTATGTTCTTTTTGGTGACTGGGCATCTTCACTTTCAATATGCACGTGTAACTGAAGAGATAAAATATATATTTTGCTGAGCTTGTTGGTTAAGCGGTTATCACTAGAGTTTTGAAATGGTTGCTTCTAAATGGCCCTGTTCCTTCCGATTCAAAGTCCCCTTTCCTTTCTCATGCAAGTTATATGAAATTAGATTTTGCCGTAAAGCAAAAAAAATTTAAAAAATTCTCACTATGTACGTGTCCATACTATGTCACATAACTCCGTACATTACAGTTTCGTATCGTCACCTCCTATATTTGTGTGGAGTAACTTTTAAAATTTTAAGATTATGATGATGAACCTGTGATTTCACGCTTTGAGAAAATCCAGCTTGTAGAAATTCAAATGACCGGTTTTGTACTAAAATTATGTCCAACTTGTAAGAGAAACTGGTTTTCATCAAAGGACGTTCTAAGTAATGTGTTCTAGACCTTTGATGAAATGCTAGTTCATATTTTCTGTTCCACTTTTCCAATTTAGGATATCCTTTCTTAAAATAATTAGCATTTGGTCTTGGCCTTTTAAATCTTTTTCCATGCTACAATGATCCTTTGACATAATTTATTGCTTCACACTACATTTAAGACATGAAAAACGCAATACTAAATAAAGACCACAAGTGCCTCTGACTGTACTCGAACCATTGACACTCTAAAGATTTTAATTGTGTGAGTTCTATTCTTTCGTCTGAATGTTTACGATATTTTTCAGTCTGGTATTGTTTATTGTTGTATTGATTTTATTTATTCGTGCTTTATGCCTTGTCTGCGTTAAAGTCATTACATATAGGTGACGAGGCGGGGGGGGGGGGGGGGAGGGGGGGAGGCAGGAAGGAACGAAACGCAATACGGCCATGGACGTTTGCAGTAATCATCATGGCATTTGTCTGGGGTGATTTCGAGTAACCATGAAAAATAGGATTTGAACCAGTGTATGCTAGAGTGCCAGACCCAAGCGTTATTTAATTTTTCAGTCATGTTAGCATTACCACACACTGACCTTAAGAACTGACCGCAATTTTTTGCAAAACATCTGGAGTGCTCGTAGCTTCTGATCTTATAATGCGCTAATTTAATCTTTCATTTGAGATTAATCAAGATTGAAATAATATTGTCTCTTTTCTGAGAATCGTGCTGATGTCCGTTAGTATTTTTCAACTGTCTTTCAATATCACGAATAAAACTTAAGTGTCCTTACCATACAACCACTGATCACTTTTCTAATTACATTTAGTATGCGATGACACCCCTTTTCTACGGCTCTGAAAGTTCCTTTAAGGTAATAATCTTGTAAATTATTCGGGAATTTATATTTAGTCCAGTCAAATAAGGATTAAACCTCGGACTGAAAGATAACAAGCAAGATAAATTTGCATAAACCTTTGTTTTGACATTTTATAAGTTGGTTTAAAAGTCTCATAGACTCTCGTGTACGCTAGTCAAGATATTCACGAACAAAGCTCACAAAAACTTTTCTTTTTTTTCTAAATTTCTCTCTTCCTTTACTCTAATTATTATTTTGAGTTATAAAAAAAGTTTTAGAGCATAAATTTCTCTACAAATTTCGTTACATACAATATTTCATAGATTTAACCCTTCTTGAGATAGTGTGGATAGTGGGGAGCGCTTAGCCGTATGGACAATAACGCTACTGTACGATACATTAACTGTAAAATCCAATAGACAGTACGATTCATAATTTTAATTATTTATTTTTAATGTTTTAATTATGAATAAACTGTAATTATTTACTAATTAATAAATTTTATTAATGGATATTCTATTATTTATAAATCATACATTCGTTTAATATTACCTTAAAAATAAGATATTGATATGAAATAGCTTAAATGCATTTCAATTATTTTTTTTTCCTGACAGTTTATCGTAAATCTATTACAATTCAAGCTTTAATATATAGAGAATTTTGCTGTTGTTACTGCTTATATCAAGTATGCGGCTCAATATACCTCACGTTCGTCGTCGTATGCCTCCTCTTGTCACTCAAATTGAATTTCTAATTTATTATCATCATTTTCGTCGTCAATTAAATTTGGTTCTGAAGTTTCAACGATTTTAGACACATATTAGCGTTTTTCATATAGACCATCTGGATACAATGAAGCGTTCAGTCATGCTTGTGCATTACACTGACCATAAACTGAGGATCATTGCAGCTCTACTCTTCAGCACCCGCAACTAGAACCACAGCCGTCCTTGCAATTGCAACATCCACCTCCTTTCCTGGAACTCTAAATCATTGCTTAACCAAGTTTGGATCTGATTGACGTGTTATCGAGCTGCTGCCCTTGTAGGTGGAAGAGTTGATAACTGGAATGGTGTGTTGAATATAGCTGATTTGATAAATTGCGAATATCGAAAATCGTCTATGCTGTATTCTGATTTTGGAGTATTATACGTTGTTAAAAAGACACGTACACCACTGTCGTGCTGAAAAACTTGAGCTGATTGATCCAAATCGGAATGTTTCTTGAACATTTTAATAATTGATAGTTTTACTTTTTTGGAAGAAGCACCTATGTTGTGTTACATCCAATAAAAGTCGTACAAAAATAATATATATTTCTTAGAACGAGGATATTTGTCTAAGCTTTTATTCGAATGTTTTTGAGTCCCCACTTTACCGATTTTTTAAATAATTTTTTCTAGTTATTAAAAGAACTAGCAGATCGATATCTTCTCCTATAATGTAGACAATCTTTTATTGTTTATATTCTGCAATGGCTGTTTAGAATATCAGCATCATCTCTGACTTTTTTTGTAGCGATGTTAACAGTTTTAATTTCTTAATATAAAAGCATATCAATAATCTATATTTATTACATCGATTCGATAAAAATGTTTCTTGGTTGATTGGCACAATCATTGTTTCTTCCAAAAAAGAAAAAGGGCAGCAGTTCTTTTTACTTTAAAATCGTAATAGATTTACGAAAACTTGCTGGGAGACAAAAATGTAATCAAAATAAATTTAATTTAATTTAGATATCTTATTAATATTATTAAACGATTTTATTACTTATAAATAATATATTATTCAAAAATATAGTTTATTTATTAGTAAATAATTACAGTTTATTAATAATTACATTAATAATAAATAATTGAAATTATAAATCGTACTATCTGTTGGATTTTACAGTTAACGTATCGTACAGTAGCGTTATTGTCCATGCGGCTAAGCGCTCACACTCTCCACGCTCTATCACAAGAAGAGCTAAATCTATCAAGTATTGTCTATAACGAAATTTTATGCTCTACAACTTTTCTGATGACTCAAAATAACATTTAGAGTAAAGGACGCGAGATATTTTTTTTTAAAGTTTTTGTCACCTTTGAACTTTGATATCTTGACTAGCCGTACCCGAGATTCTCTGAGACTTTTGAGCCAACTTATAAAATGTCAAAACAAAGATTTATGCAAATTTGTTACCTTCCATTCCGAGGTTTACCCCTTTTTTCACCTTATATGACTGTATTAATTCAACTACAGTTGACTGAACGCATACATTATTAAAGAAATTGAACATTGAAATCTGCTTGATGCAAGATTGTCAATTTGTAAAATATGCATGCAATATTTCAGTGAGATGAAACAATCTTTTTTCGTATTTTGTTACGGTAATTCTATTAGAAATAGGAAGGTGAATTGAAATCCATTCTTGACATCGATTCGCGGGCAGAACAATGATTTGATACGAAGTCTGATTAAAATCTAATAATTCACAGTTCTCTTTAGTAATGAAGGCAGTTTCTCAAAATTGCTGAATATATTTGTTAATGAAACAAAAAAAGTGAACTGGAAGGAACATATTAATAGCATCTTACCAAAAATGAGTTCTGTAACATTTTTGTTGAGGATAATAGCCAGAATAGTTTACATTTAAACTAGCTGGTATATTTTGAATATTATCATACCCTTTTCACTTATAGCATTTCATTTTGTGGATCCTCTTCACAAACCCGGAGGGTATTTAAATTACAAAAACGTGCTGTAAGAATAATTATTTGTGAAGCAAGCCCAGGAACTTCGTGCAGAAATTTGTTTACAAATCTTGGAGTACTTACAACGCCAGCATAGTATATACTCTCCATACTATCTTTCATAGCGTAAAATCCAATTGAATATAACATTCACAAAGATTGCAAGTCATTGTACGGAAAGGGATAACATATACAGGAGAATCTTTATTCAATGTTCTATCACAAGAAATAAAATGTTAACAAAATAATTACTTCTTTTAAATCCAAACTGAAAGAGTTGTTGCTTCAGAACACATTTTACTCTGTGAAAGAATTTTCTAGTTGGATTTTGGCTAGAAATAATGACTGAGAAAATACTATAAATTAATTACTGAGAAAATACTAAATATTTTCTATATGAAAATTGTTAACAATTACCAAAATAGTTTATGGTTTTCCTTTGTTTTGAAACCGTTTACAAATGCAACAGTTTATCCTGAAATTGCACACATATATAGTAACTAACATGGGATGATATGTAATTGCCGATAACAGTAGACGTTTATTACACTAATGGGTCTTTAAGTAACTAACCTGTTATCAGTTGTGGCAATATTGTTAATAAGGACATGTACTTTTTCACATCCCCGAGGCTATTCTCAAAGGGTATCAAAGTGAACATATCCATCTATATATTAATTTTTAAAAAAACATACAAAATTACCAAGAATTTTAGAAAATAATGCACCTAAATATTTTCCAGTATATGCCGACATAAGATCTTGTGTTGCGTTAACGTTGTAACCTATTGTTATAGGGCTACCGTTTAAATCTAGCTATTCAATGAACTTCACTGTACAAGTTATAATAAAACGAACACAGGAAGGAATTCTTCGGCAAAGTTATGAGTCCTGGAGATCGCAGCTACAGCAGTAAAGAATTTAATAAGTGGAGATTCTTTTTGTACCAAAAATTCCTCTATCAGCTTTCCCTTTTCGTGGACAGACCATGTATAATAGTTAACAACGATAAACAGAATTCGTTTGACAGCAGCAATTTACCTAATAAATTGCGTCTAATAACTAGGCTACTGAAAAGGATGAAATATGTCCACATTTTATGATTAATGTGTTTGCAGAAATTGTCAACAATGTTTTAAAATGAAAGCCATTAGACCCCTTGTGATATTCCACATTTAACATGCCATTAAAACTAATTAATCCTGAGTAAATATTCTAAATTACCTAAGAAGGGGAATAATTATTTTCAGTTAATTAAATTATTTAAGCAGAACAGTTATTAAAGGTGAATTCAGTGGTTGTAATATTTATTTTGATAAATCAGTTATTACAATTGTGTAAAGGAATATTAAGGAAATACCCTGGCGTGGCTGCCTAGTAAGACTCAAGCCAGGCTAAGGTAGCGAGAAACCGTTACCTGCTGTTACAAACAATGGAGGGGACGTGTAAAAGAGGCGCACGACATTAATTATTCTCTCCCGTACAGGGAGTTAATGACTTAGTTGGATATTAATTTTTTTTGTTAAGCCCACGAAGTTTCTAATCTTCTATTATACTGGATGCATACAGTTCCTTCCATCCCAAGTAATAAAAGTCTTTATCTCTTTATCAACAGTAGCTTTCTCTGCTCGCTCCTCTACACATGTTTCTTAAATTGAATGTATTCAAGATTGCTCTGATATCTAGTCCTTCCCTTAAAGCGTTAAAATTTCGCAAACCTGTGGGATGATGAAGAATATTGTGGGTCAAAGGGGCCACAGCTCCGTCAAGTCATCCAGATTTCGATTTTCAATGGTTTCCCGAAATCACACTAGGCGAATACAGGAATGGTACCTTCAAAATGCCTTGGCTGATTTCCTAGTCATATCCCGTCTCTAATGACCTAGACGTCGACGACCCCGGTCCATTCTGCCCGACACGGTCCGACGGTGCACAGGGACTGTAAGTTGCGAAATACAATTGTTAAATTGAATATGTTGATGGTAGTTACTTTGTAACAAAACAGAAAACTCTTGGCTAGTAAAACAATACCTGCGTTTGTGTAACCGTTGTACGTATGATTTCAGTTATTGTCAAACATGAAGTATAAGTTACTTTAAGGTCTTGTTTGGCTTTTTGCTTGGGAGAAAGAGGAAACTGGCTTGAGCTACTGATACTAGACAATGTTTGCAGTCCGTTTAGCTTAGCAGAAATATGCAGGATAGAAAAATACTTAGCGTGTTCTCAGTCCTGAAAGATCTTGTAAGAAGAGGGGGTTTTAAGATGTTGAAGGATATTTGATTCATTTATGTAATTTAATTGCAATGGAACACATAAGTCCTGACGGCAATGTCCATACACTCTCACTCTAATTTCACAAACCGATATGTGAATTGCAGTGAGTTTTGTGACAGCAACAGAAAGACAGTGATTATGAATGAGTATTATCGGTCGGTTTTGAATTGTATTGGTATTGTGTAACGCGTATCCCGCATTCCAAAAACGATGTATTATTCCTACATTCTTTTGAAAGTTATACTTGAATATTAAGATGTGAGTTAGTAATGAGTTTTCTATTAGGATGTTTTCCTGAAACTTCAACATATTTGTGATTCTAGCATTTATTGAAGCCTTTCTTATGATTCTAGTGTTTTTGCTGTGTGTGCTTTCTATTACGTTACATTATCTTTGAATTATGAGGAAGCGATCAATGTCATAAGTATGAGCAACTTATCGTCATGTAAGTATTTTTTCCAGGTCTTTCTCATAACACTAGCTATATAGTATAACTTTCTGAATTAGAATTAAAAGCACAGTAACCACAGAACGCTCGGACCTGGTCCTCGGGAGACGTGGGTTCAATTACCCATCCGGCCACACAGATTTCCCCCCCCCCCCCCCCCCCCCCCCCCCCCCCCCCCCCCCCATGGCATTCGGCTTGTTAAGACGATACAGCCAGCTCATGTGAGATTATCATGAATCTTCAAGTGTTAAGTGATTACGTTATCTTGTTACCTCTCAGTATAGACGCCACAGCAACACAAACAACCCTAACACATCCGTGCCCTCGGCCAGACTCGAACCGTTGACCCTCAGCAGACGGAGCCAGTACGCTAGCCCCTTAGCTCCCGATGTCAGCCCGGCCTTCCAAATTTGTGGTTTCTTTGTTTTCCAGGAATCACTGCATGTAACTTTCGGGATGGTTCCTTCAAAAGGGCATGGATAAATTCTTTCCCGTCTCATGTTCCCAGTCCTCTACAGCCTTTATGAAATAAAAGCAGACCAACCGGAAAGCTCTAAGAAAAACCCTACAGAACAGATATTTAATTATGTTCAGTAGTGTAGATTCTGTTTTTAAGAAATGAGCGGAGTTGAATGACAGCTAATACGAGTAAAGTGCTACATTCTGCTCCAATTTGGTTATTGACTGGATAACATAGTATACTAATCTCAGCCAGCCGAAAACTTCACACAAGCCTTATCATTACCATTACCATTGTTTAATATGCAATTTATGCTGCAGAAAATATTATACTTTCCTGACGGAAAACCTTTTGTTGACAGCTTAAAACAGTTCGTAACGTGAAGCATTCAAAATAATATCTTCCTAATGACTAGCGTCAACGCTTTTGGTTGTAATGTTAACAGTTTCGCGAACTGAAGCGGAAGTTGTATTTGTGCATTGTGCTGTTTGTGCTTCGTCCTTGAGCTGTCAACGCAGACTGATGCACTGAGCTCCCGACAAGTGCAGTGGCCCGCCCTGCTCCATACAGCCGGGCTGTTGTAAGCGGTTCACAAGTTACATCAGTCGGCCGCCAACCCCACCCAACACATAACTGTTTTCTTGACGACCTTTACTCTACGTCCGGCATCGCAATCTTTGAAACTAATTACGTTAGATTCTTATCCCACTGCTGTACTAGAACAGGAAATCAATGCTTTACCGTAATGTAGGACTCGTCAGTAGTCCCACAGTGCAGCTTCCGGTAATCAATAATTCTTCAATAATTTCAGAATAAGCAATGATACCTCCTACCCGAAAACAATATTCACTGGGTGTGATTTGACAAAGTAATGTAATATATTTTATTGTTGCATCACCTGAAGTCTCTGAAATTTCTGTAGGACCAGCATGTTGGTGTAAAGAACCCACCGCCTCTGGTGTGCTATTATTCATAAGTATAATTTTTTTAAATAAACCTCAGTCACATGTTAATCAGTCATTCAACCCACCTGGGTTCGAATTGTGCTTTTAGATTAGTTTATCACGCGTGATGCTTTAGATATGAAGTGTTTGTTGATCAGTAGCTTTGGCTGTGCAGTGATGGAGTTTCACTGAAATAATTTAAAGTCCGGTATTCTCCGTCTGTTTTTAATCTGTTGTTCCTCTGCTGTGTGTGTTTCTTGGAGCACGATGACATCGAGTACATATTTCTCTTCAGGTCTGGAAAGATATTCACATTTTTCTCTCCTTATTCCTTCGATATTAAGTTGACAAATGCGTAGAGATGGTCCAATTTTACGAGCTTGTGGGTCCTGAAAGGACCTGCTGGCTCCTTTTTGTGCATTATTTGACCGAGAGGTCCATTCAAACCAACTGATGTTATATCAAAGGACATGAAGCAAATTAGACTAGATGGTGATTTAGCTACACATCTCTTCTCACCTTTTAGTATATCTTGTAAAATTACGATAAATGAACTTAAATAATATTACCAATGGAAGACTTCCCCGCAACTCTCTTCATACATGGAAAGGTGTTCTACCCGGAGGCATTAAGCGTCTGAACCCCAAATATCAAATAGCAGACAGTCACTAGTAAAATTACAGGACTTGTTAACTGTTAAACCATTCACAACCAGGAATTTTACAGTGCAGAAATAACATTGTGAAGTGGGAATACAATGACGGCGACAAATGAAATTGAGGAGAAACCCTTTCTCACCAGTAATTGTTCACCCGTATAAAGATATAAGCATGTTGCATGCACGAATACCAACTTTCAACTGTAGAGAAGGGAATGTAAGCCACTAAATCATGGGAGAGAAGAGTATAACTCATGCTTTATTTAACACGAAAAATGAATCAGTAACCTATTTCCGTTGTTCCTCTACGATAAAGTTGGCGGCTCCTTAACACGCTGAGCCACACTGGCGGGTTACATGTCGCATGATTATTAATATTTCCTCGTAAACATGAAAATTTACTAATGCGCTTGCACTGTAGTGAGCTGCCACGCATCTCCGATTGTTATGATGTGAAAAGGCGTGGAAAGAAATGGTTGCCATAAAAATGAGAATTATTTGCAGATATTTATTACTTGTATACAACATGATTTGCAGCCGTAGGTGCTCAAAGCTGATTGTCACTTGTGTACTTCCATATGAAGTGTTGTGCAACTAACGTTTAATTTGTTGTTTGCGAGGGTCGTTTGTTCTCTGCGATTTGTTAATGTGTAACTGCTAGCGGACAAATGGTTGGAGTTTTGTTGTGATCTGACGTTGGCTGCTCCTCCCATTAATCACAGTGACGCCTGCCGCGGCTACCGTACTAGAGATGGGTAGGTCCGGATGGATGCAGTTCCGCGGACCCGTATCACTTGCGCTAGGGATGGATGTACATCCCAGCGCTTGTCGGATCTGCTTCCAGCCGGACCTGTAACAGCGCCACAGTTCTCGCGTGGCCGGAGGTTGAACCACGGCCGGACCTGTAACGCGGAGCTGGAACGCAATTTTTCATTACAATTCCGATTTGAAATCTTTGTTCTGAAGAGTTTAATGTCATTTACTGTACGATTCGATTACAGTTCTGTTTAAAGATAAGATTATAAATGAAAAACTATTTCTTAATGGCTGACTACTAGTAGATAATTACAATAACTATTAAATGTCAATGGGTAGCTAAACCCCGTTAGTACTTTCTTATCGGTCAGGTTCATGCTTGTAAGGTGAGGAGTGTATTAGGTGCTAAATAAGAATGGACTTATAATTTAACTTGTGATTTTAATGCGTTGCAGTCTTATTAAACTTTTAACGTTCAGTTTGATTAATCACAAAGTCTCTAGAATTTTTAACTTTCTCAATTCTGATGGCTTAAGGACAAATTAGATAATACATTTAACATCTCTTTATTGCAGAAACACGGTTCGTAGGGTTTCCAAGGAACATTATACATATCTATACTAATATTATAAATGCGAAAGTAACTCTGTCTTTATGTCTGTTTGTTACATTTCTTGTGCTGAACGGATACTCCGATCGTGATGAAATTTGACATGGAGATGCTGTTTGACATTAGGATCGAGATGGGATACTATGTTATGTATAGATAAGAACATATTATCATTAAATTATGAAGATTATCTAACTGTGAAGGACAAAGGCATAATATCTAAGTGTATTTCTAATGCGCAATAGTATACAGCTATGGTAGGATAGCGTAGTGGTAGCGTGCTTGCTTACCAAGAATATTCACCGTTATTTTGGGTTCAAATCCCACTGGCTGCATATAATTTTATGAATTGTTTTTCATAGTTTGAGCCAAGCCTAGGATTTTATAGTAAGGATACCATGTTCTGGCAAGCCTTTGGCGGTAGAATAGTGCACTAGGCGTTTACTTTATTTACGGTATACTGATTCCACAGTTAGTTTTTGCGTGATCTAAACTAATAATATCGAATATGCGAAAGTGAGTTTCCATCTTTTTTTGCGTTTTGACGACTATATGTGTATACCGGTGACAAGGAAATACTTTGTATATTTAGGAACGAAATAGGATACTTTTTCCGATATGAATAAGTTTTAGTCATGAGACAGGTTCGAAGGTAGAATGGTTTATCGATGGCGTTCCCGTTATATTATGCCGACTCAGTGTTGTTTAGGACATCTTAGATAATTTTCAGCTTTGTATATCCAATTCTAGCAATCAAATCCTAAATCCACGCGTACGTTGTCGCGGGTAACAGCTAGTAATGTATACATAAATATGATTATGTGGCATTATTGCGAGCGACTCTGCTGACCGCTTTTACAGCAATATTTTATAATCCAACATGAAAAAAAAAACCTCACATCCAGCCGTTCCTAGAACGTCTAACAATGGCTCAAACAATCGGTTATTATTACTAAGAATTAAATCTTGCTTAAAATACTTTAAACTAAATTGGAAATAAAATTGCTAAGAAATTAAACGTTTTTGAAATTGCACAAAATAAAATAATGATTTTGAAAGCACCAAAAACACGTTACGGTAGCTAGCAAAACATAAAAATTACTGATTAATTAAAATGCATTGTATCGCACTCGATTTACCACTCACGACAATGTTTTATTCACTCAATCAAAACAGTTTCACAAAGTATACAGAGAAAAACATTACATAATATAAGAACAAATCTCACGTAATTTCTCGCTCACAATTTAAAATAAGTTATACTTGCAATTTTGTTTTTTGTTCATTTATAATACACTGTTTCTTAAGCTGGTATATTGTGGAAAGGCAATAATTATCTCAAAATGTTGAGTCTTGAATAATTTCATTTTTAGTAAAAAAAAAATAACTAACAAAGAATTTCGATTTTTTTTAAAAAAAATTAGTAGTATTTAAACATTATTAAGAAATGATTTCATTTTATTCTTATAGAAGCCCACAGAAATTTTAGATGAACACGATATAACTCATACTGCAGTTCTCCTTGGTCGGATTTGTATCCACCATACGCTCGATTGTAGGTTCGGACCCATACAGCTCCGCCGGACATGTATTACTGGATGTAGGTCCGTACACATCCAGTTCCGCCGTACACTCCTCCCGCCCGATTGTAGATCCGGACCCATGCAGTTCCGCCGGACACGTAATGGATGTAGGTCCGTACACATCCAGTTCCGCCGTGTACTCCGCCCGCCCGATTGCAGAGCCGGACCCATACAGGTCCGCCGGACACGGAACCTGGATGCAAATCCGCAGCGCTGGATGTACATCCGGACCCGAATCCTTTAAAATCTCGGACCTGCCCATCTCTATACCGTACAAGGGGAGAAAACTACAGCCTGCGATGCCATACCTCAATACACGGGAACTTGGCTTCATCATGACGCTCGAGAAGTGGCAGAGTTCAGATCGCTTTGTTGATTAAGATGGAGCAATACGCTGCACTGGAACGCTTTGTTATAAGAAGACGTATTACTTACATTTCCGTTTGTTATGTTTGACCCGTAACTCTGCAGCAAGTTAACAATAGTTACGTCTAACTAGTTGAAGCACGGTGTGATAATTAATGAACTGCGTTAAATGAAACAGTGGAAAAAGAGCTTGAGACGAAAAACAGGGTGTTAAAAAAACTGTCAAATATTTTAGGAAGTGATAGTATGCATCAAAGTAAGAGAAAATTGTCTGATAAACTTGGGGTCGCCTACGCATACTTTGGGAGTTAATAGCAGTTCCACAATGTGACGTCTGTCCACAGCAATGCATGCCTCACCCCGTTGGCGTAAAGAATCATGCACTCTTTGAAACAGTTTTGATTGGTCCTGTGCGTATTCATTGCGTGTCATCACGAACAGGACCAACCAGGACTGTTTCAAAGAGTGCGTGGACGAGCGTCACATTGCGGACCTGTTATTAACTCCGAAACTATGCGTTTGCGATCCAATGTTTATTAGACAATTTTCTCTTAGCTACATGCACCCTATAACCTCCTAAAATATTTTACACTTTTTTTAACATCCTGTATAAGCCGAAAGGAAGTAAAAAAGCATGAAGAATAGCAGAAGTGGTATCAATAAGGTTTTTTTTTCTTACCTTCGACCGTTCCCACCACTAACAAATTAGCCAATCAAGCATGTCTCAAAATGTGACATACCATCCTATCTCTTCTGTTTGTAAGCCTCTTCCACAAACTTCTTTCCTCACCAATCATTTCCAAAACTCGTTCATTTCGTACTTTATCTCCCTACTTAATTTTCAGCATACTTTTATAGCAGCTCATTTCAAATGCTTCAATTTTCCTTGTTTCTAGTATTCCTAAAGTCAATGGTTCGCTGCAACGAAGTGCTTTGCTCCACACATTGAGTTTTAAAAAGTTCTTTCTCAGTCTGAGATTAATATTTGAAACTAAAAGATTTATCTCTTTCGTGAATGCAAACAGAACGTTTAACAGAGTAAAGTATTTTTTGATTATTTATCTAAAAAGTAAAATTACAACTCATGCTGTCAGTAAGTACTATCTCATACCAGAAGAATAGAGAGATTATTCAGATTCAAACGTTGACCGAGGACTCTGAAAAAACATCCCAAAACTGTATTCTGTACTGGATTCTATATGGTTTTGAAAGCTATGCATTGGAAATAAAAGGGAACTTGAAGTATTCTAAATTCTGAGAATGTTGGAAATGCGCTGGTCACATGAAATAGTAATTGAACATGTTTTCAACCAATGGATGAAGAAAGAAATTTGTCTAACAATTCCTCAGCGGTATTAGGTAATTAGTTGATGAAGGGAGAGAGCAGTCGTAGGCAAAAAAAGTAGAGGAATAGGAGATAACTGAGGACATAATGTATAATGGATATGCTGATATGAAGAGGTAAAACCAATAGGGAAACTTATAACAAAAAACTAATAAACTTTTAAGTTACTGATAATATATATAAGAAATATAGCCTCAAGGTACAACCTAAAAATACATTTATACCGATTTATTCTCGTCTCATTTTCTATTTCACATGTTTAACATTCTCGAAAATAATATTGCACAGGTTTAAATTTTTAAAATTCTGCATTTTTTAAAAGTTTAATCAATTCTGTTCTCTGCAAATGTATCTGTAAATAACGCGCAAATGAGGTAATACTAAAACATGAAATAAACTAGGGAATAATGAAAATGAAAAGTAAAAGTAATTAATCTATTCCAACTATTTCAAACTTCAACTTTTAAAGTTTCTTGTAAATAGTATGCCAATAGTTTGAAGCATACACCAAATTCTTGATTCATATAAGAGTGACACTTCCACTTTAGAATTATGATTTTTGTGATATTTCGAAACATTCTAGCTCGCGGACACTGTTGCAACCATTTTCGTTAAAACGGTAGTTGTATGTAGTAACTTAAATTTTAAAAAAATAATTAAATAAATATAATATCAAATATCTAAAAAAATTATTAGTTTAATTCATAAGCATCTTATGTTGCCTATGTTCACAGCAGAGATGCGCTTTTGGTTTTGGGTTCGGCAGCGACGTTTTCTGTTTGGAATTTTATATTCTACCCATTCATGCCATATTTTGTAAGAGTGAGTGTACTTTGTCGTAATATATCGCGACATTTTAAGAAAATCGCTGTTAACACAATCCTCTCTAAAACAACACTTGGTTCACTCTGATCAGCTATGACCTAGTTCATGTACAACAGTTGATTCCGGAGAGTCGAAAATCGTGGGCAGGCTTTGCACGCATAGATCCAGACGAGTTATTGAAGTTTGAAATTACTTCGACATTAAATGTCCTTCATTGGCACTCGATTGCTTCTTGACCCCAGCATCTATTTGACGCGTCCAAAAGAAGGAAAAATCAAGTTCATTTTATGTTAAACTCAAAATAAGAATGATTTCCTGTCAGGGTTTTACGTCTAGCTCAGAAGACAGGTATTTTTAAGGGACAATAGAAACTAAGAACAGAGTGTTGTGGGTGCCTCTGTGAACGTAAGTTTGTGCTAGTTTAAGTTGTTATTTTGTGTATGTTTTGTAATTTCTGTATTGATTTATGGGAGCCATTTGATCATTGGGTCAAACTATCATGCAAATAAATTTTTTATTATTATTTTGATTGTAGTAGAAGGGTAAGCAAGCCAGCAAAACTATAGCAGCACTTTCAATTATGTACGTACACTATTCTTGTGGAATGGCATTTATGATAATAGCACGACATACTTCAATATCATTGTACCACTTCGGATTTACGACGTTTTCTGCAAACTAAAGTCACCCATGTATATCTTTAACTTGTTTTTTTTTTTTTGTATGTATTATCTCGTGAAGAGAATACATATTATGGGTATGAGTCCATTGTGACTGTGATGTTCAAATTTTAGACATCTTCATTATGTTCCTTTTCTTTTAAAAAAATAAAAAAAAATCGAAAGAAAACCTTTCAAGAAGCTTATCTATATTTTGATTTTCATTCTTACATTTCTGAATAAATAAAATGTATAGTAGCACAAATAAAAACAATAAAATACAATCAAAAGCTCAGATCGAACAGCACCGTATTCAGTAACCCCAGGTGTTTACATTCTCATATTCTGATATGAAAACGTCATTAGTGCCGAAGAAGCAGATTTCATTCTTTACCCACTTTTCTAATCCACGTGTAAGACTTTCTCGCTTCTGAACAGGCAGCATCGTGATTATGGTTTAGAGGAATTTGTTTTACCAGATTTTCATTTCTCGTTAAGGAAGCTAATTATATCTATACTGCAATATTCTGCAATCCGTAAGTCACTTGGAGATACCATGAAATACCCAAATCTTATTGGTCGGACGTGCATTCGTACCCGCGTATTCCCCAATACAAGACCAGAGCTATGCCACTCACTCACCACAATCGGTTTTTCAGGCCTATCAAATGCTACTGATTTAACTGTAAATTCAATTTTTCTCATCCACTGTAGCTAAAAGATTGAAAATTTTATTGATTCTATTGATAATCAGATAAACAAAGCTACAGGATTTTCATTTATTTCAACCACAAGAGCAATTTCGAAAATATCTAACAAAACATGAAAATTTCTTTCATATGGATCACTACATGAACAAGTTGTTAGTATAAATAACTTTTCAAGAGAGCATGTCACAATGGTTCGTCGTAATTCGTAGGCCAGCGTTTCCTATTTGACTGCAGCTACAGGTACAGAGTCAAGTCGTTCATCATTTTATCTATGCGGGTGCTCTAGGAAGCCAACTTTATAGAAGGACATCAGGTTGCGGTGACCAACGCCCTGCTATCACAGTCGTAGGCACTGTCCAGCTCTATGAAGGTCCTGCTTAGTAATCAGCAGCCATGGGACATCTGTGCTTGCATTCGGTGAAGTTAGAAAGTTTATATGCATATTGTTTTTCTTATTTTAACACAGAAAACATTTATTAAGTCATCTTTGGAAAAAAATATTTTAAATAACAACACACTTCCCAAACTGCTGTTGTAGCCGAAAGAATTCCAGTAACAAAAATCTTTCAATAAAGAACTATTCGCATTTGCTAAGTATTTTTTCATTTCCAAAAGTAAACGTTCGAAATTTACGCCTAGCACCAAGCAACAGCTCGTCTTGGCCATCTTTAGCTATAAAACTATTTAATTCAATATTAATTATAAGATAAACCTCCGAACTCAATTGTTACTTTTTTTTCTTCACCAACTTTTTCCAAACATTTTGCGGTCGGCTGCCTTCTATGTGTTTTACTCCTCGCTGACATCGTCAAATTTGGAGCTATTGTTTTATGGCCTCATACCCTTGTTGACGAGAAACATTTTATACCTAGTGCTAGGTCGTAATAGGGTGTAAGGGTTTGGGAGAGACTATAATAGCCTTTGCCAATCAAATGTCAAACTCTCCTTCACGTGGTGCACCCTGTTTGCAAGGGCGAGGCTCTGGTGACTGAAAGCTTCCCCATATAAGGAGTCACCCGCTGCTTGCCAACGGCCTCCGCAAGGAGGGCGGAAGAGCGGGGAGTGGTCCAGGGCACCATCTTGCCCTTGAGGCTGGAAACGGCCCCTAAAGACTGATGAATCAGAAATGATTAACGGCATGGGGATGTAGAAGGCAACGGGACACCACTGCATTAAAGACCCAAAGTGTATCCCGAGGACATGTAATCCTCTCAAATTACATATATCATGATGGCTTCTTCTAGGAGAAAATATTCCGGAGGTAAAATGGTCCCCCATTCGGATCTCCGGGCGGGGACTGCTCAGGGAGGAGTCAACAGAATGGATGGAAACATTCTACGAGACGGAGCGTTGAGTGTTAGAAGTATGAATAGGGCAGGTTGGCTAGAAAATCTAAAAAGGGAGATGGAACAACTTAAGTTAGATGTTGTTGGGATTAGCGAGAATAAATGGAAAGACGCATAGGATTTCTGGTCTGAGGAACACAGGATATTTAGCACACAAGCTGTCAATGGAGTCACTGGTATAGGATTTGTATTGAATAAGAGAGTAGGGAAGCGGGTGAGTTATTATGAACAGTTTAGTGACAGGATTATTTTGATGAGGTTAGAAACTAAGCCCGCCCCAACCAGTTTAGTACAAGTGTATATGCCAACGTCAAAGGAAGATGACGAAGAAATAGAAAAAAATATATGCCGAAATTGAAGAATTAATCCAATATGTAAAGGAAGAGGAAAATCTAATAATCATGGGTGACTGGAATGCGATAGTGGGAGAAGGAAAAGAGGGGAATACTGCAGGAAGTTTCAGTCTAGGAGAAAGAAATTAGCAAGAAAGCAGGTTATTAGAAATTTGTGTAAGATATAAGCTAGTAGTAGCAAACACATTGTTTAAGAACCATGCAAGAAGGATATATACCTGGAAACGTCCTGGGGATACAGGCAGATATCAGCTAGATTATATCATGGTCAAACAGAGATTCAGCAACCAACTTCTAGACTGTAAAGCATACCCAGGAGCAGACATATACTCTGACCACAATTTGATAGTAATGAAATGCAGGCTGAAATTCAAGCGAATAAAAAATCAGAAAAAGCAGAACAGACTGGAAGTGAATAAACTGAAACAATCTAATACAAGAGAAAATTTTCAGAAATGGTAGACTTAGGTCTAAGAAATAACAATGAAAGGAGCCCAACCGAGGACGAATGGAATGCATTAAAGACTGAAATAATGAAAGCCGGTAAAGTAACATTAGGGTTTTAGGGAACAAGCTGCCATGAAACCTTGGATCACAGAAGAAATTTTGGAAATGATGGATCAGAGGAGAAGGTACAAAAATGCTCAGGATAAAGCAGGAAGAGAGTAATACAGGAAATTTAGAAATCAAATCAACAGGAAATGCAAAAAAGCAAAAGAAAAATGGCTAGAAGAAAAGTGTGAAGAAGTAGAAAAGGAAATGATTATAGGTAAAGTAGATGTTGCATATACGAAGATCAAATAAAATTTTAGAGAAATGAAGAAAAGAGGTGTGAACATTATAGCCGCCGAAGGGAAACCTCTTTTAAGCTCAGACAATAGAGCTAACCTATGGAAGGAATACAGTGAGAAACTGTATGATGGGGACGACATGGATCGAATAGCGTAATAGAAAAGGAAGGCGATGTCAACATTGATGACCTAGGAGATCCTGTTTTGATGACGGAATTTAATAAAGCTCTGAATGACTTGAAAGCAAATAAGGCAGTTGGAATTGATGAGATCCCTGCAGAACTTCTTAAATCCCTAGGAGAAGAAGGAATCGAAATATTATTCAAGCTGATATCAAAAAGTTATGAGACAGGAGAAATTACAACTGATTTTAATAAAAATATCATCTTCACACTTCCGAAGAAAGCAGAGGCCGACAAATGTGAGAATTATCGCCCCATTATTCTAACATCACATGCTTCAAAATTAGTGACCAGATTAATATACAGAAGAATGGAAGGGGTAGTAGAAGACATAGTATGTGAAGATCAGTTTGGGTTTAGGAAAAATCGCGGTACAAGGAAAGCAATTCTGGCTTTTAGATCAATACTTGAAGGACGGATCAAGAAAAACATTGATACTTTTATGGTATTTTGTTGATTTAGAAAAAGCTTTTGATAATGTTAGGTGGGACAAGATTTTAAATTTTTTAAAGAAGTCAGGCCTAAAGTATCGAGATTGAAGAATACTTATAAACTATATAAGAATCAAGTGGCTGTAATAAAAGTAGAGAATCATGAGAGACATGCATTAGTTAAAAAGGGTGTGAGACAAGGTTGTAGTCTATCCCCGTTAATATTTAACTTGTATGTAGAGGAAGCAATAAAGAAAGTAAAAGAAAAATTTCTATGTGGCATAAGTGTTCAGGGAGAAAAAATAAGTATGCTACGATTTGCTGATGACGTTGTCTTGTTAGCAGAAAGGGCTGATGATATTGAAAAATTACTGAATGACATGAACAAAATACTGAAGGAAGAATTTCTCCTGAATATAAATCACCGCAAGACTAAAGTGATGAAATGTAGCAGAAATGATACAAATACTAGGAGATTAAATATAAAAATAGGATCGAATGCAATTGGAGAAGTAAGTGAATTCTCTTATTTGGGAAGCAAAATTACAACCGATGGCCGAAGCAGGAATGATGTTAAAAGCAGAATAGCACTAGCAAAAAGAGCCTTCATGAAAGAGAGAAATCTTTTAATTTCAAATATTGATCTTGGAATTTGAAAAAACTTTTTAAATCTCTATGTGTGGAGCACAGAACTTTACGGTAGCGAAACATGGACTGTAGGAATACCGGAAAGAAGTAAAATTAAAGCATTTGAAATGTGGTGCTACAGAAGAATGCTGAAAATTAAGTGGACAGACAAAGTAAGAAATCAACGTGTTTTGGAAATGATGGGTGAGGATAGAGGTTTGTGGAAGAAGCTTACAGGCTGGCAGGTGATATTTTGAGACATGCTGGATTGTTTATTTTCTGGTGGAGGGAACATTCGAAGTTAAGAAGGTAAGAACTGCAGAGAAAGACAGAGACTAGAATATATTGAGCAGATAATTGAGGAAGCGGGATGTAAGGGATATGTAGAGATGAAGAGGTTAGCCCAGAATAGGAAAGGATAGAGGATTGCATCAAGCCAATCGAAGGACTGAACACAGAAAAAAAAGTTCGTAATACGGACTAACGGAGGAAGTGAAGTGTTTCCATCTGTCTGTGAATTTTTTTAACTGCTTTACGTCTCTCAACAGCGAGGTCTTTAGAGACGGGTAAGGATGGGGGCAAGGAATGGGAAGGAATTCGGTCATGGTCTTTTGAAGGAAGCATCTCGGCATTTGCCTGGAGTGATTTTGGAAACCATGGAAATCCAAAATCTGGATACCCGGACGGGGATTCGAACCGCCGTCCTCCCGATTGCGAGGCCAGAACGCTATCCGTTACACCACCACTCTCGGTCTGTCTATGAAATACTTTTTGTTTGTTATTAGTGTATTTTTTGTTTGTGAAATGTGTAATTTACTATGCGGAGATTGGAGACTATCCTAGCATTCGCCTTGATGACTGCATGGTCGGTACGTGAGGGCCTGCGCCGTGCTCAGTCCGCTGTATCTCCCGTATTTAGTGTGCGGTGCCTCAGCGCACTCAGCCACGCTGGTGAGTTGGAACTCACCTCTTAATGTACTTCACTTTCATAATATTATTTTATCCATGATGGATTATTGAAACTCAGCGACTGTGATATCAAATTTCTTGATATTAAAAACAGAACCAATCACAGTTTGTTTGATGTTGTAAATTGATTCACCATTACCGGTTGCTAACATCTGTAAATGCAAAAGCAAATTTCTATCGTTCTCATATGATCTTCAGATTCTTATAATGGTCAAATATTTATATTTATTTAGTAATACATCATATCCTTTCGCCATCAAGAAGAATTCAGTTTTAAAACATTCAACTATTTAACGATGCACGCTTGCATTTTGCAACTGCATATATGATTATATTATAAAATTAAATGCAAAACATCTGATGATGAACAATTTGTTCGAAACCGGTAATGGTTAGTAAATATACATCAAACAAACTGTGACTGGTTGCTGTTTTTAATATCAAGAAATACTTCACTTTCATCTTTTAAACCATAAAAACTTAATACCAAACACTACAAGATGATAAGAGGTGACAGAAGAATTAAAAAAGTAGTATGTAAAAGGTTTACCAAATGGATTTTGATCTTAACATACAACTGCAAATTTTGTTTTACTTCTTGTGTGTGTTTAAAATACTGTATCTAGATAGGGATGTATATAAAGTGCTCCTACCTTTCGAAACCATATTCAGAGCTTAGACTGTAACATTATTAAACAACATTAAAATATACAGAAGCCGATGATACACTGTCATTTTCATCTCTTTGTTCAGCGGTACAGAAGAGAAGAATATAATTATCATCTCCGTTGCAGGTTTCCCTGTTGGTGGTGTGCGTGGCTGCGGCGTCCTACCAGCAGGTGGATACAACAATACCGGACGGGCGATACCGAGAGTGTCAGTGCGAAGGAGGCCGTGTTCGTCTGAAACACTGTCCACTCTAAACCTGTAGCTCTCACCTCTCCTTTACAAGCATTAGCGGAAAAAATACATGGACCCGTACAACTCCTGTTATATACCGGGGTCACCAGATGATTTCGGTCAACTGGCTGATATCATACGGCACATTTCTCGGGCACCTAAAAAGATCAAAGTTAACAATATTCTAATAAGAACAATACTGGAATATTCAATATTAATCCCTGAAACTATTTCAGGCTAATTCTCCTGTTGGGAGAGTTTAACGCGCACAATGCGTTGTTGTTTGACCACCGATTGCTCAAGAGGTCGGGAAATTTGTAGATTACTGGAGCGAGAGGAGTTATGCATCCTTAATACTGGCAAAATGGCGCACTTCACTACTGCTACCGGTACTTCCTCTGCCATTGTTCTTTCTTTTTGTTCTCCTTCAATTGCGGACTCCTTGCGTTTGGTGATGGAACGTGACCTTTTTGGAAGAGACCACTTCCCAATATCATAGCACGTAGAGTTCGAATGTAGAGAAAGAACCACGCAACGAAAATGGAGTAGCAGCATAGCTGATTGGCAGCTCTACAGCCGTACAGAGGATTAAAAAAATAAAAAATATAAAAAATATGGCTTTACTCCTCGTCGAAGGCTAAGGTCATTAGAGGCGGGATGGTACTGGGGACAAGGAAAGGAAAGGAATTCGGGTATGGCCTTTTTGAAGGAAGCATCCCGGTATTTGCCTGGAGTGATTTGGGGAATCAATGGAAAACCCAAATCTGGATGCCTGGACGGGGATTCGAACCCACGTCCTCCCGAATGTGAGACCAGAGCGTTAACTGTTCACCCACCAAGCTCGGGTTCACAGGAGATGATGAAACACTTGACAGAAGTGATTCACTAGTTGGCTAATATTTCCATACCTTGCAGCTCCGAAGCGCTGCAAAGAATGCACGTCCCTTGGTGGAACGGTGAATGTCGCTCTGCTATACATGGTCGCATGTTGAGGTAGAAACCAAAACCTGACAAACTTGCATCGTTTTGAATTACAAGAACAAAGGATCATGTTATTAAGGAGAGCGAAAGAAGGTTATGGCAGAGCTTTATGTGCTCCATTAACCGTTCCATAACGTCGTCAAAGGTGTTTGAGTCTAAGCGCCTATATCTGCGAGGTACTCCCGATCTGGATTATTGGATCAAGGGCGTGTAATCACCGATGAGCGATAATAGAACAGCTGATGGCAAAGTACTTCGTCTGCCGGATGGGACCATTAGGTCCAGCAGCCAAGAATTTCTGCTGAAAGGCAAACTTTTAGCTTCGACTCCTAGGATTTACACGCATAAAATAGGAAATTTTCATTTTGGGAGCTGGAGTCGGCACTAAACAGCGCCAAGGACACCGCACCAGGGCCTGACCATATGCTGAGGCATCTTAGCAAAGATGCTAGAGAGTACTTCCTGGGTGTTTTTAATGATATTTTGACTGGAGAATAATAATTCCCTGGCCCGGGAAAAAAGCAACGATGGTCCATATTTTAAAACCTGAAAAGGACAAGTTGTTGCCAACTAGCAATCGTGGCATCGCCATAACGAACTGCGTCGGGAAGACACTAGAGCGGATAGTCAACCGCCGCCTCGTCTGGTGTCTCGAGGCCCGTAATCTTCTGAGCCGCTTCCAATGTGGATTCAGGAAGCTCCATTCCACCACAGATAACCCGATCCTACTAGAACGGCAATACAGGACGTTTTTGTCCGCAATCAACACCTTCTGTCTGTATTTTTTGATGTAGAAAAGGCGTACGATACTACTAGATAGCATGTTATTTTAAAACAGTTATATGAATGGGATTTCAGGGGAAATCTGCTCCGTTTTTTAAAATCATTTTTATCACGACGTTGCTTCGGTACCGAGTCGGTAGTAAAGTGTCAGATCTTTTGATACAGGAAAACGATGCTCCTCAAGGGTTAGTTTTATGCGTGACCCTTTTGCTATTGCCATTAATAGCATTTCAACTGTTATAAGGAGGCCCGTCCAGTTCTTCTTATACGTTGACGACTTTTTTTAATTTTTTTGTACTTCATCTAGCCTGAGAGTCGTGGAGCGGCAACTGCTAAACAGGCTGGATGAATGGTCAGTACACACCGGCATTCGTTTCTCAACCGAGAAAATCCGGTGTGTATTTTTTACTCGTAGCAGAAGTCTTTTACCAGAGCCTTATCTTACCTTGACGATCACCGTTTTAAGTTTTAGTGAAAGTATTCGGTTTCTTGTCCTCATTTTTGACAGTACATTAAGCTGGCTCCAAGATGTGAAAGGCAGAGCCCTAAAATCTCTGAATGTTTTAAGATGTCTGTATGGCAGGTCGTGGGGCGCCGACCGCTCCTGCCTGCAACAATTTTATAGAGCCTTTGTACGGTCGCGGTTGGAGTATGATTGCATTGTATCTATACGGTTCCGCACGGGATAGTTATCCCCCTATTTTGAATAGTGCCCACTATGCAGGAATTCGGCTTGCCAAAGGTGCCTGCTGCACCAGCCAGATACCCAGCATTTATGCTGGGTCTGGCGAGCCACCGCTTTTCGTCCACCGGCATCTCCCAATGGTGCGATACTATATACATATTGCCGCAATGACGTGGTTATTCATTCTAACTTTGAACCGCTTTACACCAGTCGCCATAGAGCAACCAAACCGTTCAGCCACCGTACAAGGGCTATTTTAGAAGAATATGGGTTTGAGCTCCCATATTTTATTTAGCAGTGTTGGAGTAATAGCCTCCCTGGCTTTTAAAGAGCCTCAGAACTATTTTAAAACTGTTACAGCTGATAATGTTTTTATCAGAATTTTAACGATGTTTTAAACCAGCATCACGATTTCACCCTGGTATATACAGATGGATCTAAGCAGGCTAACGGAGTAGGTTGCTCCATAATGTTCCGTTGAGCGAGTTATACATACATATAGCATGTGCAGCGTGTATACTGTTGAGTGTTACGCTTTGTTAATGTCGCTCCAGCATATGAAAGTAAGTCGTGGTATTTAGTACCTACATCATATGCTGTGATTTCCTCAGCTGCATTCAGGCTTTAAGACGTATTTACCCAGCGGATCGTCTTGCCCGAGATATGCAGGGCACCCTCCGATCCCTCCAATCTTTAGGAAAAGAGGTCGTATTCTGTTCGACACCGGGCAATGTGGGAATCAGGGGGAACGAGGTAACTGACGAAGCTGCCAAGTTAGCCTGCGACGAGGTCAGAATTGACTTTGCTCCGGTACCAAAATCGGACCTTGTCTCGGTGGCGAAAAGATTTGTTTTTAATGTTTAGCAGAAGCAGGAAGTAGATCGTAATAAGCTCTGGCTGATCAAATCGACCGTTCAGCCATAGAGCAGCTCCATCAAGTGGGCGAGGAAGGACGAGGTTCTCCTTACTCGCCTCAGTGTAGGGTACTGTCCTCTGACACATGGTTTCCTTACTCCGCTGGCAGAACCCACCAGAATTTGATGCTTGTGGCGTACCTCTAAAGTGCGCCACATTTACATGTACTGTTTTTAGACTTAAGGGCAGATGGTGGCCTGGCCAACGATTTGCCCTTTATCTATACATATAAATGTATATATGTTTGTTTGTTGGTTGGTTTTTTTGTTCTTCATACAAATTCACGGTTTTCATCCGATCTCGGTGAAACTGTGCACACTTATCCTTTGAAACAAGGAGAAAAATACTGTCTACATTTGGATGAAAAAATTATCTGTATAAATAATACATCTTGTCTTGTATTTCGAAAAATTACTGAATGGCGATAGACAGACGCGTTAGATGTCTAGGCCTCTGTACTGCCTTTCGATACTGTGGCCGGGTATCTCAATGCTTAAGTGGTTGTTTACTGGTGCTTGGATCATGGTCTCCGGTTCAATTCTTTATGGAGACAAAGATTTTAAAAAAAATTTGATCGTAAGAGTCATGCCTGGACCGTCGGTTATTAGGATTGAATGTTAAACTAAAGATATCACAAATTTAAGGGTGCAATGCGAGGCAAATCGTAGGTAGTCTTGCAATGCTGTAGATTTACACTTTTTTACGTTAATATTGATCCCTCAGGGGTGATTTTCAGTCAGTGTGTGTGTGATCTGCAGTAATAATAATATAAATGCGGAAGTAAGACTCTGTCTTTTTCTTACGTTTTTACAACTAAAAGCCTATACAGTTATTGACGGAATTTGACAATAAAATCTGTAGGGAGGTCACAGGACTTTTTTTCGGTATGATTAACAGTTGTAGTCACGAAATTTTGAGAACTTATCGAATGGTGACAGAGAGGACGGATGTGTGTGTTGGTCTGTAATGTTACGTCGCTTGCTCAAGCTATGCCTCTAGCTCATTATGTTCGTGTATAATTTGTTAAAAAAATTCGTTTAGAGAAAAAACGTATTATTTAGTACAGATGTCGATTTTCTCTGTCCTTTTACTTTGTGTCTGCTTAAATATTTCTGGCCCAAGTTTATTTTGCCCCTACTTTTTTGACATATCTTGCTGGCGTAAACTGGCCTAAGTTGTAGCTCCCCCCCCCCCCCCACATCCCCTCACATTCGTTTGTTTTTCTGTTTTTAAATATGTTGAAAATTGATTCTCTTCAAGAGACAGGTTCGATGGTAGTATGATATAGTGACGGCTTTCCGGTCATATTATGCCGACTCGGTGTTTTTTGGGACCAATCCTTCACTACCAACAACTTTCTATATTCAATTCTGGCAAAGAAATTCTTAATCCACGCGTACGAAGTCGCGGGTATCATCTAGTTTTAAATAATGAGTCCAGGAACGTGACCAGTGTTTTCAAATTTTGTGTCTTGGCTTGTCCAGTGACTAAAATTTTAGGCAGATTGGCCTAGTTTTAAGATGGATTGGTGGCCCCTTTACAAATACCCGTCCATGTGCAGTGTTTTATTTTTTATAGTGTTAAAATGTTTCGTTCACTATACAGCCAGCTAGACCCTAAGTGTTGTTAATTTCATTTTAGACCTGGGAGGCCCCATTACAACCAACCAGATATTGTAAAGTTTAGGTCCCTCTGGTCCCTTTACAGCCACCCGTTTTTTGTGATTCATATTATTTTGCTGTCGGTATGGCTAATCCCTTTGCAGACAGTAATTTTTAAGCCACATAGTTAGCTGGTTATTGTTAGGGCGCTAATGACCTCGGTGCTGACGCGCCCTAAACCCGTAACAACAACATGTTAGACTTGTAATGCGATAATTCTCACATCTATCAGCTTGTGCTTTCATCAGAAGTGTAAAGATAACACTTTTACTAAAATCAGTGGGAATCTCTCCTGTTTCATAATTTTTTGATATAAGTTTGAATATTATTTGGATTCCTTCTTCTCCTAGGTATTTCAGAAGTTCTGCAGGAATCTCATCAATTCCAACTGCCTGACTTGATTTCAAATCATTCAAAGTTCTATAAAATTCTGTATTCAAAGCAGGATCACCTAAGTCATCAATGTTGACATCAACATCTTATTGCAATACACTGCTGTAATAATCATTTCCATCATACACTTTTTTATGTATTCCTTGTATCGATTAGCTCAATCTTCTAAGCATAGAAGAGGTTTCCCATCGGTAGCTTTAATGTTTACATCTCCTTTCTTCATTTCTCCAAAATTGTGTTTGATCTTCCTAAAAACATCATCTACTTTACATACGTCCGTTTCCTTTTATATTTCGCCACACTTTCCTTTATTTTTGTTTTATACATTTTCTGTTTACTTGATTTCTAAATCGTCTGTAATGCTCTCTCTGTGCTTCATTCCGAGCATTTTTATGTCTTTTCCTTTGATCCATCAACTCCAAAATTTCTTTATGATCCATAGTTTTCGGGCGGCTTGTCCCCTAAAGCGTAATATTCCTTTACCAGCTTTCATTATTTCGGTGTTCAATGCATTCCATTCGTCCTCAGGTGAGCTCCTTTCAGAGTTCCTACTTATACCCACGTCTACCATTTCTACAAACTATTCTCCCGTGATAGCCTTTTTCAATTTATTCACTGCCTGCCTGTTCTGCTTGTACTGCTTCTTTATTCTCTTGAATTTCAATCTACACTTCATTACTATCAGATTATGGTCAGAATCATCTTCACGTATGATGAAACCATTCGATCAGCCGAATATATGGTCCCATGTCTTTCTGTATGTAACTAGACGAAGATTATCTTGATGTGTTAAATTACAGGGGGAAAGAATGCTCAATCGTAGTTTGAAAAGTTACAGCTCTTTAAATCTGCTTCAACAATCTGTTGATAATATAATTTTGTCCATATCCTTTCCTCAGTTTTAGAAGTTCTTTATAATCACAACATTACTCAAAATATGTCGGCAAAAGGTGCTCACTTTTCCATCAATCGTTTCCGTTTCTGCAAAAAATCATGGGCTATACATATATTCTCAGGGATCGTCTATCTTGTTGCCTGACTTAGCCTGACCACAAATATCTCACTCACAACATTAGCCACTTTCAGCGAATGTCAATGTCAAATGACGGCGATAAGCATCTCTTGTTGGCGCAGGTACCGGCCATTGTACGCGCTGGAGAGTGGGTGTTACAGAAGGTCGTTAAGTTGTACCAGAACTTAGTGCTATATAAAGACCATGCAGTTTCCAGCCACCACAGACCGTTCCAGTCAACATGAAGTTTCTGGTAAGTGCACGTGTATTTACAACTATGCTCTTAAAATCACAGCGCGCTTACGTGCACATTGCAGTTCCTAACGTATAGACATAAGTGTCGAACCATACTTCCCTAAATTAATATTTCTTATCACTGTGACGCAAATAACTTAGAGGCAGTAAAATTTACCAACAGTACTGGATGATGTCTCAGTAGCTAATAAACTTAACTGGAAACTACGTCGTCTGTCTTTCAGATAACACCAAGCAAACACCGTATAATGTATGTCACGCTTTCGTTAGGCCAAGCGGTCAAGAAACGAGCTGCTCTTTTCCGTATTATCTCGGTACTATTAATAAACCAGTCCTGTGCAACGTGTGTCCTCCAAAGAACAAAATAATTACACAAGATGACCTACAAAATGTTTATATATTATCTCCCTTGTGTTAAAGCTATCATTTTAAAAAATACCTATTATTACAGTCTATAATTAGCTATAGCTGCGACCGAAGTTACCACTATTTGTGTTGCTTTGGACTGTTGCACTTAAATACAGCAGAGAATCAACCATTTCAAGGATTTGACCGCTTATTCTACAATCATAGCAGTTTTTGTTTGTTGAGCATGGGCATCAAGATATACTCTGTCACCACACCATGTTGAAATAAAGTTGAGATCACGTTGAAACTCTTAATAATCAACGGGAATGTTTTCTTCCCTTTGTATAACTAAATCACCGGTTTAAAATGTTTTGACTGTTATTAAAGTTGAATGCAACTGGCATAATTCTGATCTATAAATAGTTATCTTTATTACGAGTTCTTATCTTTTGGGACATTCTGATGCTCTATACAGTCTGACAGTTTATTATCTTGAATCTCAATTCAAATAGTTATCTTTATTACGAGTTCTTATCTTTTGGGACATTCTGATGCTCTATACAGTCTGACAGTTTATTATCTTGAATCTCAATTCCAGTCAATAACTACAAAGGTATAGGAGCATTAAATTAGTAAAAAATATTGTAACTCTTTATTTTACGTCAAACTTTCGATTATATTGTATGCTGTCCTTTTGACCAAAAATGTTGAAAGAAACTAGGAGTCAGTAAGTCAGAACAGAAAAAAATTTCTTATCTGACATAGATCAAACTACACTAAAGAAATATGATTAAAATTACATAATAATTTTTCGCTGACCATAACAGTAAAATGTTAGAGACTTTTTACTTAGATATTTCTCACATTTCAGTTCTTCCCGTGAAAATAAATATTTTTCCATCCGTCTCGATCTGACTTCCTAGTATAAATTGTAACCAGACAGCAAAAACCGCTTACCGTCTTAAAGTGGAGCATGGTACTAAAAGTGTTTCTACCTGCGGTACAGGTTGCCCTCGTAGTGGTGTGCGTTGCTGCGGCGTCCTGCCAGCAGGTGGATGAGGCGGCGTCCCGTGAGAGGCGCGGCATCCTGGGAGCTGGCGTCCTGGCCGCCCCCGGCCTGCTGGCGCCGCGCGTCCTCGCCGCCCCCGGCATCGTCGCCGCCCCCGGAATCGTCGGCGCCACTCCAGTCGTCCACGGAGCTGTTCCTGCCCTCGGATTTGGACATGCCATCATTGGATGAACCCGTTCTGTACTTTCCTCTGATACTTATGTATGCAACAATGACGGCGTCTCAATAAAACAGATCTTTTTGTATAACATTGTACTCTTTCCTTATCCGCCAGCGTGGCTCAGTGCTCTGAGGCGCCGCATACTAGATCGGAGAGGTACGACGTTCCAAACACGAGATCAGACCCCGCATACTGGCCGTTCTCACCATTTCTCCAGCCACCATGGCGAATGCCAGGGTAGTTCCCAATCTCTCTATCACAAACTACACATTTCACAAACAAAAAATATACTTATCACGCGCTGAATATAGTTACATGTTTCACATACAGATGACAGTACTCTACTTGTCACATTAGTACTTAGTACATTTTGGCAGTAGGTATAAAATACTTGGTGTCAGCAAGGGCATGCAACCTTAAACTCAAAGCTCCAAATTTGACCAGGCCAATATTCAATAAAACTCAACAAACCCTATTGTTGGGAAAAGGTGATGAAGATGAAGAAGAATTGTACTTTTCTTTATTCAAAACGATAGACACCACACTACAACCTAATGTATTAATCTCCTGCACGCTTTCATGATAATGGTTTCATAAAATTTCTTTGGACTGTTAGAAAAATTAACAATCAGCTAATAAATCCTGTACTCTTTACAACATAAAATTTTCGATATTGGCTGAAGCTGGCTTTCATTAACATTTCCGTAACATCCAACAGAGGTGATAAAAATGACTTTTAATGCCTGATTTTTCAATTCGTTATCGAACCATACGATTTATTTACACACTGATGACAGTAATGTGTATAAAACTTAGTCCTACCTGTCACGATCAGATGAATATTTTACTTCCAACAGATCACCGTCTTCAACAACATTCTAATCATTGATTAACTGACTTTCGGGTTATGCCGCGTTGTTTATTTCATTACCTGAGCTTTCGGCTGGTATCCTCCAGCCTTCGTCAGAGATACTGTTTATGTTGACATAGCAACGAGCGCCAAACATCGCAGAGTAAAAGGCCGCTATCTTCGTTGATGTTGTTGGTATTTTTTTAAATTTCTGCTGCCCACCACTGGTCTTCTCTCGACAGTAGCCTCGTTTCTTGAAATTTTATATGATGCCCGGTATTAACAGCATGGCGGACTACGGCGTATTTGTCGCTGTTGTTATATTTGTAGTGGCGGATATGTTCTTTAAGTCTCTCCGCCACAGTGCGACCTGTCTCGCCGATATAAACACTGCCACAGCTGCAGGGGATTTCGTAAACACCCATAAGCTGGTGTGGGTGTAATATGTCTTTTACCTTGGTCAGTGACTGACCCAGTTTGCAGTTAGCCTTAAATACTATTCGCACCTCCACCCGCTTTAACAGTTTCCCAATCGGGCCTGTGATACCCTCTATGTATGGGAGACAGGCGAATTTTGTTGGCACATTAATATCATGGGATAAGTTGACGTCTCCCATAGGTTTTTTGGGTATTAAAACCCTTCTGATATCGGATTCACTATAGCCGTTGGCTCGGAATATTTTTGTAAGTGTCTCCATTTCTTCATTCAGACTTTCCGAGTCACATACTGTCTTAGCTCTTAAGTTGAGTGATGTTAATACGCCTCTCTTCATTCACAGAGTTGACAGGATTTTTATTGCCTGCGAAATCCGCTCCTATCGCTGCGAGCTTAACATAACCCGGTAATGCTACAGCTCATAGGGGAACTATATTTTAACGTGGAACATTCTAGCATACTTCACTTGACACAGAAAGTTGTACCTCCGAGCCGAGACGGGTATTCGAACCAGGGACCTTCCGATCACCACTGAGACGCCTTAACCACTGAGCCACCAACCAGACCGTTCAACAGTCACATTACTCCTATATCTGAAAGGCAGAAAAGTTATTTGTCTGTTGTGAGTATACAATTGCTCTTAGATAGTGTACATCTTACAGATCCCCTATGTACCATATTTAATTTGCTTCTGCATTGAAAATAAAATTGTTTGATAATGTTCGGGTAAGAAATATGATAATCCTTTAACAACTGAATCTATTTTATGATATATATTAAAAACTGTTACCCGTAACAACTTGAATCATGACGTTTTTTTCATCAAGGGCTGCAACAGATATGTTCATGAGATAATCATGTGTAATTGCTCATATCTACGCCAAATTTCGGTGCACTGTCCGCAGTCCAAATTGAGTGTTCCTGTCCTTTGACTCAGTGTGTCTATCAAAACTAACACCTCCAAGATGACGTTGCTGATCTCGGTCATTAAGTAGACGTAGTCGGCCACTGTGTTGTACATTGGGGAAGGTAATGTAGGAAATTAGGTATTCACCGCAATTTCTTCATACTGTGGATCGAGGAAGGTGTAATTTGCTACACGATTTCAGAAGTAGAATGCCCCCTAAGTCAATTACTCTTCCGCGTTCAAAGTCTGTTAATTCATGTCGTTCGACCACAATCACGTCAGACTCGCGACAGTACAAATAAATGAAAGACTGCACGGAACATTTATACGTTTCATCCATCTGGATATTTGCATCTTCGTACCATATAACCTTTTGTACTTAGCGCATAACTCATTTTGTTTGTGGATCTAAGAATAAATAATGTTTAACAACCTATGATAATCCGTTAAACTTATTTTGCATGAATGGGACTCAGTAAAATAGAATATAATTCTCGCAGTCGAACTTTTTAAAGTCGACTATATAAAAGAGACTAATGCAATATGTTATTAAATTAATTTTCTCAGTCCTCCTCTGGGTTTTGTGCTGTTTTTAACATTGCGAAAACACTTTAGTTTACAAACCTCTTAATCGTGGAATGCACAGCTGTAAGTCAGTTAAACTGCATTAGTTCAAGTTATAAAAGTTTTGCATTTAGTTGAGCAAACACTTACATAAACAGAAAAGAGTAAGAATTGCAGACATATTGTTGCGTAAACACGCTATATATTTTATCTATATTGACATAAAAGAGTAAAAATATTTTAGAATTAAGTTTTATGGAAATATTAAACAGTTGCTTCAGTAATGATAATTTGGAAATCGGTAAAAGAAGGTAAGGTGCCTGTCATCAGTTTCTTCACTGATTTGATGCAACCCTTGGTTCCCTCCTAAGTATCTTGCACTAATCTCTTTGATTCAACATACCCTTTACAACAGAAGTCCTGAGTTATCTGCTTCACATATTTTAATCATTGTCTACGCCTGCAGTTCTTTCCTTCGACTGTTCCCTCCACTAACAAATTTACCAGTCTTGTCTTTCTTAAAATGTAGCCCAACATCCTGTCTCGTCTTATTGTAAGATTATTCCGCAACCTTCTCTCCGCACTCATTATCTAGGAAATACCTTCATTTCGTACATTTAAGTTTCAGCATCCTTCTATATCACTACATTTCAAATGTTTCGATTTTCCTCCTTTTTTTTGTATTTCTGAAGTCCATTAAGTGCTGTGCTCCACACATAAAGTTTTAAAAAGTTGCTTCTTAATCCTTGATCAATATTTGAAACTAAAAGATTTCTCTTTTTCATAAAGGCTCTTTTTGCTGGTGTTATTCTCTTTTTATCATCATTTCTACTTCGGCCATGAGTTATAATTTTACTTACGAAGTATTAGAATTCATTTATTTCTTCTACCGCATCAGATCATATTTTTATTCTACTATTATTGATAACATTTCTACTATATTTTATCACTTTTCTCTTGGTTTATTTTATATTAAGTCGAAAATCTTCCTTCAGTATTTCGTTCATGCCATTCATTAACTTCTCAGTAGTCCTTTTCCCATCTAACATTATCAAAGCATTTTTAAAATCAACAAACGCCATAAAAATATCTTTGTTTCTCTTGATCGGCCCTTCATGTATTAATCTCAAGGCCAAAATTGCTTCTATTGCAACGCTGTTTTTCCTGAACCCAAACTGATCCTCGTCTACTGTCCCTTCCACTATCCTTTCTATTTTTCGTATATTATCCTGGTCGGTAATATTGAAGCATGTGACGTTGGACTTATGGATGGCAATTCTTACTTTTATCGTCTTTTGCTTTCTTTGACTGTTACTTTTATTAAAATCAGTTGGAATCTCTCCTATTTTATAACTGTTTGATATCAGTGTGAATAATCTTTCTTCTCCTAGACATTACTGAAGTTCTTCAATAGTCTCATTAAATCTAACCACCTTATTTTATTTCAAAGCTAGTAGCATAACCTCTTTAAAATAGTAAAGTAAAAGTTTCAACTACATAATCTTACATGCTGGAGGGCCAGATACCACGTGCAGGTAACGGGTCGCACCAGCAGAGGCAGTTAAGTGCCTGTGGAGAGGTAGTGGTATTTTCGTTACAGCCGCTTGACCCTGAGCCACATATTTCGACGGCAATGTCATGGCGCGAGCAGTGCAGATTGCCGGGTCTTGAACGCGAGCGGTCAGTAGGAAAATTAAGCCTTTAAGTTGTATACCTAAATAATTATGTTATGAATTCCCCATTCTACTACTGGATGAGGGAATACCGTGAGTGGGCGTGCACCTTCATGCGCAAGAGTCTATACTACAGGCCGATGGGTTCATTTCCTGCGTGAGTAATTCAGGGGAGATTAGAAAACAGGAGTTCCGGTAGGTCCTTCTGCCTACAGCAAACCGAGCATGGTGGGTGAGCGGTTAACACACTGGCCTTGCATTCGGGAGGAAATCGGTTCGAATCCCAGACCACATGTCTATCGAGACATGTGTTTTCCATGGTTTTCCAAATCACTCAAGGGGGATGCCGTAAATCTTTCTTTAAAAACCCATAGCCGAATTCCTTCCTATTCCTTGTCCCCCATACTTTCCCACCTCTAATGACCTAAACGTCGACGAAGCGTAAAGCCATCAAGAAACAAAAAAAATGTACCAGCAAACTTTGCGGCGTGCAGCTCGGGATCTAATGTAAGTTACCAGCATGCATGTTGTTTCTGATTTTGCAAAGATTATGTCAAAAGGTCGCTTGGGCTTTGCTTTAACACTGCAAATCTTAAAATTTTAGTTACAGTGCTTCCATCAGCTAGGATTATTAGATGATTCTGCGTCAATACAAGTGATAAGAGGAGAACCATATAGTAGTGTTATGAGGGACATTGGTGTTCATAATTATATGAATAGTTTTGCTGTTGATTCAGTAGGAAGTTAAGTTGTTTGCATACTAGAGACAACTGTAAATAGCTTTGATAGTATCTGGGCTAAGCGTTTTCTTTCTTAGTGAAACATTTAACTATGAGACATACTCAAATTAAGCTCCTTGTTACGTATACAGACAAAAAATGATTTTTTTTTCTATGAAGTGAAGACAATGTTTTTTTAAAGAATAAAATTTAAATCTCGTGACTTGTCAGTTGATAATGAACTTATTTGGTCGGGTAAGGAAATGTTTCCCCATTCTACATGTATTGAACAAGGTCATGAGATAACCTACAAGGCAGATAGGGGAACTGAATTACAAAACATCGGTTAAGCACTTGCTTGAGTACGTTGTGAAATAATGAATACTGTATTATCAGTATCAAATACATGACAGTATATTTTTTTTGAGAAAATTATACTAGAAATCAATCAGAAACTGATCTGATAATGGAGGTGCGTTGTGGATCGCTGAAACACGAGAGGCGGCTCTAGAGAACATGGAGTCCTCAGAGGCTTGAATGAATTATCGGGAGAGATGCCAACCAATTTCCTTCATTTTTACAATAATTTAAAGTAACATTTCACGTAACGCAAAAGTGGATGTGCGGGGTAATTTCCACCGAATCACAAGCTCCAGCGCAATAATAAAACCCTAGACGCAATTACATGTATTTGATACCAAACAGACATTTCTCAAAGATAGTATAGTTAATTAAATAAATTTACTGCACCTGCACTTTATTGTTTATGTATAAAATATTGTAAAAACTCTTTCTTTAAATTTTTAAAATTTATTAATATCTGCGCTGTAACGATGGAACAATTTGTTTTTGTTGTCCTTCCGATTAAAGAAGTAAGTTATGTAAAAATCACGATGTGACACTATACGGTAGTGTTCATATTTGCGCACTGCAGTTATATTTCATGCAAATTCATTAGCAATCGTTTCTTTGACAGTGTAAAGTGTATACTACAAAAAAAAGTTAGTTGAGGTTGCAGTTGATCAGCATCCATAGGAGCGGGAGAGATTTATACCTCACCAGAAGAAAGCAAGGTGGGGTGGGTTTCAAACAAAATGGAACGATACGCTTGACAGTATACTAACACAATGTAAATTTCATATTACTTCCAAGGAAATGTACTAATAAAATGATGAAAGAAATGCATTACGTACTTATAAGTGTTACAATTAGATTTAGCTTATTAAATATTTTCATCCTTATTCATTATTTATAATATTATTTTGTGCACCACAATGGTCCAAAACATTAAAAACAGATAAAATTCTCGCAATCCTTGAACCGAATCCTTGAAAACTTCCTAAGACAATTAGTAAGCATTTTGCACCGATACTTCCAAACCGTTTGTTGACAAAAATAAAGTTCTCTTGTATCTCTATACGATTGCTGCCATATATCCCCGCTAAACAGCTCTTGGTTTTTAAATCGAAGGATTCTTAATGTGACTCTGCATACTGAAAAGTGAGTCTTAGTAACTGAGTAAATATGTTCTTTCATCTAGTTTTCAACTTCCGTAATGTTTGTTGCTGGTTACTATTATAAACAGTCTATGTCTTTTACTTTGCGGGGCTTAAAAATGCAACAACTTCAATCTGAGAGTCATTTATGTTGAATTTTAAAGTTAAAGATTAATAGAAATCGTTCATAACAATGACTAAAACAATAAATTAAATTAGTTGTATTAGTAAATATTGACGAGAAAACTGCAAGCTATGGTGTAGGTATAAACTAAGCATAACAGTTAAATAACTGGATGTTGTCGACCATTTTCTTAATTGCAGATAAAAAGTTATAGATAAATAATAAATTATTTTTCCAACGAAATAGAATTTATTATTTGTTTACTTATTTACCTACCGCCTTATACTCTTCTTTGCAAAGAAACTGCGATGTTTAAGTGTTTACTATCAACGTGACGAGAAGCAACTACGCCAAGGTGTAGTTGCGTGTTCAAGCAGTGCTACCGGAATTGAGAAGGTCCTAGGTTCAAACCTTCATTGGGATATTTTTGTTGTGTGTGCAATTTTTTTTCGTTCCGTTTGCTGTTTGTTGTATTACAGAATCGTGTTTTTATTCGAAGAAGTAGTAAATTTTTGGTTGTTAAGCGTCATGCAAACGATTGAAACATAAATTGCTCCCATACAAGGAAACTTTTATGAAAAGATATCCTTGCTCTTTTAATTTTGAAACATACCAGAGATTATCAGGGCAAACAATGCAACTGCACGGCGGTGAATATTTGAATTTAACTGTAAGGTTAAAAGCAGTGGGTTTTCACAGCTTCCAAGCCGTATTCCTGTAGCTTTAGCAGAGGTAGAGCTCCGCACTCCTATTTCCTGACCATAGACACTAGAGTGAGCGTGTCGTGGTTTGTGGTTACCTACTCTTTTGGTAGCGGGCTGAGTTGGCCTGGGAGACCGTTCCCTAGTTCAGTTTCGAGGCAAAATCCTCGGCTCATCGGGCATCCAACCACGATCGTCCAGGCCGTAGTCAAACACTCTACCGCCTGAGTTATGCGGCCACCTAGAATTTAACAGCAACTTGAATAAATATCAGGACATACTTGCAATAGTTCCGGGATGCTTTGAACACCTTTCGTTGGAATTTTTACTTGGCGATACAACTGCATGTAACTTTTCTGACATAAATGCTTCTATTTAGGTGTATATTTACTTTTAATGTGCAAGTAATTTTCAGTTTCCAAAAACTACAACAAAATTTTTTCGGTGTGCAAGTAAGTTTCAGTTTTGAAGTCTTCTTTGGTTATGTTCTCAAACGATTCTAATAAGCTTACTATAAAAAAAATTTGTGACACCTTCGGAAAAAATCCAAGTTAATTTTTTTTATGGATTTTCGGAAAAAAGGCATATGCGATGGTTCAAACAACAACTAGTATCCAAAGAAAAAGACCCACAGAAAACAAATAAAACATATCCCTAAGGGCGACCGAAACTAAGGACCCTAAAATTGCTGATACTCGTCTTAAACAACGTACTACATTTAACTCAACAAAATTATAGTCTAAATAATCTTCACATAAAATAATATATGACTTAGTGGCAATATCGTCTGAGTTTCTACGATCAAGGTGCAGCGATTTTTTTCGTATTTCAGATATTGTGGGAAAACATACAGGTTTTCAGGGAGTTTTTATTGTAGTGGCTGTAGATTGGTGTCCAACAATTTATTCACATATTTAGAGAAATAAACCAGACGTTACTTATCCAGAGAGAGTGCTTGCTGGTTCGTGACGTCACAGGTGTCGTTGGCCCGCACCAGGCAACAAAGGAGCGTTTTGGCGTCCCTTCAAATACTTTAAATTTTAACGTTGATATTTACGTAAAAAAAAAATCACTTTCGTCTAAAAATAAATAGTATCGGGTGAATGAAGTGTATCAATAAACAATTTAAAACCATTTTTTTTAAAAAAAGTCAAATAACCTGAAAAAAATAAAACCGCGTAAGAACTCCTGTCTTTCAACCAATGGAAAAACTAAAGACGATTGTGCAAGTTCTCAAAGGATACCGGTGAAGGGGATGCTTTAGCCACACCGATTCTTCAAACATATAAATCTTAATGGCAAGTAATAGAAATTATTAGTATTAATTACGCACTGAAAACTCATTGATTGTTCCTCATTCAATGGAATTAAAAACGGAGGTTTTTTATTACTAACCTTTCAACAGGTTTGACGTTTTACCCCATCTCTTCCTTAGTTGCTCCTATTTCTTCATCTCCAAACATCAGTTATAGTAAAATTCATCAACTTACTGCTTTACAACTTGCACTAGTGTTGCATTTATTTATAGAATCTGCTAAAAAAAAAAATCAATTTTGAATTTATCTAAACACAGTCACACTTCGTCATCACCTGCTGTGTGTGTGTGTGTGTGTGTGTCGTCTTTCGTTCAAGCCTGAATGGAGAGTTCGCCGTAAGAGCCTTGAAGTTCGCTAACCCTTGTTCTACAGAAAGTGCTTTCCAAACCTTGGAAATATTACGCTAACTCTGCGTACGGCAAGCATTGCTGCGATGCCCTGATACCTCACATTTATTTGTTATATGTAACACTACAATATATTCGTAAAATACACTTTAATTCTGTTCATACCTCAAAAAAAAATTGAAATAATTGAATAATTGTGTTGTTGTATTGCTCACAGCTCTGTTCAATTGTCAAGGGACAAACGAAGAATGTCCCACCGATTTTCTGGCAGAACAGAATAAAAAACGACATAGTGGAGAAGAAGCATTGTACGAGAGTCGTTCCACAAGTTATGACCAACATGGTTTTTTGTCCAAACTCTTGGAATCATCCAAATTCAAGTGTTTACGTTTGAAACCATTAGTACCGGGCATCTGATTGCCAGTGCCAGATGGTGACGCTGTATGGCAGTTACTAACAAGAATAAATCAAATATTACATAATATAAAACATATATTTTACTCCAGAACCGTTTACAAAATGGGCGCAATAATGTGCAATACCAGTAATAAACAGTGAAAACAGCTACCAGTCTTCAAAATGGTCGACCATAGAAATTCACCACTCTCTGAAAAACGAGGGGGAAGACGACTCACATTACCAAACCACACACAACCGGTGGTGTTTAGCGACACTCCCGACATGGGCGACTACTGTGTAGGCTGTCAGCTGGCTCTGAAAAACTACTTCCTAGGCTTTTTGAATGCATATTTTCAGGATAGCGACATGTTCGGAAATTTTAACACGGTTACCTTAAATTATAGAACGACGCATGTATTTTAAATGCAATAATATGCTTCAGTAAAAAAACTTAGTATGTGCTCTACAACTAACTCATACAAGATACTTTATAAATGTAAACATTTTTTTGAGAAAAATTCTGAAAGAAGAGGAAAGATTATTCCTCAATTGTGTGTTTACAAGTATCGGCAAAATTTCTGTTAGAATCCTATTAGAATTTTATGTTATGGCAAAGGCATGTAAATTAGGACCAGGAACTTTATTTCGCTAATGATTAATTCACACGGACAATCTGGCAGCACGGAATTAGGGTCAGACGTGACAAGAACACCTTGTGTTCCAATTAGGTATCAGCACTGTAATAACCGTTGGTCTAATCAGTTTTGCGGCCGCTGACAGGTGCTGCAGTAAGGCCGACAAGTTATACGTCCGACTGTATCCTTACACACGTTGGCCAGCTGGTAGTTCCTGTACACGAGAAGTACAATATGTCCCACCGTAACTGCCCTACTACGAAACCAAACAAAGGTATCGTTCATACCCTGTTCTTACCTTATCGCAATGGGATATTAGTTAATTAAGACATGGTAACAAACATTTACAAGTAGTTTCAAACAATTTGTAGGGAGCCAGGGTTACTAAATCTGAAGCGTTAAATTGACATTTAAAATCATCACTACTGTTCTGGAAGTAGGCGCCTTTGCCAACTCCTATCACAGGAACTACCAACATTTCTTACGCACCTCACACTAACTTATTATTCTGTAGGAAGACCTATGAGAGGGATTGGTAAGGTAAGAAGTAGTGAATAAAAATATTGCAGAATTTAGTGTGTTTATTGTTAATTATTAAAGGGTTTAATCAATGCATACCAACAAGATACTTGCATTTAACAGTAGCTCAGGAGTTATCAGATCAGAATTACCTAAAACTCCTCAAGTATGAGCTCCCGCACACACTTTAACAATTGGCATTATTATGTAGATCTCTGGATTTCCTTTTCTTACATCGCATACAAACTCTTGAGATTCTGTTTTTAGGTAGTTCTTGCTCCACTCTTAGATGTTATCTGCAGTAATTCTTTCAAAAAAAAAAAAAAAAAAAAAAAAAAAAAAAAAAAAAAAAGAGTCCAAAAGCAATATAATTAACCACATAGTGAACCTGATATTGAGTATTCTACGTTTCGGCCAAATGTGAATCTTTTTATTGAAAATGTTTTCTTGTGCCCCTACGGTTGTTATTAAAACATATTTCGGAAAACAGAAAAAGTTTTAAAAGTGATTTTACAACCACCTTAGATAAACATGTCTCTTGAATCTTTGAACTACATGATAATTCCATATTTTTAATATGAAATTCTAGCATAATGCTTTGTTTATGGACCATCATAGTCGAGAAGAAAATTGAAAACTTCCCAAAACGAAATAATCAACTTATTTCTAGATAGTTCCACATACTCTTAAAAATAAAAGAAATAAAAAATTGTACATCTGTGTGATGTCATAGCAGATCATTGCCATCTCCCACTCCTTGTTACGAGAGTTTTACATGATTTCCGTCTACCAAAGGTACGCCACAAGAGAGAATATAACAGAAATAATAATTAAGGACATGCATTTTCCGATAATTTAATGGCATCGAATATAGTTTGGGAAGTCAACTATTCTAATTATACTAACAAGGAAATACACTAAATGTCTCCAGACACTTGTTTTCGTTTGTGGAGAGGGATGATCACCATATTGTTTGTTAATTCCTAAATTCATCGTTTGTCGTTACATCGCAGAGGCAGGAAAAGTTTAGGACAAAGTTGTATGTATGAGACTGTGGGTACGCTTCTAGAACATGCCGAACGCGAATGAATAATTGGTTAGAAACAATTAATCTCTGGTATGCGAAAAGAACCATACAGATTACGGAAATCCATGAATACTGAGTGGCACAAAGAGAATTAACAAATGAAATTCGCTGTCCTCTATGACACTCAGGAATTGTGAGCTATCTTTGTCGAGGACCAAACAGCAATAGCAAAAGTGTTCTATGCAAGTCTGCGGTGAAAAGTACTTGAGGCAGATTTCAACATTTGTGATAGTTTCAGTTTTAGCTACAATGGTGAAAAATCGTGTATGCCAGTAAATCAGTGGCTGAGCCGGATGACTGGAGATTGAAAGTTTCACGGTTCGAATCCTTGTCTCGGCGAGATTATTCAAACGCCCTTAAGCCGACTTTAACCTCTGGAACAGCTTGCTACGTAATGTCATATACGCAAGTATGCTTCATGGTCCGGATTCCGCGTTAAACTGTAGGTCCCCCACACGCAGTAGGAATACCAGGTTAGGTTAAGGCAGCTATGATAGGGGGGGCGAATAAGCAGCCAATAAAAATCCTGTCACCAGGTTTTTACGACCGCAAGAGACTTCACCTTTTAGTGTTAAATATGGACGAATTTGATAAGTGATATTTTTGTCCGGTTGCGTTTCCGTCATTCTGATACGGCGAAATAATTTGAACATCCTTCTTGTAGACCTTAAGAGGCCAACGTATATGTTAGCTACGCAACATGGAAAGGAGATGTTGCAAGAAGCTACTAGAGGATCATGTGCATAAATTTTACAATTTTTAGTTACATTAAAGATGTTATTGATGATATTTGATTTGGCCATATCTTTCTATTTTTTATAATTCTTATTTTTGGAGAAGAGGTAGAATAATGAGAACTTCACAAATTGAAATACTTTGGAAATGTAATTTCATAATGTAATCTGATTGGAACATTTTCTGCATTGAAAGCACGCGATTTCCATTGATACAGATGCTTTCAAATTAAGCAGTATAATACTACATATGAAGTGTTCTGTTCCGTTTCTTGGATAGTACACAATACAGAACAGTATGAGCTGTGCGAGTAGAATATAAACAGTGGTAACGTCATTATCATCCCCTTCAGCAATTCTATGTCACAGACGATTTAAAGAGAAAAAAAAAAACGAAATGATTCCAACAATTAAAATTAGTCGGTATCTCAGTCGTAACTAACAAACGTGTGTTCCTTGCTTCAAGCTAGCCATTTTGTTTCTTGATTGTTGCGGTATTTGTTTCCTTGACCCCAGAAAATTTTGAGAGAGAACTCGAAATTTTTATTTTCAAATAGAATATTTACCTGGTTTCCTACGCTGTTAATCTATCAGTACGGAACCGTAACAGCAAAGCTAACTTTGACTAAGTCAATACCGCATGTGCGAGAATATGCTTCTGACAAATCGAGAAGTGCAGCAGTTGAAGCCCTAGCACAGCAGACCATAGCGTTTTCTAGACAGCACTCGGAAGGCCGTCCGGTTTGGGCGGAGGCTCAGCCAGCACAGTATATAAGGCTGGGAGCGGGGCTCCACAGATAGTCTCACCGTCACCAGACAACATGAAATTCCTGGTGAGTATTAGCTTCTCTCAAGATACCACTCTGTAGATCAATTTACTTTAAACAATGGAAATTGGCTTCTGAAAACGTTATACACCGTAAATAAAAGAATGAAACTCAAACAGTAACAGCGACTAACACCCGTTTCAAATGGTTACAGTAATATATTATAAAGTATACTTTATCAGATTCTAATCTGAGAATTTTATGAAACGTTTATTTTTTGATCTAAAGCAAGAGTTAGCCAGTATCAACTGATGCAAATGTTAAGTCAAAAAAATTACCTTCTACAAAGTGTTGAATGAAAAAGTGAGTCACTGTTTAGGACGAAGTAATAGCAGATTCTAATACTATTTTTTGGCATTTAAGCATTCTCAGTAACCTTAAAAAATAATTACAACCATCCTCTTGTACTCAAAATTAATATTACTTGATTTTATATTTCTGTTTCAGCTAATTCAAGTTTTCAACTTTTTTCGCATATAAAATCTAATTTAGTCTGCTTATTTATATTGAAAATAATTGATATGTATAAGCAATAACTACTATGCTTATAAAGTGTCGAGATCATGTGTTAGTTGTTTCCATTCAAAAAGTTTGCCACTAATTTCGTTTGACTTTGCAGAGATGTAATTAATTTTTACTAACCTACTTCGTGATAAAACCGTTTTCAGTCAGACCTCCACTATCTTACTATTTGTGTATATTCCAGGATAAAGGTACATTTAATCGCGCCAGCAGCGGACCTTGGAATGAATCTTTCTATAATCGTAGCCTCCGTTGCAGGTCGCCCTCGTAGTGGTGTGCGTGGCTGCGGCGTCCTGCCAGCAGGTGGATGAGGCGGCGTCCCGTGAGAGGCGCGGCATCCTGGGAGCTGGCGTCCTGGCCGCCCCCGGTGTGATCGCCGCCCCCGGCCTGTTGGCGCCGCGCGTCCTCGCCGCCCCCGGCATCATCGCCGCCCCTGGAATCATCGGCGCTGCCCCCGTCGTCCACGGAGCCGTTCCCGCCATCGGCCTGGGACACGCCATCATCGGCTAGTCTAAACAATAATGTTGTACTTTAATTAAAGCGTGGTGTGTTTGGCGTCGGTAGCTCAAAAAAATAAATAAATTTTGATTTAAATAGCTTTTGTTTTCTTGTATTATTAATTGATACCTCAATTACCCTTGAATCCACATGCTGCTTTTCGTGAATATGAAGATATTGAATGGCATTTGCACTACTGTGTTTAAAAAAATGAATAAAGTATCTGATATCATAGTTAACGAACAAATTAATCAAAAGTTATTAAAGCAATGATTCGTTTTCTTTCTTTAAGAGTACTTTCTCTATTTCATTTTCTGTAACTGAGTTTAATGGCTTTTGAAAATCACAGCTTAGACCGGGACTTCGATGTCCGGTCAGACACCTTAATCATTGAGCTACCAGACCGCTCAATTACTGCTGGTATTTATTCCAGTTTGAAAAACGTGTTTGTAAAAATAAAAGCATAATGCTATGGCGCAAAGTCATTTCATTAATCCATTTATTTTCCGTTTGGATGGTTTAAAACACAATTCCCTCCGTACTCTATATGAAGCATAAAACATGTTTTGTGGGTTGTTTCTGCCTTGCAACTAAACAAAATGCTTTTGATGGCATACGCGTTTCGCCTTTATTCAAGGCATCATCAGTGCCCTAGATAAACATATATACACATATATATACAATGCTGTTGTTTGATTTTTGTACAGTTTTCTAAAAATATTAAGTAGGTACTTACAGTTTTATATATTCATTAACACGCACAAGTTCGTGTTTCCATACCAGCTACTCTATTTGCACTATCACTACTGTCCCAAGTTTGTGTAGGCTGCATTTTAGATAATTTCACCGGCCACGAACTGTATATATAGTTATTTGTTGTTGTTGACATCGAAAAGTCGTGAGCCAAAGATTATGTGTTGTGTAACTATTTGTTATTTTGAATCTGCGGTCATTAGCTGTGTGTATATTGTGGCGGTATGTTTGATTATAGAATATGTGTTATTTATTCCTGTTTTAATGTTTTGAACAAGGTTTGGTTCGTTAGGTGTATGTATTCATTCATAACTTTTTTACCATTATTGATTGCTTTTTGTATTTGAAGGTTTTCCTGAATTGTCAGCATATTTTTATTGTGATTATTAATCTTTAGTATTTGCATATCTGTTTCTATATTAGTGTGTGAATGATTGTGTTGTAACAAGTGTTCGGCGAATGTTGAGTGGTTGGTACATCTGAGGGCTCTCAGGTGTTCCTTGTATCTGGTCTCAAATTTTCTAGCTGTTTGTCCTATGTATACAGTGTCACACTGCTGGCATGTTAATTGGTATATTCCAGATTGGTGGTATTTTTCTGTAAATGTACCTCTGTTAAACTGTTTTTGGATAGTGTTTTTGGTTCTAAATGCTATTTTATTCCCATTTTTCTAAAGACGTTCGCTATTTTGTGTGTGTTTGTGTTTTGATATGTCATAGTGTACCAGTGTTTGTTGTCTTTTTGTGTGATGGATTGTAGTTTTATGTGGTGATCATTGGGTGTTTGATTTATGTTCTTGTTTGTTTGTTTTCTGATTGTTTGGTTAAGCTTTTCTACTGTGTTACTATTGTATCCGTTGTTCACAGCTATGTGTGTTATGCTGTTTAGTTCCTTGTTATAGTTGTGCTTAGTGAGTGGTATTTGATTCATCCTGTGTAACATATATCTGAGTGCTGCCTGTTTCTGACTGGAGGGGTGATTGGAACTTTGGTGGATGATTATGTCAGTGTTGGTGGGTTTTCTGTATATGCTAAAACTGTGCTTGTTGTCAATCTTTTTGACTGTAATGTCTAGGAAATGTAGTTAGTTGTTTGTTTCTGTCTCCATAGTAAAACTGATATTTTTATGTATGTTGTTAATGTCTTTGTGAAATTCTTTTATGCGTTCTGGTGGTTCATTTAGGAGGCAAATTACATCATCTACATATTTAAGCCAATAGATTACATTATATTGTTTACTGGGGACAATGGATTCGAATATTTCATTTTCTATATAATCCATGAAGATGGAGGCCATTATTCCAGATATTGGGCTCCCCATTGGTAATCCTTCCTTCTGTATAAAGTAGTCATTGTTGAATTCAAAATAATTTTGTGCTGTGACTAAATTTAGTAGGGCCAGTATTTCTGTTATGAGGGCTGAGGGCATATTGCTGTGTGTTGTCAAGTTTCTGTGTATTTGGTCTATTGTTTGGTTTACAGGGATTTTTGAAAACATGCTTACTACATCAAATGATATAATAGTTGCTGTGTCTGGGATGAAGGTATGTTCTAATATTTCTGTCAGGTGTTGGGTGTTTTTTATGTTTCTGTCTTTGTGGTATTTGTAGTTTTTTGTGAGATATGTATGTAAATATTGGGCTACTTTGTAAGTTGGAGCATTCCTGATATTTACTACAGGTCTTACTGGAATGTCCTCTTTGTGTATCTTGATTTGGCTTCTCATTTTGGGTGCAGTGGGATTTTTCTGAGTCATATTTTGTTTCTGCCAGTCTGTTAATAATAATGTAATAATGTGGTGGTTGGTGGTTTTTAAGCATTTTTTAACATCTGTTTGGAATCGATTAGTGGGATCTGACTTGAGCTTGGATATGTTATTGCTTTCTATGAAGTGGTTAGTTTTTGTGATGTAGTCATTGTTTTGTATTAGTACAACAGTATTACCTTTATCTGCCTTGGTTACCACAATATCCTGTTTTGTGAGATTTTTCTTTAGTTGTTGTAAAGTTTTGTTTGTGTTTTCTGCATTTCTGTGGTTGTGAGTAGACTTGATGCTGTTTATTTCTTTTACTATAAGCTCTCTAGCAAGAGTTGTGTTTATCTGGCTGTTACTGTGTTTTTCTTCTTGTGTCAGTATGTATTCTGCTTCGGTTATGGTGTCTTCAATGAATTTATTCTTGTCTGAGTTATTTAGATTGTGTTTGAGACCTTTTCCTAGTAATTTTTGTTATTTTTCTGTTAGATTTGTAGTTGTTAAGTTGACTACACGTGGGTGGAATGTCTGTATTGGTCTGTGGTTGTTATATTGTTTGTTATTTGTACTTGTAACATGTTGTGTGCTCATAAGTATGCTCATTTTCCTCTTATGTGTGCTCTTTAGTATTTCAATGTGGTGTGCTGTGTTCTTTTCTACAATGTCAATGGTATTTTGTAGAACTTGTGGGTTGTTTATTTTATGTGATAATTCTAGATGCATCAGATACTGTGTTTTATTGAGTTTTTCCTTATTTGAATAGTGATTTCTAATTTCGTTGTTTAACCAATTGTTTTCTGCTGCTTGCAAAGACAGAAACATAAAAAACACCCAACACCTGACAGAAATATTAGAACATACCTTCATCCCAGACACAGCAACTATTATATCATTTGATGTAGTAAGCATGTTTTCAAAAATCCCTGTAAACCAAACAATAGACCAAATACACAGAAACTTGACAACACACAGCAATATGCCCTCAGCCCTCATAACAGAAATACTGGCCCTACTAAATTTAGTCACAGCACAAAATTATTTTGAATTCAACAATGACTACTTTATACAGAAGGAAGGATTACCAATGGGGAGCCCAATATCTGGAATAATGGCCTCCATCTTCATGGATTATATAGAAAATGAAATATTCGAATCCATTGTCCCCAGTAAACAATATAATGTAATCTATTGGCTTAAATATGTAGATGATGTAATTTGCCTCCTAAATGAACCACCAGAACGCATAAAAGAATTTCACAAAGACATTAACAACATACATAAAAATATCAGTTTTACTATGGAGACAGAAACAAACAACCAACTACATTTCCTAGACATTACAGTCAAAAAGATTGACAACAAGCACAGTTTTAGCATATACAGAAAACCCACCAACACTGACATAATCATCCACCAAAGTTCCAATCACCCCTCCAGTCAGAAACAGGCAGCACTCAGATATATGTTACACAGGATGAATCAAATACCACTCACTAAGCACAACTATAACAAGGAACTAAACAGCATAACACACATAGCTGTGAACAACGGATACAATAGTAACACAGTAGAAAAGCTTAACCAAACAATCAGAAAACAAACAAACAAGAACATAAATCAAACACCCAATGATCACCACATAAAACTACAATCCATCACACAAAAAGACAACAAACACTGGTACACTATGACATATCAAAACACAAACACACACAAAATAGCGAACGTCTTTAGAAAAATGGGAATAAAATAGCATTTAGAACCAAAAACACTATCCAAAAACAGTTTAACAGAGGTACATTTACAGACAAATACCACCAATCTGGAATATACCAATTAACATGCCAGCAGTGTGACACTGTATACATAGGACAAACAGCTAGAAAATTTGAGACCAGATACAAGGAACACCTGAGAGCCCTCAGATGTACCAACCACTCAACATTCGCCGAACACTTGTTACAACACAATCATTCACACACTAATATAGAAACAGATATGCAAATACTAAAGATTAATAATCACAATAAAAATATGCTGACAATTCAGGAAAACCTTCAAATACAAAAAGCAATCAATAATGGTAAAAAAGTTATGAATGAATACATACACCTAACGAACCAAACCTTGTTCAAAACATTAAAACAGGAATAAATAACACATATCCTATAATCAAACATACCACCACAATATACACACAGCTAATGACCGCAGATTCAAAATAACAAATAGTTACACAACACATAATCTTTGGCTCACGACTTTTCGATGTCAACAACAACAAATAACTATATATACAGTTCGTGGCCGGTGAAATTATCTAAAATGCAGCCTACACAAACTTGGGACAGTAGTGATAGTGCAAAAAGAGTAGCTGGTATGGAAACACGAACTTGTGCGTGTTAATGAATATATAAAACTGTAAGTACCTACTTAATATTTTTAGAAAACTGTACAAAAATCAAACAACAGCATTGTATATATATGTGTATATATGTTTATCTAGGGCACTGATGATGCCTTGAATAAAGGCGAAACGCGTATGCCATCAAAAGCATTTTGTTTAGTTGCAAGGCAGAAACAACCCACAAAACAGTTATCATAGCAACTAAGGACTTGGGCCGAAAAAATCACCAACATGTCATAAAACATGTCTTTAAGATACAACATCCAACTTGAAACGTTTTGTTGTGGACGGAGGATAATTCCTGCATAAGGTTATTTGGCATCGTAGTGAAAACTTTGGTTCCATCCGTGGAAATTACGAAGCCTAATTAATAACTCAGTATGCATTCAACATCACGGTTATATTTGACGGATACCGAAGTGATGCTGCACAGGGAGAAATAAAATCATCTGAAAAGTTTCGCTATTTGAAAATATCCGAAACTTCAGCAGACATAATTTTCAGTAAGGAAACAAATACTACTGTGACGCAGCAAATACTCGTACGTAAGAGCAGCAGGAACGGTGTAATTTTGATAGACTACTAATTGAAAAGCTGAAAAGGGAAGAATCCAATTTTAGCAGACAAAATAAGATGTAGCTGGATTGATTGTTGAGGAAGTTGCTTCCCAAGCAGCAAAATCCAACAGTGTGATACTTATAAGTGAGTATATTGGCTGTCTCGTACTGATAATGAGTCTTGTTAACATGAGAAGTTGTACTTCCATAAACCAGTGAAAAGCAAGGAAGCAGATTTATGATACCCAAACACTTCCTTCAGTTTGAACCCACTCATATCCTCTTCATCCATGCATTGATAGGATTTGACACAATATCTGCATTTTTCGGTTATGGGAAAGAAAAATTCTGCTGCCTCATTCATCACCAACCACATCTGAAAGTAACATTGCATACTAAATTCTAAGAACTCACAGCCTCCAGAGACTAGCATCTGGAAGACACGCACTGGGGGACAGCTCACCTTGGAATCGTACGTAAAAATAGCTTGAGGGACAATGGAAAGGTTCAGATACGAAATCTGCTCAAAAAATGTATTCAACCAAGCACGGTTGCCACAAACATCAGATCGGCAACGTTTCGCTCAGTAGGCACGTGCATGCTTGGCTCGAGAAATTTACCCATTGCCATGGGACTGAGGGAAAGGCTCGTCCAATCTTATTTCAGTTACAATAATTAAAGATGCTACACCTGAGTTTATTCCAATACATTAATACCAACATTAACATCACAAACAAGGGAAGCATAAAAATAAAAAAATAAAAAAATCTGTGATTTGTGGAAGGTGTTGTTTTTTAGTACTTTTTATCACCACTTTTTGGAATGATGTCATAATTCTCAGAACAAAAATCGTAAATTGTAATATGAACACGTGGCAGAATATACCTTTCAAATACATCAGATAATCCTTGAGTTTTTTCACCAGCTCCATTCAAAAATTCTGAAAACTAAACTTTATAGCTAACCGAAACCAGAGAAATAAGGGTTAAATTTTTTATCCTGTTGACTGTCATAAAAACTATGTGTCTTAACCCGTAAGTATGCTGCTTACTAATGCGGCTGCGGTCCCAGCTTCTCCAGAGAGGCCGATACAATGGAATCCTGCGACGATAATAATATAGTCGAACCCGAGTATCGAAAATAATCGGTAATATCTTTTGGTTTGATCTATGAGGGAAAAAGCAAAAAAATTTCGATTGGCAAACACTCTTAACAACCGTTTATAGTAGGCATTATGAGTAATGTATTCGTAATTAGAAATAAGTATTATTGCACCCTTCCACCTTATAGTTTCGATATTGGAGAATTTAACATTAGTTGGAAACGGAACCTCTTCTGATCCATATCATACTTCCACCTATCGTAATAAAATTCTTCAAACACTATACCTTTGTGGCGTACACACATATTTAGAAATACAAAATCTGAAGGAGAAGGGTCATATATCACTTTTTTTTATATAGAATAATCCAATAATTCAATGATATATTTACTAAAGAGCTCTTACCCACCCTAGATAACCCCCATAAATACATATTTCAACCCCTTATACCACCAGGTAACAACTTCACCCTCTCAGTTATTGTATTTCATATCCATAGGCCGGAATCTAACAAAACAGCATTGCTACGCCCAATAAGAAGCATTATATTCAGCAATAAATCAATTTTAATTATGGTGATTCACAACAAAAGGATCATTAAACTCAAAATTTGGATTCCTTTCAGCCCATTTTCGTAATCTCAGACTGAAAGAAAACATTCCTTCAGGGACATTAAAAGAATATTTGATGCGAGAAGCAGCACAGAAGTGAGAACATTGAGGGCGAATGAGAGAGAGTAAGTGATTTAGGAGGTTGTATTGGTAGTGGTATGTGAAAAAACATTAAGCATTAGTTCATTTGTTACTGTTTAGCGGATCTCATCAACAACAGAAAATGATCATTAACCATAAATTTTTTTAGATATCGGCCTCATCAGTTACTTGTTGCTAAATATAGATTTTCGTTAACGTCTGGTTTCCTTAATAGCAGATCAAAAGGTTATCGTTCAGGCATTCTATTGACCACTTTATACGCAAAGAATACAAGCTCTCCACTTTTGCTCAAGTTACGTCTTCCTTTGCCATACTTAAATAGAATAAAAATATGTCTATGTTACATTAACACAGGAGCATATGCCCCATTGCAATTACCATAAACACAAACTGATCGGAAACAAAAATAATCAATAAATTATAATTCTGTGGGCAACATGTATTTACTTTTTAACTGTAAAAATTGTAAAAACATATCTTAGTCCTCTACTTGTTGACCTGTAAATACCTTTAACCCACACGACGGGCTTGTTTTTCACTTTCATGCAACCAAACTGGAATTTAATACACAAAATTTTAAATATGATATCCGGTCAACGAAGCACACGTCACATACTGATATGAAACTTATTTTGTTTTAGAGATAAAGGCTATGGCAGCCTAGCAGACGTTTGGGAAGGCATTATTACCACCACAATAAGACTGTGGTATCCCCATTACTTAAAGGTTGTAGCAGTTGAGAATATATAACAAAATTAATGGCAGCAATACAAAAACGAAAATACACTGACAGTTTGAAACTAGGATAGAATTGTGTGAAAAACGAACACCATATTAGTTTTTAGTTAAGTTGAAAGTAAGTATTTAAAAAAGTAAATGCCCTTAAGATAACAGGAGTTAAGACGAAGACGATACTGTAATTATTTTGTGTTGCAAAATGAGATGAAACTGGGAGGAATATTTAGGTTCAGTATTGCTTCGGATTTGAAATTTAAACCTTACATAACGTGTTAGATTTTCTTTTTTTTCTTCAGATAACAAATGATGAAAAATTCTAGCAATATGGAGAATTTTTTGTTCCTATAATAAAATGTGGAGACTTGCACCACAGAGATGTTAATTCGGATAAAAACAAACTGGAGATCATACGAGACATATTTATTCCAATGTAATATCATTTGAAAGTATTATATCTTCATTTACTACTTTTAAACGTGACAATTGAATGATAACTGACTTGTCATTTCCATTTTAATTCGTATCTTGAAATGTACAATGAAAATGGTGATTAGAATTTGTAGAATACTGAAACTGCTGAGGAAGGTACTTAGACATACAAAAATAATTAATGAAGCATACTTTCTGTGATAATAGAGTCAGTGATTTTTAGTCTTAGATCTTCGTAACCATCAAACGTTAAATATTTCGAAATCGGTATGTGTAAAATTTTATTTCTTGATCATATCTGAGTTAAGAACTTCAAAATAAAATTTTCAAACAGCATCAATTCTTAATAAAGATTGAGTATTTATCTTATTTTACAAGTTTTGTTGTAATTTATTTTATTTGTCTTCATTAAGAATAATACTAGAACGATCAGTTAAAAACTGAAAACTAACGGCATCTATTTACTTCTTCATAGCTGCACTACCTGTAGCCTACATAGTTTTCACGGGTGTTTAGCAGAATCAGTTTTTTTTTTTTTTTTTTTTTTTTTGCTTGGCTGTTAGCCTTGGGCTAATTACGCCATAAACATAGGGTTGTTATTGTTAGGGTTTATGTTTATTTGACTTATATACAAATTTTGGTATTATCTACATATTTGCATATGGTATTGACAACTTTGGTGCAGGGAGTTGCTAAGTTGATCATTAGAGATATTATATCAGTAATTTTTAGCTGTTTTTCAATCAGCTCCTTTCTCATGTCTCTGTAAGTTTTGCATCTAAGTAAGACGTGATATATATCTTCCAGTTCACCACATCTATCACAATTTGGTGACTCTACAATGTTCATGATATGCTTCTTATCCTTTAAAAGGGAGTGTCCTGTACGTAACCTGTTGAATAATGTAATCTTCCTTCTGCTCAGTTCTTTGGTCTCGTACCATGGCGTTCTTTCGATTCTGTTGCAAATGGCCCGATGCCACAATCCCTTGGAATCCTTGTTGATTTGCCATTTCATTTCCCATTCTTTCAGTGTTATGGTCCGCGCAGTGTGTCTAAGGTCAGTGAACGGTATTGCGACGTCCTCCTTTTGTGCTGCAACTAATTGTTCTTTGGCTGCCTTATCGGCTCTTTCATTTCCCTGTATACCCACGTGGCTTGGTACCCATTGTAATTGTAGGTCTATCCCTTTATCTATTGTCTTCGTTATTTCTCTAGCCACTTGATAGGCTATGTAGTTTTTTCCCTTGCCTTTAGGGATTGCTAAGATTGCCTGCAAGGCGCTTCTCGAGTCTGAACATATTACTGCTTTCTTTTTCTCTGTACTTTGAACATATTGTATTCCTTTGAGGATGGCGAAAAGTTCTGCAGAAAAGGTCGAGAATTGGTTCGGCAATCGAAACGCTTCTACGACGTCGCTTCTAGGTTCCACATATGCAGCTGCACATGCCTCTTCCCCCGCCTTGGATCCGTCCGTGAAGATTTGACACCAGTCTTTCCACTTTGTATTGATTGTTTCAATCGTCCTTTGTTTCGCTTCTTCCTGATTCCAGAATTTTCTTTCGAGCTGCTCTGATGTGATGTACAGGTACACATGTGAAGCTAAATCCACTTTTTGCCAAGGTTGCTTTTCCGAGTAAAGGTCGTTGTTTTCTGCCGTATGGATATTCCACTTACTAGTTAGCTGTCTGTATGTTACTAGTCTTGGCATTCTGTGAGGGTCTGGAGGTTTGCTTCGAATCTCATGGGCTAATATCTGTACTTTCCTCAACAGTGGGTGTTCTTTTTTGGAGCTTACCCTTAACCAGAAGTTCAACCCTATTTTCTTTCTGCGTATATGTAGCGGCGGGGTTATTGTCTCTGCTTCCATTGCCGCTATTGGAGTGGTCTTAATGAAGCCTCCTATTATCCTCAGTACCGCTGCCTGCAGTGAATCAAGTTTCGCCTGTAGGGTTTTGCAAGCATTATCGTACAGAAAGCTTCCATAGTCCAGTCTGCTTCTAACTACGCTGTAGTACACATTGCGCAATGGGCGAGGATCCGCTCCCCAGTTCATTGAAGCAACTACTTTCATTGTATTGATCCGCGTTAGAGATGACGCTCTCAGATCCATTATGTGTTTTCTCCACGTAAGCTTTGAGTCTAGCCATATTCCAAGAAATTTGATTTCCTTCACCAACTCCATCCCAATACCGTTTAGAGTTATTTTAAGCTCATTTTCTTGATAATGTCTATGGGTAAATATACATATTTTACTTTTTTGTATTGTCATGTCTAATCCTTTCTCTCTCAGCTTTTCAAGGATTGCTGTAACTGCGGCTTGTAGTATTACTCTTGCCTTTTCTTTGTCGGGATGGGAGACATATATCACAAAATCATCCGCATACTGAAGGAAGGTCACCATTCCTGGTAGCTCGGTGAACAGCTTAGCCGAGTATATATTGAAGAGGGTCGGACTCATTGGGTCGCCCTGTGGAATTCCCTGGTAGACGTGTCGTTCAAATCTCTTTCCTTCTGCTGTGTGTATTATATTCACTCTGTGACCCAGGTAATTGCAACACCAAGATATGAGTTTATTATGTAGCTTCATCTCTTCCATGGCTTCCTGTAATATATTGATCTGTATGTTATTGTATGCGTCTTTTATGTCCAGGAACGCAGCTAGGAGATAGTTGTTTCTGACAAAATTTAATTGGATGTCCGTAACTAGTGTGCTAATGACATCCATTGTGCTGCACCCCTTCCGAAATCCCATGGTGCGGTGATCGAGGTTTCGATGGTGTTCTACATGCCATTCCATCCTGTTCTTTATCATTGTGCTCATTAATTTAGCCATGCACGGGATTAGTGATATAGGCCGATATGCCGATGCATCATTCTTGTCCCTATTGGGTTTCGGCACTGGGACAATTACTACATTTCTCCATTGTTCCGGCACGTAAGATCTGTTTATCATTTCGTTGAATAGGTTCAGAATTTTATGTTTAGCATTTTGTGGCATGTTGTCTATCATTGAATACGTGATACTATCCATTCCTGGAGCTGTATCCCTCTTTTTAATGGCACTTTCAAGCTCAGACATGCTGAAGAATTCGTTATTTGAGATGTTGTAGTTTTCTTTAGGGTGCTGCTGATCATTCCATACCGTATTCCCGGGAACAAATGCAGGTGCCGTTAATTCTAAAAATTGTTCCGCCAGCTTGTCGTCTGTGTAGATGATGTTTTGGGAAGATCTCTTGCCGTTGAACCATCGTAGCTTCTTCCACATTTCTTGCGTCGAAGTGCCATATTTGATGCTGGAGCAGAAGGTTTTCCATCCTTCTCTTTTGGTTTTTCTGATAGTGTTTCTGGCCTCTGCTGTTGTTTGTCTAAGTATCCTAAAATTCTGGAATGTCGAGTCTTTTCTATACATTTTGGTTGCAAGGCGTCGTCTCGCTACTGCTCTAGCGCATTCACTGGTCCACCAGGGTTTTCTATTAATCTTGCTTTCCTCGTTTACTTTATATTCCGGGATGCATTCTTCTGCCGTTTTAGTTATTATCTCTTCCAATTCATTGTATCGTTGTTGAAGGTTGCCTGTGTTTGAGCTTAAGTGCTCTATTCTTGTACTGATTCTTTCTTGGTATAAGTTCCAGTTAGCTCTACTGCAGATCCAGCGCCTCTTTGATGTGCTTAACTTCGTTTTCGCCACGGAATCCAACGTGATTTTCAGTATCAGATGATCGCTACCTAATGAGTCCTGTAGCATCTCCCATTTAGTCCTGGTGCTCAGGCATGCCGCAATTAGTGAGATGTCGGGTGACGAGTTCCTTTGGAATGGCGTCCCTAGTCGCGTTCCGTGCTTGTTGTTCAGCACGGTAAGTGATGACGAGGTTATCGCCGACGCCAGTTCTTCACCTTGTTGATCCCGCTGTCTTTCCTGCCACATCGGGTGGTGCGCATTAAAATCCCCTCCCACGAAGCTTTTGGGTGGTATCTGATCAAATAGAGCTTCCCAGTCCTCTTCCTTCATGTTAACTTGAGGAGGTTTGTAAACAACAGTAACATTTTCTATCGGATCTTTGTGTTTCAGGTCGACGGATAGCACTTCTAAATTAGCAGACGGCTCTACTATGTCTCTGATGTTGCTCTTCACATCATTTCTGACAAGTATGGCTACTCCTCCAAATCCGTCACCCCTATCTTTCCTATGGATGTTGTAGTTTTTATGCTTTATGTTAATATTATCATATAGCCAAGTTTCGGTGATCAATAGGGCGTGGGGAGCATGTTCCTCAATAACTCTCTGTAATTCATTCCATTTGGGTACCAGGCTTCTGGCATTCCATTGTAGAATTGTAAGTTTAGCCCTTTTATCCATTATTATCTGCAGCATCGCCTATCTCCATTGTGTTTTCACTGTCTCCCATTTGCTTTATTTCTTGCATGACCATCTTAGTGGATTCTTCCTGAATTTTTTCTATCACTTCCTTGGGGATGTTTCCATTTAATTGTTGCATAATGACTTTGGTCACAATTTTCACAATGATGCTAATACTTTCGACATTCGTTTCCTTGTTATCATGCTCCGCCATCTGATCTGTACTTGTTTCTCTTCTTACCGCAGGTAATCTTCTTTCATGTATCTCCTTATATTGGTTGGTCTTTTCTCCCATTGCAGCTGCACTAAAGGTTTTGGACTGTATGGGGGGAAATTCTTTTGGGTTGTGTTCATATCCTGCCCTGGCTGGTGTTTTACTGCCAAGTGCCTGTGTCTGCTTTCGCTCCTCTTCTCGTTTCCTTATTGGACATGCTCTGTCGTTTGCTTTGTGGTCTCCACCACAATTCGCGCACTTAACTTCTTCCTTGTTACAGCAGGTTGCATTGTGCTCCTCTCCGCATTTAGTGCACCTTTCTTTCCCTCTACAGTTGGAGGAGATGTGACCAAATCTTTGGCATTTAAAGCACTGCGTCACTGGATACACGTATGGAGTAACCTTGAATCTGAGATAGTAGATTTCTACTTCTTCCGGAAGAAACTGGCTTTCAAACGTGAGTAGAACCGTTTGTAATGGTTTTCTTTCTATTTTTCCGTCCAAATGTATACTTTTCATGAATCTTCTTACGCCTACTATGGGAGCGGAAGCTTTAACATTTCTTATCAGCTCTTCCTCATTCAAGTCTGTAGGGACGTACTTGATTACACCTTTGCACTCTACCCTGCTTGCAGGGATATAAGCCTTTAGTCTTAGTGACTGTAAGAAGACATCATTTCCAACGAAGTTGTTTGCCGCCTCAGCTTTAGTAAATTCCAGCATCATCCGATTTTTTCCCTGTTGGTTGATCCGCTGAAGACCATTAATCTTGTTATAGAGTATTTTGCCTAGTTGTATAGGGTGAGGCAGTTGGCTGTTCATCTCTGGTTCGATTGATACTAGATATGGTCCCTGTGAGTGCCGGTTATACAGTCTGAAACGTTTCAGTGGTGCTGTGTTATTTTCCTTTTGTCCTTCTTGACTTGATCGTGTTGGGTTCAGTTGGTCATTTGTTGATCTGCTCGCAGTCTCTGTGACGTGATATGTCAGCTGCTGCGAAGGTGTTGTCTGCTTTATAGTTTGATCCTTGTTCAACTTAGGCACTATTTCTGTTGTATCGAAATCTTCTTTGTTGCTTATAGGTATACTTCTTTTCCCGGTAGCTCTTCTTTTCTTTCTAAGATTGTATTTAACTTCTTCTTCACTGTCCTCATTGTGTTCTTCTATTTTCTTTTTTGTTGTCTCTGACATGTCTTGTTCTGCTTGATAAATGAATGGTTCATTCCTCTCCTCTGCAGCTTTGGCAGTAGCACCGCCACTCGCTTCCGCCATCCTGCCTCCTTCACGATCTTTAAAGTTTCGGATAGATTGATGTGTATCCGAGGTACACTCGCTTCCTTCGAGTTAATTTAGCAGATACTTTATATTCTAATGCTATGTCCACTACGTCTGGTTTTCACTAATATACACACTCGGCGCAAATGCCGCACACTGTTGTAGTCCCGCTTCACTAACAACCACACACGTAAACAGGAAAGGCTCACTCTCGGCTGTACACTAGTTCCGCATGCGCTCGTAGCTGAAGCTAAACTGCAGAATCAGTTTTGTTAGACACTACGTTTCAACAGTTTGCTGCATTGCATTCATAAGGTGAAGTACTATTTTCCGCTAAATTACGACAGTAACTGAGGCTGCCTTATTGTCGTAATTTACCGTTGGGTACTACTACACCCGCGAAAGGCACTGAAGGAAGCTGTTGAAACATATGTGTAAACAATGAAGAAAGGTTACTAGTCCAGTGACGGGAGGGGTTTTACCTTGCAGTATATCAGGTAGAAGATTTTTTTTCTTATGGTGTTTATATTGGTGAGAGTATGCAGAAACAAAGATTTCGAAAATTTTTTGTAGACAAAAAACGCCGAAATGTTGATACATTTTCCAGTATTTCATCTGTAATTCCATCCTGATGAGTCTTAGAAAAAAAAATACTTTTTTTTCAAGTTTGAAAGAGTAAAAAATGCCATACAACTTTTTAAGTACAATGATTTTTCTAAATTCAAAACTAAGCGAGCTTCAGCTCTTCGAATTCAGCAAAATTCACACTTTTCCTAAAAGTTGAGTTTCCACCTACCTTGTCGCTCTCAGTGACCTGCAACCCCTGTATGTATAATTGATATATATGTATTTCTCTATGACATAGCATAAATATGTACTGCACTTTGATAACTGATGGTCAATTCAATGATCATAAGGCATTGCTGGCCGGGAAGTCCCGAAGGATTGTTCGGCCGCCAGGTGACAGTGTTTTCGATTTTCCGCTCAATTCGCCCCTTTGCGGCTGTCTACCCTAAACAGATAATCGTACCGGGTATAGGGAACCTACAATCCTAACGTGGAATCCTTACCACAGAAGCGTTCTGGCTTATTTCATATAACACAACAAGCTGTGGCAGAGTTGGAGGTCGGGTCTATGGCCTTTGAAAATCAGAGACGAGGACGGTGATTTCGTTTTGCAGTCAGACGCCTTAACCACTGAGCTACCAGACCGCTCTGTTACTGATGATAACAGAGTGGAAATGAAAGCATAATGTTTTGGCACAAATTTATTAGGTCGTAATAAATTCGTATTAAGCTAAAAACTAGTCATAAATCAATTCCTTTTCCGTTTGGATTGTCCCGGCTTATCAGTGTCCTCATCTAGAATTGTCTCATTCATCCATTGCATCAGGACAGCTTCCTCGAAGTCGAAGAACGCTTCTTCATCTACTACAGAATTAGATTTTTTTTTTTTTTCTTTAGACAGACCAGAGCAGTTTTTGCAGGCAGCTGAACAGTGCAGTCCTGATTTGCTACAGTTCTGTTTGTGGTTAGTAGCTCGGGAATGTTGCACAACGTACGTCAAAAATCGAATAATTATGCATTAAAGTTTGATTCACCACAGACGGTTGTCCACCAAAAATATTATATTTAGGACCCTGACGAGGCATGGATATTACTAACAACAATGTTTCTGGAAATTATATGTTACTGCGAGTTACTCATAGATATGGTAGAAAATACCGATATACTATTTTAACAAAGTGTTAGAAATATGTGCCAACATCATTATTAAGTACAAAGACTATGCGAGTTGTTGTAATTAGTATTGTCACCTTACCATTCTACCATTGAACCTAATTTTCAACATGATTAAATATATCAAAATCTAAGGGAGAGGGGGTATAACTCTGTGAGACCACCTACCACAGTTTCTCCGGCAGATTTTTGTTTCTGTTATAAAATAGTGTCACTTTCTGGAGACATCTTATGTCACTACTGCTGTCTACACAAAGTTTTTGGTTTTTCTGTTCTTTCCTAAGATATATAGCCAAACTACCTGCGAGACAAACAAAGCCTGATTGACCGATATAAAATTATTTAGAGTTGACACGCCAATCTTCTGACTGTATTTTCAAAATTACATGACAAAATATTTTTTAACCCAGAAAAATGTTCTTGCTAAAGTTACATAGTATTTCCTTGTCAAATTTCATCAAGATTGGTCGAGCCATTTAGTCGTGAAAGTGTCAAACGGACAGAGAGGGGAAGTTCTAATTTATGATATTATGCAAACGTGGAAACATGCCCACATTATACCCATTCAAAAAGTGGGCAAGGACAAGAGGTCGCCCAAGTCTTACCGACCGATCAGCCTGCTGCATACACTTTCCAAAGTGTTTGAAAGGATATACCTTAAGAGACTGCGCAGAATTATGGACAACGAGAGGCTGCTGCCGGATGAACAGTTTGACTTCCGACAAGGGCATTCCACTTCTCAGCAGCTCCTTCGTCTTGCTGAAGAAGCCTTTGCCGATTTTGAACGTCGCGAGTACTTTGGTGCGGTGCTGATGGATGTCAGCCGAGCCTTCGACTCGGTGTGGCACCAAGGACTCTTATATAAACCTCTTTCTCATGTTAAACTACTAAAGAGCTACCTGTAGGGATGAACCTTTCGAGTAGTCATGGACGGGGCCACTTCCTCAATCAAGAACATCGCTGCAGGCGTCCCACAAGGGTCGGTCTTAGGCCAGGTGCTATACAGCCTCTACACTGCTGATACACCTACTACAACACGTGTTAAAAAAGCCCTGTATGCCGATGACATGGCCATGTATGCCAGAAGCCAGAACATCAACAATCTGCGACGTCGAGTACAACAAGAGTGCGACAGTTTTCAGGAATGTGCAACGAAAGGGCGGCTAGCCTTTAATGCTCCAAAGAGCCAAGCGATTGTATTGACCAGGAAGAAGGTTCTACAAAACCTGACTCCTCTAACCCTCTTCGGTGAAGATATCAACTGGACAAGTACTGCCACCTACCTAGGTGTGAAAATGGACAAGAGAATGACCTGGAAGCCTCACATCACCAACGTCCGCGCAAAGGCATCTGGGAGAATGAGAATTCTATACCCGATTCTCAACCACTCTTCAGCACTGAGGCCGCAGCTGGGAATCCGCCTCTATTAAGGATTGCAATCCCACAATGTTTTCAATCCCGCGGTATCCGTGCGGGATTGGTACAAACAGTTTTTTAACGCATATATTTAAAAATAGTTACTTAAAACGTGAATAAATTAAATAATAATTAAATTAATTAATAATTTTTAATGTTAAATGATAAAAAATAACAATATTTTGATTGGAAAAATGACATTAAAACTTTTTAGCCTGTCTTAAGTGTATTTCGAGGTTTTACATTTTTGTTTTTTAATGTAAATCAATTTTTAAATAAATAATAAAATAGAAAAATATTGAGCCTTAGGTCATATTATGTCCCATCACATAAGTTTAAAAATATGGTTTGCTTAATGGCCAAGGTATCAGAGTTTTTTTAAAAAAATTTATAAATAAACATTCCATAACACCGAGAAAAGCATTGCATTTCACAAAATGAATATACTCTTTAAAGTGTAGACTTGGCTCAGAAAAAGATTTGATAACTTTTTGTCACAGCACAAGCACGAGACTTGGATTTTTTTTTTTTTTTTTGCTTGATTCATTATTATATCTCCTGATTTCTTGATTGATATTACAATTGATTCAATGTTATTAGAAGAAACTACTCACCAACACGTAAACT